>JAJGOT010000154.1:975000-1562388 GCA_022457155.1 Cladopsammia gracilis
TTAAAGCTCTTATTTTTCTGAGCGTTCTATTTTGAATATTTTTAATGTGTGTTATTGTAAAATCACGGCCGGTTTTGGCCGGCACGGCCGCTGTCAATGGATTATAAAGGAGTTTAGCTCAAAACAAATGCTTCGACGATCTACTAGCTTCAATTCTCCTAAGACGAAATCAGGTTTAAAATAAGCACTTAGCTCTATATTCCTCCAAAAACGCTCGGACTTGCAGAGTTACGCAGCCTCAAATGCGGTCTTGACCACTGTTTGAAAAATGTGAAACCTCTCGAGTAGCAAACCGCGAAAAAATGCAGGGGAAAACCGTTTTGTCCGCTAAACACAACGAAAGTGTTTTTTTCTATTAAAATGTTTTATTTATCAATAACAAATCCCTAAAGTTAACAATATTATCCTGAGAGGCTAGTCATTTCCGGTTACAAGGCATCCTGAGTTAAAGCTAGTCACTTCCGGTTACAATAATACAAGGTCACTTCCGGTTTACAGTCACTTGAAAGTCTAGTCCAAAAGGGATTATTTATAACGTTCATTTCCAGTCATTCGGTCCACTTGAAAGTTCTTTCCGGTTTGAGTCACAAGTTTTGACTGTTGTACTTCACAAATATTTGGATGACACCACAAAGCAGAAAATTTCTGTTCAGTCATTTGGGAGAAATCAATTTGTAACTGTGTTGTGATGTCATTCCTTATGTCCCTCCCTTACAGTGGCCCGAGAGTTCTTGGTGCCATTGTGAAAAGTTGCTTTATTTCGAAAAACCCATATACCATAAAGTATGGTCATAATGAAAAAGCGCGCTTGCATGTCATTCTCGTCGTCCGCAGAAGTCCATAGGTAAAAGAAAATAGTCTTAACATTAACTAAAAACCTAGTATTGAGTAGTGCTGATAGGGTGAGAGTGAAAACACCCCACACCCTTCCACAGATTCAAATTTTAATCTAGCTTGGAAAGGCGTGGTAACCAGTTATCCCGTTCCACATTTGCAGTACCATTGCTAAACCAGACACCCAAGATTCGCATTCTTGACACCCACGTCAGGCTATAAGGAGTGTCCGGATGTGAGCACCAAGCTCCTAACCTCATGGCTTCTGTCTT
Source organism: Cladopsammia gracilis (assembly GCA_022457155.1). Classification (NCBI taxonomy): domain Eukaryota; kingdom Metazoa; phylum Cnidaria; class Anthozoa; order Scleractinia; family Dendrophylliidae; genus Cladopsammia; species Cladopsammia gracilis. The sequence goes on from JAJGOT010000154.1 coordinate 976,107, forward strand.
TGTCACATTTAATTTAGTCCCTGTACCTGTCTTGTATTTGTGAAGTATGGTAAACAATTTGTTTAAAGAAAAAATATCCTTTACAAAACATGTGGAGTCATCCACATATTGGCAAATTTTAAAACGCTTTCCTCAGGCTTCTGGAAGGAGAAAACCTTCAATAGTATCATCCTTTCTTACACTGTTAGCCAAAACTTCCGCGCATAAAATGTACAAAAGTGGAGACCGGGGATCTCCCTGTCTCACCCCCACTCGAGTGGGATTTCTTTGGTCAAAAAAACATTAACTATAATTTTCATATTTGCTTGACAGTATAATGTAGAAATCCAGCGCTGGAAATTAGGGCTAAATCCAAAACGACTCAAAACATTGGTAAAAAGTTTACCCAATGTTTTTCTACCCTGTCAAAGGCTTTCTCTTGATATATATTCAGCAAGATACCAGTTTCATTGGTAATATTTATATATTCTAGAGTGTCACGCAAGAGAAGTAAATTCTGAAAAATCGTCCTACCTGGGACGGAACAAGTTTGATCTTCTTGAATAATCGAGCGTAACACTTTTCAAAGTCTGTTTGTAATAAGAGCCTAGTTACTCATGCGCGTAGCGGCATGAGTTATAAAATGGCCTCGGTTTTTCTTTTCTTTTCGGTTTTTCTTCTTATTTTTCTTTTTTTGTGTGTGTGTCACGATTTTGCACGCAAATTTATGCACTTATATTTTAAATTGTGCTCTTCCGGTTCATAGCTTTGCCATTTACACTTCCTGTTTAGTAACTTCCGGCTACTTTCACTTCCGGTAAAACAGCATTACTGAAGCGTCAAGACAGCGTCTCCTACAACCCTACCTACACAATTAATGTTCACGTTAGGTATATATAAGACGTAGAAGAATCACTGGCTCCATTGTGGTACAGCCTTCATTTACAAAACATTCAATAGTAAAGAACGTGGTTTGCAGGAACTCTTCTCCATGTCGAACATCTTCTTATCATGTTTAAATATATGTATATATATATATATATATATATATACAGCAGTTTGCAAAAATTTTGAACCCACCAAAATATATCATTACATCCATATATATAGCATTGTTAGAGAGCAGGGATATAATGATATATTTTGGGGGATTCAAAATTGCAATAAAATTGCAAACTGCTGTATATATATATATATATATATATATATATATATATATATATATATATATATATATATATATATATATATATATATATGCACTGTATTTCTTCTGTATTTATACAACTTTCTTACGCATGCGCATGAGTATAGGCTGCTTGCAGCCTCTTGTTATTTTTATTATTTTTATTTTTTGTGTCACGATTTCGCATGCAAATTTATGCACGCATATTTTAAATTGTACACTTCCGGTTCATAGCTTTGCTACTGCACTTCCTGTTTAGTGACTTCCGGCTACTCTCACTTCCGGTAAAAGAACGTTACTCAAGTGTCACGACAGCCTCTCCTACAACCCTACTTACATTAGCAATGTTCATGTTTGGTATATATAAGACTTAGAAGAATCATTCCCTTCATTGTGGTACAGCCTACTTACGCATGGGCATGAGTATAGGCTGCTACGAGCCTCTTGTTTGAACAAATTTTGTAATCAACATTGACTAGCGAAATGGCCGGGCCACCAATTTTTGAGGTTTTTCTTATCATCTTTCTTGTAAAGTAATCTAGTCACGCTTCCTTGCATTGAATCACTGAGAGAATTATTTTCCAAACTAAATTTATAATTTCGAACATAATAGGGCCTAAAAGATACCAGAATTTAGCGTAAAATTCTTGAGGTAATCCGTCTGAACCGGGAGTTTTCCCTGAAGAAAGTCCACGCATTGCGTGGGTAATTTCAGCCAAAGATAAAAAATCCTTCGCAGGATAAAATTTCGCTTTCACTTAAGGTTACAGTGTACCTTCAGATCGAAAATTTATTGAAAAATTTTTTTTGGCGTTAAAATAAAGTTTACAGAATGAACTTTCATCCAAAAAAAAATAGTATCGAAAAATAGTGAAAATTGACGGAGAAATGACGGACACTTTAAAGAGCTACAACTCAAAGGGAATTTGTTTGATTTTCCTTAAATTTGGACAGAAGCTAGGCTAACATATAATCAACAAATATGTGTCGGCGAATTTCTTAATTCCGAAAACTTTTTCGTCAAGAGCCATTTCCGTGCGATCATTCCAATTTTTTTTCTCCCCTTTTCGAAAATATTCTGTAACTTTTCACTGCAATTGAATATGGAAAATCGCCGACACGTTTTTTTAGCGCTTCGTGTCCGGAAACCCGAGAACAAATCAAATTAGCAAAATATAATAATCGCTTTGAGTTATAGCGTTTTAAAGCTGATTCGGACGTTCGAATTTAGACGTCGTAAAAAATTCGACAATTCATTTTATTAGCAAATGGTTTCCATATTTAGATAGCCAGCTCTATAAGCTTTCATTTGATATCTGGGTTTAGGTATATTAAGTGTAATCTTAAGACGCTAGAGCTGTTATACTGGAGACACCCCTGAAGGTACACTGTAACCTTAATCTGTTTTCAAGTTTGTTCAAAAATTCGGTTTGGACTGTTAAATTAACAGGTTCTTGCGAGTACAAATTATGGTAAAAATCGAAATGCGCCGGAGTCTTGTGAAAAGACTTCAACACGGCGGAGTTATAAGGGAAAGTTCATTTATTATGACAAGGGGGGGGGGGGGGGGGGGGGGGGGAGATGAAGATATTGAAACTCGAAGCTTGAAATTTTAGCAGCCCCCCTCGCTAGCGGTTCAATTTTTTAGGAGCCCCCCCCCCCCCCCTGGTAGTCGAAAAAATTTCAGACCCCCCTCTCCTAGCCCTCCCCTCCTAGCCCTCCCCTCCTAGCCCAACAATTTTTTCAGAGCCCCCCCCCCCCTTTGGGTGTCTAAAAATATTCGGAGTCCCTCCCTTCAATATTTTCATCCCCCCCCCCCTTGTCATATTAAATGGACTTTCCCTAAATAGATTGAACAGTACTTTTCCGTGTTGCTTCGAGCGTAAAAATGAACTTGGTAGGTTTTTCACCTTCTTCAAGCCATTTGACTCTGCTACGAATTTGGCTTCCTCTCATTTGGGATAAATTAATGGCCCGAATTTCTCTTTCAAGCGTTTCTATGGTGGTTTTCGCTGAGTTATCTCCTTCAATAAGAGCCCGTTTAGCTTCGATCAAAGAATTTATAGTTGCGTGGCCTTATCGCGAATTAATATGCGTTGTTTACTTCGACCAAAATCTATAGCAACTAATTTTATAGATTCTTTAAGTAAATCCCACCAAGCTTGAATGGAAGTAAATGCTTTCCGGTACAATACATGTTTCTTAATAATTTCTGAGATCATATCGCAAATATTAAATTCTAAATTTAGCCTCCAAAGTCCTGGTCCACGGGAAAATGCATTATGCAAATTGGAGCTTAAATCAATAGAATCATGATCGGAAAAACACAAGGCAAAATTTCACATTTTAGAAAGGAATCATACAAGTCCTGAGCAATAAAAAAATTATCCAAACGTGTACCGATAGTTTTATCCGCATTAAAACATGTGCATTGCATTTGTCAGTCATTTTTCAGTTTTTTTTTTTGGCGCCAGTGAACAATATAATGCGAAAAGCAGTCGTTGGGCAGTCGCGCCACAAACTCAGGGTGAACTTGACGAGTTTCGCCTAGAACAGTCCGCAAGTGTATTTTTACCCTTAATTTCCAATAATTATTATGCATTCTACATCGCTAGCCGTTAGCTAGCCGTTCAAAAATATCTTCAGCCGTTCGAACGGCTGCTGCTAACCGTTCAAAAAATTTATTCAGCCGTTCGAACGGCTTGGGTTATCCGTTCGGAAAAAACATTCAGCCGTTCGAACGGCTAATGTTAGTATCCGTTTAGACAAAAACGAACGGCTACACTTATCCGTTCACAAACGATTAGATTTCCAGCCATTTCAAGAGCTCTAGTCTTTTGGCCGGTGACTTAACAGTTGATTTATTTTTGTTTTCCTTCGCTCACCACGCAATTTGCATACCTTATCATTTATAAGTATAGGAAATTAACAATGCACGTTGACAACGCGAAGAAAATTTACATTACACTAAATTAACGCGAATTTTTCAAAAGTTAGGTTTACATGCATTAAATTAATGCGAATTTTTCGATAAGCATCTTGCTTTATTTACTGCGATTTTCATAATTCTGCAAACTCGCACTTTACATTTCGAAACGCCAAACTGCGTTTTGGCTTCCGTCAATAAAACCTTCCAAGACAAGTACACGGATGTTTCTAAGCTTTTTTTAAGCCGAAAATTTGGTTTTGAAGCCTAACTAGACCCTATCAACTCAAAAGATCTTTCAAAGCCTCCGTGAAATGTGACTCTGAAGAGCCAATAGAGGAGTCATGAACTAATAAGGTTTTGTTATGAAATAAAGGTGCTTTAAAATAACAATGTTGTAAAATAGCCTGCATTAAATTTACATCGACATTAATTAAGATACATTAAATTAACGTGAATTTTGTATAATCGCGTTAATAAAGTGCATTGTTAATTTCCTATAATAAGGTATGTCAAAAGTAATTTTAAACCTTTTGGATATAAACATCTCGCTATTCATAGAATTAATATAAACACGCATTCAAAAGAGAATCACCTCCAGAGTACGTACGGTCAACTCCCGCCTTGCGGACACCTCGCTATTACGGACACCCCGCTATTACGGACAGCAGCTAAATCCCCGGCGAAAGTTACAGACGTTTGACTGCATGAAACAAACTCCCGCTATTACGGACTCTCGCTATTACGGACTTACGGACACTTTATTCGGTCCCAACGTCACAATTTTATTGTTTTCTCTCTCGTTATATCGGACACCGACCAGCATCTTGGAATATTTGCACACATACATCAAGTCTATTTTTTCTGCTTTTTGAAATTGTCTTTGTCTTTTTTGGTCGATTCAGGATTTTACCACAATTGCCGCTAAACTCACAATCTGATTGATCGACGTGAGTGGTAAATGAGAGTCCAGACAACGGCGCTGACGCTAACATCACGCGCACTTGAAAAACACCAATCAGATTGCGAGAAAGTTATAGACAACGCTTGCTCCTTCTTTGCTGTCACGTTTTGTAACAAGACTTCGATTTTCCTTGTGTTTTTTTCTAAATATTGTTGTAAAAAACAAATTTACACCGGTTTTCCGTGGTGTGGACTCTTATTTACCACGATTTAAGTCATCACATGGTCAAAATTTGTTGCTGACTCACTCGGCTGCGCCTCGTAAGTCCACAACATTTTGACCATGTGATGACGTAAATCGTGGTAATTAAGAGTCCACACCGCGGAAAACCGGTGTAAATTTGTTAAATTTAGTATCTTTGGCGACAAAGTCGGGGAAGTTGTAATTCAAAGGAGAAGTACACAGAGCCGATTGGAACGATATTTTAAGACAATGTGATAGCTGATGCAATCAATAGCTGATGTTCAGGTTTTTCCTTGAAAATAATTTTTTTAGAAATGTAGATTACTGTACTTCAGTACAGTAGGAAACCATAACGATGCATGTGTGGACGTTGCTGCAACATACGATGATTGTTGTTTACGTACTTAGAAGAACTACTGTACACAAAGGGTACGTAACTTCTGTTCTGTTAAGTTCTGTTCTGTTTGTAAATAAAGTTCTGACGCTCTTTACGTGCTACAATGGGTCTGAAAAAGGTACTGGAGTTAATGAAAATGAACACACATGTGACCCCCTACTGTAAATATGGTTTAAAATAAATAAAAAATTCTCGCATCCCGCTATTACGGACTCTCGCTATTACGGACACCAAATCGCGGTCCCGAGGGTGTCCGCTATAACGGGAGTTTTTTTTTTTTTTTTTTTTTTTTTTATTGGATATTACTCACATCTAATTACAATACTACAGTACATTACGTTACAGTCATGTACAAAATACAAAGTACAGTAAAATACAAGTCTGATTTTGAGTAGTGTTACTATTTAAATCGATGTTGTTAGTAAACAAACTTCTTGTCAATTAAAGGTTTCCATTTCTTATAGAAATATTCAGTTGAATTAGTACTTACTGATATTTGTTTTTCTATCTCCGCTTTGTTTACCACTATTGTTTGATAAACACTTAATGACAGAGGATCTTCATTAATACTACAGCAGTATATATAGTATTTCGCAAGTAGCAAGAGATGATTAGTTAACTTATTGAGGTAATCGTTACCAATAATACCATACAATATTTTAACAGTTGATAATTCTAGTTTTATTGATAGGTATGTTTCATACCAGTCTAGAAAAGCTTTCCAGAACTCCGAAACGGCCCGACATGAGACAAGCATGTGCTTCAAATCTTGTTTTATTTCTAAGCATAGATAACAGAGATCACTGTTTGCGAGTTTAGCTTTAAACAGTTTGCTTTTAGTGAAAACTATGTCGTGTAAAATTTTGTATTGGAACATAGTCAACTTTGTTTCTTTGGTGATAGAAAACGCTAAGTTAAAGTAATTGTTTATTTGGTCCGGTGGTAAGCCATTGTCAATCAGGCGTTGTTTGGCGGTCGGTTCTTCAAATATATGATTAACAAAACTTTTATGTATAGCTTTGGTTGTTAGTGCTTTCAAATTCTGACATGGCTGTGTAAGTTGCTCTTGCTGTATGTTCATTTGATTTATAGACTTTTTATATTCATTTGGAATAGCGTTTATTACTCCGTAATAAGTCAGAATATTTGTTTTTAACTGGTATCGGAATTTAAATTCTTCGTAAGTGAGGAAATCAAGATTATGGTCGAGAAGGTTTTCTAAAGTAGAAACTCCTTTATCAAACCATGCTCGATAGAAAATCATTTTATGATCAATTTTGATATCCCTGTTGTTCCATATAACCGTTTTCTTTGTGCATGGCTTGATATTATTCTGCACATCTTTTAACTCAAACCAGTACTGAAGTGTTCTTATGTAAAAGAGTGGGAGCTCCTTAATGTTAATGTCTTTGCCGTTACAGTTGCAGTTTGAGAGGAAAGTAAACCCCCCCAAGTGTGAAGTGGCTTCATTAGCAATAGCCGTCCATGCTGAATTCTCATTCAGTTTAAATCGCTTTATCCATATGCATTTTAAAGCTTTGTTCATTAAAGTAAAATCAATCATGTTCAGGCCTCCATTTTCGCGTTCGCCAATGATTGTGGTCTTTTTAATTTTGGCTATTTTGTTTCCCCAGATAAAATTAAAGGTGATCTTGTTTACCTGGTCACTAAATTTTTCAGGGACTGGAAGTACAGATGCATTGAAAATAAGCTTTGAAAGGCCCAGGGATTTTACAATATTAATCTTGCCTAATAGGGTTAATTTTCGTCTCTTCCAATTGTTTAGCGTGTTATCCAAAGCATCTAATTTATTATAAAAATTCAATTTGTCGCTTGTTTTCTTGCAATTTGAGAAGTGTATCCCCAGAGCAAAAACAGATTCTTTTGGCCACTTAACGTTAAATGGGGTATCTTCTCTGTTTTTCCATTTTCCCAGCCAAAGAGCTTCTGATTTCGTGGGATTAATTTTTAGTCCTGAACATCTTTCAAACTTTTCCAGGAGCTTCAACAATGCACTCATCGAGCTAAGGTTTTTTAGAAAAACCGTTGTATTGACAATTGTATGCTTGACAAAAGTATCCAAGACTCCGAGACCTTGAGGAAAAAAATACGAGACTCCGAGACAGAAAAAGCACCAGCCAAACGAGACTTTGAGACTTCAAACAAAAACTGCCGAGATTTCGAGACCGGACCAAAATTTTCCGAGACCCACGATTTTGAAGGCACCATTCGCCACCCCTTCATCTGCATACTGTGTTATTTTTATTTCACGTTGTCCTACTGCGATGCCTTCAATTTTAGAGTTTTGTTTGATTGCAAGTGCTAGTACTTCAATACCTAAAACAAAAGGCATGCCTGACAAAGGGCATCCCTGCCTGACTCCTCGCTCCAGGTTAAAAAAATCAGATGCAAAACCGTTGTTTGTAACACAGCTTGTTATATTGCAGTAGAAAGTTTGCACCCAATTTTTAAAGTCAGGTCCAAAGTTAAGCTTATCAAGAACTTTAAAAAGGAAATTCCATTCTATAGAATCAAACGCTTTTTCAAAGTCTAGGAAAACAGCGAGGCCGGGAAGATTTTTTGTTGCGGTGTAGTTAATAATATCACTGATAAGTCTTACATTTTCTCCAATATATCGTCCCTTGATATAGCCGGTTTGATCAGGGTTTATCACAAGTGGCAAAACAGTTTCAAGTCTTTTTGCAATTGCTTTCGTAGCAATTTTGTAATCTGTATTTAAAAGTGATATAGGTCTCAGATTTACTAGGAGGTTAGTCGGTTTGTCCTTTTTTGGTACGAGTGTAATAATACCTCTTTTCTGGCATATTGACAGTTGACGTTTTTCAAAGCCATAGTTGATGCTCGCAATAACATCTATATATAACGGGAGTTGACTGTAGTCATTCTTGGATACTTGGAAATGAAAGCAGGGAGTTTGGAAAAGCTTAGTCTTAATTTTGTCCAGCAAAACTACAAAGAAAACAGAGAATTCTTCGGAAGCGGACAGTCAAAAAGTGTTATGCAAATTTTAGCAAAACGCAGAGTTACGCTTCGGTCAGTACATACAGTGCTCGAACAGTATAACTCTGACGGTTTCATCGTCCTTAATAAAGTGCATGCTCGGTAAATGTAAACATTAGGCGTATAATTTACTTGAACAGTTTTGATTTTAAGACAGAGAAAGACTCGGGTTTTGATTTTAATTGTTCCTTCGCGTCTTTGATTGTTCGCTCAAAATTTTTCGATATCCGTTTTAGCCGTTTACAGCCAGCCGTTCTAAATTTTTCTTCTGCCGTTCAACTTCATCAGTTCAAAATTTTTTCCTCATCCGTTCATGGTAACCGTTTTAAACGGCTCGGCCATCTGTTTTTCATCCGTTCACTAGCCGTGCGTTTTGCCGTTCGACGGATAGCCGTTTATAGTATCGTTTTCGCGTGAGAGGTCACACTTTGCGCATGGGGTCATTGTTTTCTCCGCGCTGTTGATTGGCTCAAACGATTTTTAGTTGGAATGCATTGTTCGTTTCCTGTAATACGATTGGTTAGTTTAGTTTAAGTGGCCCCGGTAACAGTAGCAGCACAGTAAAACACTAACAATTTTCTACCAGAAGAATCTTTTTTCCATTGTAAACATTTGAAATCAGTATTTCCTGCGACAAGAATGGCAACGCCGCCTTGTTTACCAAGAGCGGGCGACCAGAAACTTTTAATACCGCGCCATAATAGCTGTCAGAGAATTTATCGCATTTTGTCTTGTCGCTAGAGTTTCTTGAAAACAAATAAAATCAGAACGGGAATTTTTCGCAAAATCAAAAACAGAGCGTTGTTTGGCTTCATTGCCAAAACCACGGATATTCAAGTTGTAAATTTAGTTTGAATGCAAAAACTTAGAGAAAATTCTTCTGGTAAAATTAAGCTTACATAAGAACTTTTAAGCTTAAGCCTAACTAAGCAATTTTTGCAAATCACATTTCGACGGTTACTTGCTTTTTTGTATATGTTTGTTTGTCCGATGTCCAGTGTTTCTCTTCTTCGGCAAAGGTTGTTCGCCGTCATATTCAGAACGTTCGCGAGTTTTAGGGTCCGTTTTCTTTGCTTCAGGAATTGGCGTGTCTTGTTTGTCTTTCTCCGTGGTTTTTCCAGTGACGAGGACGGGTTGTGTTGGTTCTTCATCCTTACAAATGTCACATAATCATGACAGGCTCTGGACAATCAGAAGCTAGGTGCCCGGTTTGTTCGTAGTTAAAACAAACAATGTTATGGCAAGAGTTTGCGAAGTGCCCTGTTTGTTTTGACAATGGCGGTACGTACGAGGTTCACAATAAATAAGATCCCGGGTGGACGGACAGACGCGTGAAATCCGTAATGAAAACAAACATCTTGGATGTTGGGTGGTGTCATACGCGCATGTTTTGCGACGTCATACGCGCCCGCGAACTAGCCGTGCTAGCCGTGCACAACGCCAACGCGGACGGCCGACGGCGGCGGACGGCACACGCAAGCGGCCGCGAAACATTCCGCTAGCCATGACCATGAAAAATGACGGGCATAGGTTCTATGCGTATGGGGCTTCGCAGCCGGGCCTTCGGCCCGGCGAGTGCTCCGCTATAATTCCTTTATTAGCTAGACAAATTTTAGTCACAAAACTGCGAAATCTTTAGTCGCAAATACGCCCGATACAGGCGCAATTTCGAGCACTATAAAGTTAATCTGCGTTTGGTATTTAGGTTAAAGCTTCCCAAATCAAGCAGAGAACCACAGCAAAATCAAGACAGAACATTCAAAACATACCAGAACGGTAGCGAGGAAAATTCGATAACTTCTTGCTTGATTCCAAAGAGACAACCTACTTGGTCCGGAGAAGAACCTTCGTCCAATTTTCCACTGCGCACTTTTAGTGGGCATTAAAATATTGAGCCGTACGATTCCAAAATCGGGAAAATATTCGAAACTAAATAAGGACAAACAGATTATTCATATGCGACATTTCGGAACCCCAATGATGCCTGATTTCCACGCGCTGGGAATGCTGGATACTATTGTGACGTTTCAAGATGGCGGAGATTTGGTACCGACACCTTTCTCGATTCGTTCCGCCTAGACAACGCGCTAAGCATGCTGGATACTATTGTGACGTTTCAAGATGGCGCAGATTTGGTACCGACACTTTTCTGACTCGATTCGTTCCGCCTAGCCCACAAGATTAGGAAGCCTCTCCTTCGTCGACGCAAAAATCAACTTTAAATTTCAAACGATAAACTCTTAGAAAATGAATGAAACTGTTGCCATGAACAGGCTTAGCCACAAGTTGCCGATGAATCCCAAAAAAGTTGCCGATAAAAGTGTCTAAAAGTTGCCAAAAAGTTGCTATTTTTTTCAAAAGTTGCCGAAAAGTTGCTGAATTTCCAAAAAGTTACCGAAAAGTTGTCAAAATTTTTCTGCTTTTCGTACCTTTTTTGGGTGTTAAAGATTAAAAATTCGCACATTGCTTCTTATCAAAACTTTATTTGTCAAAGTCTTGCTATATTGGCTTTTTCGGGAGTACGAAGATTGGCCCCCAGTCTTTTGGCTTCCGCAATCGGATTACTTGGGCCCTCATCTGCAGATTCATCTGAGTTGGATGTATTGGAATCACTGTAATCGTCCGCCATCTTGAAAAACGTGCAACGTGATACCGCTGACCTCGTGATAAGGCATCACACAAAAATCAACCCATTGGGGGGGGGGGGGGGGGCCCTTAGGCCCTAATTATTGTATTTTAGAATAAATTGAATAAATGTCTATCGAAAACTGACCAATGTGGCTCAAAACGTGAAGAAAGTGGCTTCAAAGAACCTCAAAAAGCCCAAAGTTTCCGAAAATTCTAAAAGTTACCAAAATTCTAAAAAGTTGCCGAAAATCTCAAAAGTTGCCGAAAAGTTGCGGAGCAACTTATGGCTAAGCCAAGCCATGAAAATGCAATGTCATCAGCTGTAATAACCAATAGCAGCAATGTCACTCAAGTGGAGGATGCATTGAATGAAGCATTGAAATCTTTCTTTGAAACAGAAATAGAAACCAAAAAGCTGCGCGCATCGTCGCTGAGTGCGTCATACTGACTTTTAACAAAAAGTTTCGATTTCTTGCTGTTGTGGGGATGGACGATATCCCGGAGAGCACCAAGGCCAAGGTATTTGTTTAACGTGAAACAAGCAGATGTAGTAGGCAAAAGGAGAAGTTTAGAGGACGTTTGTTTGGAGTCATGGAAGTTGATTTGTAAATTAGAGAACAAATGGATACATCACAAGTGCAAAATTCAGTGTTGACGGCTTGGAGAAAGTATTCAGACCAATGTGTGCCGCGCCTAAAGAAAAAATAAAAGTGGTTAAACGAGAAGGGAATTTTGTGATATGTTGCACCAATACGCCCACTCTTAGGAAAATCGCAAAAAGCGTCCAAATACTGCCGGAAACATTTACATCCAATCTCAGCAAGATCTATCTGTGGACCAAAACGTTGTTGGAGACATCCCTGAACACGACGGATTGGATTGCGAGAAAGGCGGTTGCAAATCGAAAGAGAAAGTCAACAGATACGTGGACCGCACAGCAGGACTGCTAACAGCGGTACGACCATGCAGCGTTATTGTTAAGGCACAAGAAATGTATACTTATGAATCGTGTAGCCAAGTATATGCTTTTTTGTTGTTAACATTTGGGAAAACAACAGACGATTTAACGAGGCTGAAATTTGTAGGTTATATCGATCGTGTGACCTCTATCCTTTTTTGAACAATCTTCGCAAGAAAGGAAATGTTGGCGCAAAAATTCTTTTAGAGCATGTTAAGTTTTTAGTGGACATTTTTCATGTGTTGAAACACAAGGAAGATTGTTGCATGCCTCCTGACAATCCAAAGTGTCGCTTAATCATCCTGATCTTGACATCTTTAAAGAAATCAAAGGAACAAACACAGAATCAGCTGAACAAAGTAATCGATTTTCTTAACAGATTTAAACACGTTTGTAATCGAATGGCTGAATCTAAGTTCAAGGTATTAGGCCTACTCTGGGACCTTAAGTCGCCGTAACTTTAGGCAACTTTAAGCGATTTAAGGCGATTTAAGGCGACTTAAGGAAAAATTAGTTTAAAATATTGGCGACTTAAGGCGACTTAAGTCGCCTAAAGTCGCCTTAAGGCGATTTAAGGCGACTTAAGGCAACTTAAGGTGACTGAAGGCAACTTCAGACAACATAAAAGTGTTTCTAAAAAGTGATGAAACAAAAGTTATTGACAGTCTCTTCATCACTATACCTAAATACCAAGCCACTGGTCTCTGGAGAGAAATATGAGACAGGATTCAAGCCAGGTCCGATTGAGTCAGGACTTAAGTCAGTTTGCGACCAAGGACGCCAGTTCAGGTTAGACAGAGTTAGGGTTAGGGCTACAGCTTGAGTCCTGACATGAATCCTGGCATTCATGATAGTTTGTCTCATATTTCAATAAACAAAATTATCACAATCAGTTCACTTGGTCTCAGATAGACTTAAGTGACCGTAAATCTCCAGTTTCCAGATTTTAAAGCCCCTATTAGCTATACTGAGATTCAAATTATTACAATAACAACAACAACATTATATAAATAATATGAATGCTAAATTGTATTATGAACATTAATTAGCCAAACAAGAGGCAGGAACAATATTACTTATCTAGAATGAGAAAAAATTCAGTTAGCTGCTTAAATGTTTTTAAGATATTGCAATAAAAACAATAATCATACAAAAATATAAAGATCATATACACTGCCAAACAAAATCTTGGGAAAAAAAATCCAACTTTTTCACTTAAAAATGGATACCTGATTTGAATCAAACTAACATACATTGTCCTTGACTTATTTATACAACAATGAACAAAGGCATCGAATTAGTTAATTCAAAATCACTTCTCGATTTCACAAATTACATAAATTTGGTTAATTTATCTGCCACTGTTGTGGCAGTTGCACAATCAATTTTGGCTCGAAAGCTTGACAAACGACATCCAAAACTGTTTGGTCAGGCACCCAGCCAATTTGTTGTTCTCCTGCCTTAGTCCAATAGAATATTCCAATATCATATTTGGTACCGTAAGCGAGGGTCCTTCTCAATAGCGCATCTTTCCCATTTTCTCCAACTATTTGTCCGGCTCCTGAAAACTTGGATGTTCCACTGACAGGGAACCGAACCCTCGTAGGAGACTTTGTAGCAGGGTTGATTAGTTCTGCTTCCAGGCCCGAATTCCACCTGGCAACATTTTAATTTAACCTGTCAAAACAAAACTAAATAGTGTTACTGATGAGGCTGTTGACAGATTTACCCGTGTAGAAGTTAATTATTACCTCAAAAATTTCCAGAAAATAATGGATCACAAATGAATGCACAGCAAATGACAGAGTTGGCAATATTTACATTGGCGTCCGCCATTTTGATTCTCCCAGAATTCCTTTCCAATCGTAGATGGTTTCCATGCTTCGCGCGTTTCTTTTCCTCCCGCGCGCGACTAGCTCCCGGCCCGCGCTTGCTTAACCAATAAATTTCAGAAATTTACATCTACCTTACCTTGAATTGAGTTGTCGGAATTAGTTTTCTTTTCGCAATACAAGCAGGAAGCCAGTCAATGGCTACAAGAACGATTTCAAAAATTCCAGGCCAGCTTGATTGACAATCTACGCCACGAGTGGTAGCCTAGAGGGAGCCACGAAGCCTAGTCAGGCTGTACTGTAAAGTGGGAATGTGTTTCAATTTCAAAAACAGCAACACTTCAGCTTTGGCTTTGTTTGCCGAATCAATTGAGTGCTAATTTCCTGAACATGAGTGCGCGAGCGCCCGCGCGCGTGGGCATCCATCCGGGGGGGGGGGGGGGGGGGGGGGGTACTTCCTAGTAATGGGCTAATGGGGATGTGCCGCTGGATGGGGTCGCATTTTCACGACTGGATTGACTATAATGGGGTTGCATTTTCAATAGAGTTACCAGAATGGGGTCGCAAATTGTCGGGATTTTTTGGGGTAAGAAAATTCTGGAAAGTATTTTTTTGGGTAGTTTTAGCTTGTAAATATTTTCGGCTAACAAATGTACCAGAAGTTTTGTAGGTGAAGAGTAAAGTCTCCTACATTTAATAAATGTGTCAATTCATTTGAGGATGACCTAGATAAAAGGGTTCCGAACTCAAGGTAGATGGCTAAACAGAAAGTGACTAAGTTGGGATTGCGAAATTTACATTTACTCAAAAGTGACTAAGATGGGGTCTATAATTGGCCACAAAACAGACTATAATGGTGGGGGCTCTGAGAGGCCAGCGGCACATACCCAGCAAAAGTTGACCCAAGTACCCCCCCTCCCGGGGCATCCATGCAAAAAGAAGTCACGTGGTCAAAACATGTGGCGGCCATGTTTGCTCGAGTGAGGCAAATTTTCCTGCTGGAAGCAGCTGCAAATCCTTTGCAAATTTCTGCTTAATGGTTGATAACAAGAAATCCTTTTGACCTTTGTGACAGAGAGCCGTCATGGTAACATAATCAACGCAAATTTTGCAATCTTGAGCGTACAGGTTGATTTAAATTCTTTGCTTCATCAAACTGTCAAGAAGATGACATATACAAGTTGTATAGAAGTTTCAAGTTTTCAAACGTTCAGTTACGATTGGTTGTAAATAGAATAATGTTGGATGGCTAGAACGCAGCTTAGAGGTTGTATGCGGGAGAAATGGCCGATTTTTGGTTGCTCTTTCATGTTGGGTAAGTAAGCTTAAAAGTTAAGTACATTTGTATACAGTTACATTGCCTTTGGTTAAGCTTATGATCTTTTCACGCTTACTTGCTCAATGTAAAAGTGATAAGCAATAATTGGGCTTAACCCCAAAATACTTTTCAAATTATTGTGATCTTAGTGATCCAAAACAGCTCTCACTGTTGTTATAATACCCTGAAGGTGAAGGAATGCCTGCACCATTACAGTATATCAGTATTGACTGCTGATCAGCAGTGTTTCTTTTTTATGATGTTGCTCATATTAAATGTTGATTATAATATAAGTCACAACTTCATCCTTTCAGCAACACTTTGTCCATGAAATATAAGTAAACCTATAGAAATAGCTGTCAATGTTTTGAAGATGAATGAGTGTACCCTCCTTGGGGATGGACCATTTTATTTTTAGGGGTGGGGGGTTGGGCATTTTGTTTTAGCAAGCATGGATTTTTTTTTACCATCTTGAGGCTGTCCAAGAATTTTTTTTGTGATTTTTCCATACTTTTCTATACTTTATCTGTGCGTGAATTTTTTTCTTGGTATTTGCCCCCCCCCCCCCCCCCCCCCTCAAAAATAAAATGGTCCATCCTTTATAGGGTTCAGCAAATATAATTGAAGCAACTAGGGCATGGTGCATGACTATTGAAGCATGTGTTGTACTGCATGGGGCCATACCCTTGCAGTATATAATCATATATGGGAAATAAAAAAGAGATTTGGGGCAATAAAATTATATATTCAAGAAATAGTAAAAGTGAAACCTTTTAGGGCAATTTTAAGTTGTGCAGGCCTTTTTTAAGCCTAACGACTTCAGGCGACCTTAAGCGACAAAGGGCGACTTAAGGCGACTTTAGGCGACTTAAGGTCCCAGAGTAGGCCTAGGTATTCCTGTGGTTTGTCACCGAAACTCGCAATGAACTGATAGAGGAACGCTTAAAGTGTAAAGGCAAAAAGTAAACATTACATTGTAAATATCATGACTGTAATATCAGAAAAGGTTGGATTTGTGGGAATAAATTATACAGAAGTAAATAGCCATCCAAATGTTATTGTTGAATCTAACGAATAAACAATAGAATCAGACAATCGTCAATCAGAGAATCGCAGAATCTGAGAAACGTAAAATCGCAGAATAGTAAAATCGGAGAATAGTACAATCGGAGAATCGGAGAATCGGAAAATAGTATAATCGGAGAATAGTAAAATCATAGGTGATACGGAGAATCGGAAAATAGTATAATCGGAGAATCGGAAAATAGTATAATAGGAGAATAGTAAAATCACAGTATTAGTACAATCGGAGCTAATCGGAGATGATAGTCAAATTAGGGAATCGTAAAATCGGAGAATAGTACAATCGGAGAATCGCAGAAACAGAAAAGAAGAATCAGAAAAATCGGAAGAATTGGAGTTAAAATATACGATTATACTATTCTACGATTTAGCACAGGCGCACTCTTCTGGGCAAAGCGAAGGGTACCATTCTAGTGAAAAATGTTTACGAAAATCATCATTCTAGTGAAAAATGTTTACGAAAAGC
Organism: Cladopsammia gracilis; assembly: GCA_022457155.1. NCBI lineage: Eukaryota > Metazoa > Cnidaria > Anthozoa > Scleractinia > Dendrophylliidae > Cladopsammia > Cladopsammia gracilis. Next base: position 993,048 of record JAJGOT010000154.1, read on the forward strand.
GTCCACGAACGCAAAGAAACAAGTTAAATACCGTGGCCGTCGACGAAGAGCTCGTTTCGCAAAATACAGATCTGTAATTTGCAAAACGGAGCACTTCTGATCTCTTGCATGACTTTCTATTTTTATTCAGAAATCCTCATCGTAGCGAATAAGTTTTCGAAAAGCGTCTACGAATGGAAAGAAACAAGTTGAAGATCGTCGAGGTCGATGCAGAGCTCGTTTCGCAAAATACAGATTATACTTGTTGTTCAACAAATCTGACTGTTGCGGTGAAATCATCAAGAATGTTTACGAAAGACGTCCACGAATACAAAGAAACAGTTTACTGCGGATTCAGGTTGAGCGTTTAACGGTCTGAGTTGTCGCGTTCGTTGTCACGGTTGATTGATTGCGTTGCGAGGCAAAATGACAGCCGTTGCTAGGCGGGAATGACGACGTTCTGTCTGGGAAAAAGCATGTCGCTCGTCTAGCGATTTCTTTTCTAGAAGAGTTATTCGCGTCGTGGATCTTACCAGTATCGTGGCGATTGAAATCAAGATAGAATACTCCTATTATTCTACAAAAAGAATAACTCTAGTATTTTTTGTTGAGGAAGACCTGATGAGCCTAGAAAACAGTGCGTTTGTAATAGAAAGAACGTCGTCATTCCCGCCTAGCAACGGCTGTCATTTTGCCTCGCAACGCAATCAACCAACCGTTACAACGAACGCGACAACTCAGACCGTTAAACGCTCAACCTGAATCTGCAGTAAATACCGTCGCGGTTAACGAAGAGCTCGTTTCGCAAATTACACGGAGCAATTATGACCACTTGGCTTTCCGTTTTTATTCAGAAATCATCATCGCAGCGAGGGGCATTTAAGAAAAACGTTTGAATGGGGATGCAAAGAAACAAGTAAGATATCATCGCGGCCTGCGAAGTGGTCGTTTCGCAAAATACAGATCTTGGAGCTTAAAAACTATGGACTTCCGGTGTGCTTACTAGAAATCGAAATCTGACTGTTCTAGTGCTTGATATCACTTGATATCTTCATTTTACAGGTTTATCATTTAGTCTCATTTCATTTCGTTTCGTTTCGCAAAATACAGTAAAAAAGACAAAATAACGACTAAGAGACTCAAAAATTCCACCAGAATCGAAACTTTGAATATTTCTTGATCCTGTCACGAAATCAAAATCAACTTCCATTCTTCTAATCCCGTACTTTTTCTCCAAACTACCTTTTGTGTTTTTCTCCTTAGAATCTTTTTATCCAATTTAGTTGTATATTTGGTGGCATTTGGCGATATAACATGGAAATTAATAAACACGTTATTTCAGCGCAGAATTGTATTGTAAACAAAACATCATTGTAAATGCTTACCTCAAACTCTCTTTTCCCTTTCTTTAGAATGTAGTGCTATAAACAATACAAATGTCCTGAAGCAACCAGTTAGACAAACCAGATTGGACAAACATTAAAGCACATCGTAAAGGATATTAGCCAAGCGCGCTTCCAGCGTGCCAAATATCTGACCAAATCTACATTAGGTGATCACGATAAGATTACATTTACGTACATGCTTCAAAAAAACATAGAATTCATAATCGTACGCCTTAAAAATCATTGCTATGCACGAGAGAAATTAAACAGTAGGAATGTTACCTAAATGAAAAAATATAAGCCGAGGCATTTTTCAAAACAGCGTACCAGATATTATATGAAATTTTACACGCATATTTCTTCAGATGAAGGTCATGTCAAGAAACCACTGTTTTGAAATTATTGAAATAGCGAGAGCTTGAATTTTTTTATAAAATACGGCCAAATAAATTGCTCTCTCTTCTAACGTTCTCTAAAATCTCAGTAAACTAAATCAAACTATCAATATATCGCTTTCTCAGCCCACAAACGTGCGCTCGCTAAACCACTTACAAAAAATATGCCACTCGACTCTTGTGTTCATTGATAGCATCTAACAAAAATGCGAGAAATTTTGTGAACTAACAAAAATGTTGCTAACAAAAATGCAAGAAGAATGCATGTTACACCACATTATACTCCTGTAAGTTAAACATTAACTTACAGGAGATAAAAATTAGTGACAAAAAATAATGAATGGAGATTTAAATAGTAATTTAAATTTCAGTGCATAAAGCTCTAACAACGGGTAGTGCCTCTTTCTGGAAAGCTTCTGATGAGGTAATGAGTATAGCAGTATAGTGGTAAAGGTGAAGCTATTTCATAACAGTATAAAGATAAATCAAACGCTCCTTTATGAGCCAACTGCGTGAATACGAAACAATATTCGGACCATCCCCTCTCCTAGGCGTTTTGCTCCACTGGCCCCACCCCCTGCGTCCAACTCCCCACCCTCCCCTCCCTCCAACGCCGTCCCCATGGAGAAGGCAGATGACCATTACATATCGCAGGTTCAATGTATCTGGTATCTGAGATTCGGGTTATGGAAGAACACACCTACCCCAAATCTCGAGAAATACAAACCTATGCCCCTTTTACCTAGTCATTACTCCCAAACTGTGGTCTTGGAATAAGATTGTTTGACATTTCAAATAAAATCTATTTATAAGTGCTCCGCGGTGTGCTCGCTTTGAACAGCACTACAGCATGCACTGTGATGGCATTGATGAGAAATAGAACACAAACCGCGGTGATAAACATATTCAACTTATTCATTTTTTATAAAACTTGACGTTTCGTATGTTACTACATACATTTTCAAAAGTGATCGTTACATTGCTAAAAACTATACTTTCTAGTAGTGAAAAGGGACTGGGACCGAGATTAAGTAGAAAACTTAACAGTTGATCTATAAAAAGAAACAGCTAATTAATAAAGCATCAGCTTCTCGCTACTGACGTTTACATTAAAAGCTGGCTTCAGTTCTTGCATAAACAATGTTTCTTTGATTTTACAGTGGAAATCAGTTTTGCCCGACGCTAAGATATCAAAATAATCCCACTTGATGTTGTGTCCAGTGGTGTTGACATGGTCAGCAATGGCTGATGTGCGGTCATCCTTAGCGAGGGCCTTAAAATGCTCAGTTTTTCTATCATGAAGCCGTCGTTTAGTTTTACCAATGTAAAAATTTCACAATCCCAACAACTGGCTTTGTAAATAACTTTAGACTGTTGAGAACGATTTAAGCGGTCCTTGTACGGAAAGAAAGATTTGATGCGACGAGTGTTTTGAAAAATAATTTTAAGGTTGACACAAGAGTAAAAATTGTATACACAAGATTTAAGACGTTTAGAGATTTGGTTGCTGTGTAAACCTAAATAAGGTAGCAGGATAAAAATATCCTTCTTAGGAACAGTGGAGACATGGTTGTTTGACTTGTTAATGTTTCTGTTTGTAACATCATTCATGTGAAAGTTGATTATCCCTTGAGGGTAACCGTTCTGAAGAAGAAGCTTTCGAAGCTCATCAAGGGCAGATTTCAGCAACAATGAAGAGGAGCAAATCCTGTAGCAGCGATAAGTGAGGGTGCGGAGGAGATTTATTTTGTATTTGCGTGGAGTGAAGGAATCCCATTTGGTGTATAACCCCGTGAATGTTTTCTTCCGGTAGATGGAAGTCATGAAAGTGTTGTTTGGGCAGCGTTTAACGAGGATGTCTAGAAACGGAATCGAGTTGTCATGTTCAAATTCAATGGTAAATTTGATACTGTTGTGACAATTATTCAAATACCGCAAGAGATTATCAGCAGTGTCTTTGCTGTCAAACATTGTAAAAGTGTCATCAACCTATCGATACCAGATTGATGGACAAACGTCACTGTTCATGACCCATCGTTCTTCAAAGTAACACATGAAAATGTTAGCCAGCACTGGGCCTAACGGCGAACCCATCGCAACGCCATCAATTTGGTCGTAGTAATGGCCATCAAAAATAAAGTGGCTTTTCTTTGTGGCAAATTCTAACAATTTATGTAAAACAGTGCGAGGTAATGTCGGAGGATCTGGAAGAGAATACAATTTATCAAGACAAATATCTATCGTTTCATCAAGTGGTACATTTGTAAAAAGTAAGCAAACATCCAAAGAACACATTATTCCGTTGTTATGTTTATACTTTTTGGTCCAGTCTGCAAAACTAAACGAGTCCTTAACAGTGTGATTGTTGGTTGAAATAGGCTGAAGAAGACCAACAAGGTAAGAAGCGAGGTTGTAGTTATATGTGTTAACGGATGAAACAATTGGACGGAACGGACAACCAGCTTTATGAACCTTTGGAAGGCCATACAAAACACCAGGGGAAGATCAACAAGGTAAAATCATGTGGAAAGTTGCGTCATCAATAATTTTGTCATTCCTTAGCTTGCGGGGATACGTAGACAGACTTTCTTCTCTAGATTTAGTTGGATTGTGCCTTAATAGTTTAAATTTTGTTTCATCAAAAATCAACTGCTTCATTTTGTTTAGATAATCAAGTCTGCTAACAATGGCAACGCCAATTCCTTTGTCTGGTTTCGTAATGATGATACTGTCATCACTGCTTAAATCAGATAAGGCTTTCCATTCATCTTTGCCAAGAATGTTCTTCTGCTTAGAGAAGTCATACGAGTAAATGTAGCCGTAGGAGATATTCTTTAATCGACCAGTCCCTTTTCACTACTATATAAGTATAGTTTTTAACACTGTAACGGTCACTTTTGAAAATGTATGTAGTAGCATACGAAACGTCAAGTTTTATCAAAAATGAATAAGTTGAATATGTTTATCACCGCGGTTTGTGTTCTATTTCTCATCAACCTACGATGGCCCAAGAACAAAAGTCTTTGTGATGGCATTCCTGGGAGGTAAATAACTTCTAGTTCTCAAAGTTGGCCCACAGGCAAAACTTAAGACATGTCATGTATGTAGCTCTATGTCTTTAGACAATAGCCTGAAGCTGAAATCCTACAGTGTGACCATGAATGAAAGCTATTGAGAAGTCTTTCCTTTGGTGCTGTTTATTATACTGCACAAGGTGGTTCTAACTTTTTAGTTTGTGGAACAAATCCTAAAGTGTGACCATTCAAATGAAAGCTACTGAGCAGTACTTTCCTGTGGTGCTGTTTGTTGTACTGCACAGAGGTGGTTCTAGTTCTTTTGAGTCTGTGGATGAAATCCTTCAGTGTGACCATTTAAACGAAACCTCTTCAGTGGTACTTTTCTATGCTACTGTTTGTTTTTTCGTTCACACAAAATGATTTTTTTTGTAAATTTGATTATATCCTCACTTGGCAGTAAGGCTAGGTAATTTGATCTCGCGGGCGCTTACCTTTCTGTTCCTATATTTTATGGCGAGGTTAAGAATGCGCAATGGTTGTTCCTTTTGCTTCAAGTGTACATCCTTTTTCACTTTTTCTACTTCCGGCACACCCATAACGGCGGCGATTTCTTCAAGATTTCTGCATTCATCTAGTAATGCGACGGCAAACTTTTCGCTCTGTGCCGAGAGGGCGTGATAATCGTCTCGAAACTCGTTGTCGCTACCAGCTAGTTCCTTAAGCTTCCGTTTTAAAACTATCGACCGAAATAAAGGATCACTTGCAATATGACCCGTGCTCTTTTTACCCAAGGCTTTTCGCTCCCTCATCTCATGAAGGAAAGTGTGCGAAATATATAAAGGGCTTGCTAACGCTCGATAAGTATTTAACCTGACCAAAGAATCTCTTAGCCTGACCATTGATTTATTTTCATCTTGAGTTTTCTGTGTATGCGGATCTTCAACCTTGTAACCTTTGCTGACAAGGAATTCAACAATTTCATAGTTTCCGTTCAACACAGCCAGCACAAGCGGCGTCATAAATTCGTCAAATTTTCCCGAACAGCCTCGCCGACTCGTCATTGCAGCCCTCCTTTCGCGCGTTTTCGCAGCTGTGTTTTTTCGATGACGTGAGTCATACGCCACCAGTGTCCTAACACATTGCAGAGAATTATTTCTTACGGCTTGATACAAGGCTGACCCGATGTCCGCTTTATTTCGCAAAAGCGTTTGCACCATCTCAAACGCTTCCTTTTTCACCGCTATTTGCAAGGCGGTTTCCCCGTTGAAATTCTTGCAGTCGACGTCGACGCCTTTGACATTTATCAATTCTTCCACTGCCGCTTTATTGCCGCTACGAACGGCTTCAAAAAAAGCTTCTTCGTCTGAGCTCAAGGAACATGGCAGCACATCGATCTCTTCTAGTTCAATAGACTGACTTGCGGCGTATTCCATTTGCAGCGTATTTCGGCCGTTTGTTGCTTCATTGCCAGTATCATCTGAGAGGGACTCTCTCATTCTGTTCGCCATGACGAATAAAGCGTTGCGCGAGCGAACTGAACAAACAACGCCGTTAATCGGCGAGACGTTTAGTAGGCGGATAGTTACGCGGATAAAAATTATGCATTTCCACAGTTATTATCTGATGTGTTCGCGGTTGACCTCTTAAAGCAACTTTTTATAAAATGGCATTCTTTGTTTTTGAAAAGAGACAATATCTAATGGAATCACTACACTTTAACCAAGCAACACAAAACAAAACAAAACATAGACAAGCTATAGATGATCATGCAAATTTGATAATTGTAGATCATTAGTCGTGCCCTTGACTACGAGCCAAGCGCGCGACTTATAAAATGGGCTCCAAACAGTAAAAAAGTTCACTTTTTCAAGTGGTTTACATGTATAGCCTGAGGTGAAGTGTTAGTGACGTCATATCACTTCAAGCTCATGGATGATCGGATTTATTTACAACATCAGAAAAAGAAAAATGACGAAACGAAACATATCAAGTAAATTGACGGGTTTGGCGAGAGTTCCATTCGATAACGATTTCGTTTTCTTTCTTTTCGAGCAACAGATAAATGGAAGTATAAATATAAAAGTTAAAGTTGACCTTGCATGCACGAGTGATTGCGAAAGGTTTCAAATGACGTTCAGTGTAGTAATGTTCGTGACGGATCACCTAGTATGACCGGAAAGCGGCTGTACATGTAAAACAAATGCTTGTGGATTTCTATTCAATTTCTCTAAAGTGACGGAGAATGCTATTATAACGATAAAACTATTGATTTTTTTCCACATCTTCAGTGATGTTGCTATCGGGTCTGAAAATTCACCATCAATAAATTGAAATATCATAGATTGTTATGTTATACTACTGATATCAACCTTTAATTACTATAAATAAGCCAGAAATCCAACGATTTTGCTTGAGTTGCCTTAAACTCAATGCTGTATAATTACTCAGCAATCATTGCACGAGGCTGAGTATGATATGAAGAGTTAGGCAGATCGAGGGGGTTATCGGCCAAAACCGAAGGCTTGAGCCCGGTGGATAACACCCTCCGAGATCTGTATATCTTCATGTCATACGAAAGCCGAGTTCAATAATTGTTTAATTATTCATTCAAAATATTTACACGGCAAAACAAAACGGTAACTGAAAATAATTTAGTGAATGATATTAAAGTTACAAAACAACAACGCGTTTTCCTGAGAGGTCCGTCGGAAAAAGAAACCATTTAAAAGACGTTTACCTCTGCTATCCAGTAACTCTGGTCACTTTCGTATTAACGATTTTTTATCATTTTTCACTCCGTTACTTTTGTTAAATTATTTTTCGTTTAATTTATTTTTATTCTTGCAAAAAAGTGGGGGGGCTAAAGCCCCCCCAGCCCCTCCCTCTGCGCGGTCCCTGCATAAACAGGTGAACACACAACAGCCGATGAAAATTTGCTGTATCTTTTAAAGTGTCTTGTAACTTCCGGCCGGATCGGGTCGACTGTAAATAGCGCTGCGCACAAATACTAAAAATAGATAGACCCCCTACGTGACTCAGACAAAGTCAAAGGCTTCGTATTTTGGATACGAAAACTCGGTAACATTAGCGGTAAACGTGATTTGTACGTCTTTGGGGCTTCAAATCTAATAAATAAAAGGCAATGTTACATTCGGGAGTGAAAAACTGATTCAATAAATGTAGATTTTGGCTTAAAATTCAAAAAATTATGCGACGAGGCTGCACAGTGAAATCCGATCATCAGACTTCCAATCTCTTAGCTCTCATGCGACCAGAAAACATTTCACGTCTTTCGTCCAAAATTAAGCCAAAAGTAAGTTGTTGTATTCTCCTTGTATGACTATGATGTGTGCATCACTAGCTTGGATAAAGATGCGTAAATAGGTTCCAAATGATCCAGAATATGTATTTGATACAAATACCGTTTACGACCCGCGAATACGACGGGAGCAAAGCATGACGGCAAAAGGTCCAGAGAATGACAAATCCTGTCTTTGCGTATATGCTGTAACGCTTGGAGAGTATATAGGCCGCAATTTGAAAAATTAGAGAGCTGCTTATTCTCGAGTATTCGTTCAACAAGTAAACTTTTCTGTTACTTAACCCGGGCGCTGCGGTCGCATAAACAACATAAAAATAAGCCTATCCTTTCAGTGGAGCAATGGACAGATTATCATTTCTTTTCACAGTTATTGAAACCTGCCTTTTATTTGCAATGGATTCCTTTTTTTATAACTGCTTGGTTCAATATGCTACGTTTCTAACGGCTCAGCTGTATATACTGCAAACTGGACCTCTCGCCGGACTGAAATCATTCAGGCAATAATATTGCCGCTCTCTATCAATTCTTTGCATTTTTAACAAATGAAAGTTTAAGATGTTCTGAAGAATAATGTTTAGGTTTTCTATTTAACATTGACCCGGGTGATCGATTTTCTTGCGAAAATATTGATAAAAGCCACATCAAAGTGTTCGCCAACACCACTTTCCCATACAAAATTATTGTGCAGGAGGAGTTTGTTTGTCTGAGTCACAACGGGGGTAAAAAGTTTGTGACGTCATTTGTGCGCAGCGCTATTGTAAAAGAAACCTCGAGTCGGGCGTGTCGAACCGAGCACACGTACGCTTGATATGTTTCCTTTCTCGTGAACGAGGAAGGTTCAATCGTGTTATGTTATTGTCTCACGCGACCACACCTCCGGTGAGTCGGATCGAGTTAATCACGACCCGATTTCTAGTAAGTCGAGTCGTCAACTACCTAAGACTAATCAACTCAGGTTGGGTGTACAGTCGAACCTCCCGTAAGCGGACACCAGGGTAAGTGTCCGCTTACGGGAAGTTGAAAACAAAATAGTGCACCAGAGAGCGTATAATGCACCAGTACATGACTTTTAAACCTTTTAAGACCACTTGTAATTGCATTATCCATCACCGGGTTGTTGGGTGTTGCTTTTTATATCACGCATAAATATTTAACACTAATTTAAAAAATACAGTTCAAGATCGACAGACTTGCCCGCTAAATAAATGCACATATCTGTGAAGCTCTCGCACTGCCGTCACACTAACTGATGTAAGCCGTTTTTACATTAAAAAAAATCAGTAACATACTCAATCCGCCATGTTTCGGAGGTGAACAGAACAGAAGAAGTACATATTTTATGTACATTACATGTAGTTATTTTCTAAAACGTAAACTGTCCTTAGGTACGTAAAACGAAACTATCGATGAGTGTCTGCTTTCGCGGTTCCGTTATCTTAAGGTCTCTTATAAGATATCCGACACCTTGGAATCGAAATGAATAGTTACCCGACTGTACTGTTGCGAGCACAATTAAAACCAAAACCGAACCTATTTTGTTAGAAATTTCTTTATAGCGGAGCACTTGCCAGGCCGAAGGCCTGGCTGCGCAGCCCCATACTCATAGAACCCAGCCCGTCATTTTTCATGGTCATGGCTAGCGGAATGTTTCGCGGGCGCGTTGTGTGCCCGCCGCCGAACGCCCGCCGAACGCCGTACGCTTTGGGCTAGCTCGCGGGCTCGTATGACTTCGCAAAACATGCGCGTTCGATGTCATCAACATCAGGGATCTTTGAGGCTTTGTTTTTCGCGCGGCCACACAGCCGTCAGCTCGGTAAACACTTTAGTTGGATTGTTGTGTTTAGCGGAGAATTAAAGTCGTTATTTCTCTGCAGTTTTTCGCGGTTTGCTACTCAAGACAGGGATACTAGTTAAGGGATAAACAGAAGCCGGTTTAGTGGAAAAAAGAAGAGCTTTCAGGGATAAAATCTTGCTTCGAGGAACTTCATATTATCAATGCAGGAGCAATGCGGGGAGATGCCTTGTTTTATTGGGGATTTCAAAACCGAAGAAGCGGAGTTTTAACGAAGTGCTTCAAAGGTAAAATAAATCACATTTTTCGATAGGAATTTATGTTGATATCAATTGTTGATTGACTTTTCCTTTAAGTTCTCTTACGTTTTGGAGACGTGTTTATGAAACGTGTTCATATTAAGTCGTGTTGTTATCTTGAATTTCATCGAGGACAGCTCTACCTTGATGCGCTAGAAATAGTACGTGTTTTGCTTTTAAACATAAATTAATGGAGATTGAATAAAATTTTTCGAAAGAAGATTGTGTTGTCCGTTTTTATGTCTTTGTTCATTCATTACATAGATTAAAAAGCGATTTTATGTAAACAAAACAAGACTTAGATTTTCTGTCTTCACTCGCGTCGCCTTACTTATGCAAATAAGCTTATGTTTGTGTATTTTTGCAATTTTAATTTCCAAATCAGTTTCTCGGGCAATTTTTGACAAACAAAAACTGTATTTTATTCGGAAAGTAGTCGTACTAGTTATTCGATAATTCTGGAAAGAGAAAAGTTGTTTTTGTGAACTTTTGTACGGTCTAAATGTACTGTGCAGACGGTCGGGTAATACTATTTTTGAGAATTGCTAAAATTGAAAATAGCCCGTTCTTCAATCTTAATTCTTGTGCTTCCAACCTTTCACCTAAGTTAAGTTTCACCTTAGTTAAGCTTGTTCAAAGTACGACGCTGATAGGCTGGGCCTATCTATATATATTATCGTTTACTGTCCGCTTTAGACTCTGTGGACCACGAATAGGTGTCCATGTCCGCTTACAGGAGGTGTCCGCTTACGGGAGGTTAAAAATGTAGTGTTGGAGAGGATAAATCGCCGGGACCGCGGTTTGGTGTCCGCTTAAGGGAGGTGTCCGCTTACGCGAGGTGTCCGTTAGTGGAGGTTCGACTGTATTGGACATGCCTGCTATTATTGGCCGAAGATATAACAGTCCCTTAAGCTTATGCCATGTTTCGTTGTCACAACTGATGAGAAGAACATAAGCATAAGCGGTCCCGTTTTCCCCGGACATAAGCACTGTTATGCGTCCGCTTAGACTTATGCTTATTACAAGTATTTGTGAAAACTAGGCCTAACACAATATCTGAATTGTAGAACATGTACTACGTGTACTACTGTCCAATGCATGTCGCATTCAAACAGTTCGGTTGTTGCGTGAAGCAGGCGACTGGGTAAAATGAGATGCGTGCGTTTCTCGAAAGTCCCAAAAACTTTTCGGGTTTCTTACGAATGGCATTGAAATTTTTAGCGCCCAAACCAGTCCAGCTCTTGTAGTAAACGTTAGATTGTAATGCCTAACTTTCAAAATCAACAAAAACCGAATCTTTGCAGGTTAATATTTTGCACATAACATAGCTTTTCGGGGCCGAATGGTTTCCAGGACTTTCGAGAAACGCACGCCTGGTCACACCGTATTTCTTCGAATAAGTGTCGCGGCGTTTATTCCAAACTATTAGTTCAGTTTTGAGGAGTCGTTGATTAAAAAGCAATGACTAAAGGGATACTCAGGCACGCATATATTAGCATTTTCTGAAAATAACTCCATTGTCTTTATTAGTTATATCTTCATTAGTTATGACCCCCGAGCCTCAAAGATTAGTACCTATAAGCTGTAATTTGTTCCTGGTTGTGATCTTGTCGGTAATAAAATACACTTTTTTTCATGTTAACCCTTCAAGTCGTTCTGTGATGGCTCACTTGCAATAATATTTGTTGTCGTGTATATATTAATCAGTTTGTAAGTAAAAAAATAAACATGAATAGCAGAAACAAACGTGACCAAGCAGCCCTTATGACGTTTTAACTTATTAGACAAAGAAACCCATCAGTTGATTTTAATTGTAAGCGACTAAGCCATCCTGAATCTCTTGGTTTTTCCTCTTCAGAATCTGGTGACGACTCCGTCGATTCATCCTGGAAAGCAGAAATTAAACATTATTACAACGGTTATTGGAATAGTTTGAACAAAACTTCCTGTTGTGCTGAAACGGTTTTTAAGCGCCTGGTCGCTTAATATCGCGACATTTTCATTGTGCCGAAAATAGATTAACTGTTCCTGTCGGTGCTGAAACGTTTAGAGCCCGGTCGCTTAATATCGCGACATTTTCATTATGCGGAAAATTGATTAACTGTTCCGGTCGGTGCTTTTCAAGGAGCCCTGTTTCCAAGCAATGCGACGTATTCTCGATGCGGAAAGTTTAAAAATTTGATAATTTGTTTCACCCACTGATTACTAAGGGTTTTAATTTGGACTCGAGATGTGGTCAATTTTCCGAGCCCTTCGTCATTTGTACCTGACAAAATGCTGGCAGTGGATATGGGAGGGAGAGAGTAGGGAGAGGGAAGAGTAGGGGAAGTCACGTTATGGTATAGAACGTCAGCTGCTGTTTGGAAGAGTCGAATCTTTGCTGACGCCATTGTTTACATTTTAATCTGATTAGGGGTGGACCATTAGAAATCCTGGGAGGGGGGTCAAAAAATTTGTCAGTGTATGAATTTTTTTTTCGGCCTGAGTTTCCTGCAGGATTTTTTTTTCTGGGAGGTGCAAGCCTGCAGGTTTTTTTTTTTCTGAGATCTTCTTTATAAATGCGTGCAAGCTCCAATTTTTTTAATACTGGCCCAATCCATTTTTGTTATTAAAAGCTGGACAGTCGATTTAAGTCAGACTGTCGAACCTTTGCATAAAAAATGGAGAGAAATAAGAATTGAGATGGAGTGGTCGAGCACCGAAGGCGCGAGCCGCTAGGGGGGTCTGGGGGCATGCCCCACCAGAAAATTTTGAAAACTTGATGCTCTGAAACTCCATTTCTAGTGTTCTGAGACAACAATTTCTGTCAAAAATGTTTGGCAAATTGATGTGGCTTCGTGTCGCTTTGCGTCTCTTTGTGTGGCTCCACATACAAGTACTCGATTTCATTTTATATTTCTTGCTGTTTCTTTAGTTTATCTGGATATCAGAGTTAAGTATACGCAATTTCGTCTTTTTGTATAGTAAGTATTATGAGAATTTGACGAAAATGACAGAACCGGATGTCAAAATCTGGATTTTTCCTATGCCGATCACATTGGTCGGATTCGGGATTTTCAAGCAAAATCGGGGTAATCTCGACGAAATCGGGACGGTTGGACAATCTGTAAACTAATGTTTTTAAAAAAATACTTGCGTGTAGTAGAGCAGGTTACATATTTTATGATGTTTACATAAACAAGGTTTTGGTTATATTAAGATATTGGTACATGTACCAGATCAGGGGCGGATCTAGGGGAGGGGTGCAGGGGGTACGCACACACCCCCCCCCCCCCCCCCAACTGAGATGACCTATGCGTTGTTCGCTTTTAAAATTTGTTTACGTCACCCTTCAGTTACGTCATTCCTTAGAGGTGCACCCCCTCCTAAGAAATGCACCCCCTCCAAAGAAAAATCCTGGATCCGCCCCTGCAGATAGACCTTTGAGGCAGGTAATTTTTGATAGCATTTGACTCAACCTGAAGTTGCTTTTTGATGAATTTTACTAACAGAGAGCATGTCATACTCTCATATGTTCCAGTTTAAAATAAATAAATAAATAAATATATGTATATATAGCCAGTTAGCTTGCAGGATTTTATTTTTTTATGGTCAACTGCTTGCAGGAATTTTTTTTGAGACAATTTTCCTTTGCAGGATTTTTTTTTTGGTAATTGTCACCCCCCCTCCCAAGATTTCTAATGGTCCGCCCCTTAGCATTTACGAAGAGAAGGCGCCGTACACGTAAATACGAATCGACTTCGAACGTTGAAAGAGCATTTTAAACTTAGTGATCTACCCATGCGTAATCTTTTCATGTAATGTTTAAGGAAATATATCTGCTATAAAAAAATGCAAAATTGTTGGTGGCAAAAGTGCTACTGAGCCATACATTCTTTGTAAAATTTTGAGTTTTTAAAACAGCATTGCACAAAGAGTGTCCAGTATATCGCGCTCAAATGTCCAGAGAAAGCTAATTGTGTATCCGGCTCTTTCAATATTCGGAGTTATTTTTTGTAGCTTGATTAGAGAATGAGGCGCATATGCTTATAAGGCAATGATATTGTCCCGACTCCTCACCCTCCCCACCCTCCCCACTCACTTCCCTATGAAGACAAACTACAACCCTGGCCAATACTTCTTGGGACACTCACTGAAATTGCACGCAAAAATACGCTTCCCTGATATATTCTTATCCTACTATTCAGTATGCTCCGAATGTTGTTATCACATGCTATTTCAGTCCTCTTCCCCCTCCCCACAGCAATGTTGAAAACAATTTGTACCCGTGAGGTCAACATTGGACTAGGGGGGGGGGGGGGGGGGGGGAGGGAATGCGTAAAATTGCAGGGTTATTTCGGAAGTGTCCCAAGAGTATTGGCCAGGGTTGTAGCTGTAGAGACAACGCTCTCTTGAAGACTATGACGTCATTCACAATCAGGGCGTCACTAACCTGACTACTACCCCTTCCAAATGCTTTTAGCGCGCTGTGGAGCATCCTTCGATCTCGAGCCTGGCGCGAGCTGAAAAAGTACCGATCAATGAGAAGCTTGAGGATCTTTTCACGCTAAAACAACAAGAACAGACACCAAATATTAACTCGGTAAAATGTTGTTCAGAACATCAAATTAAACTGGGGTCGACAAAAATAAAATAAAATGAAATGAATTGAAATAAAAAGAAAAGAAATGAAAAGAAATAAAATGAAATGAAATAATTACATAAATAGGAATTTCACAAATCCACGAGGTGGCTCTTACTTCCATTGTTTCCGGATCGAATTGGAATTTGGAAATGTTGTTTTTTTTTTGTGCAGGGAGGAAAACCGGAATACCCGGAGAAAAACCCTTGCTTTATTTCATTCACATCAGTTTTAATAGCCCTAGATTTTGCCTTAAGTGAGGCTAGTTATATATATATATATATATATATATATATATATATATATATATATATATATATATATATATATATAAAGTGTAGAACTGGATATTCGTAAAACAGTGCTCAATACATTAATGTAGAGCGAAGTATATGTTTATGGAGGAAAGAAACAAATAAACTACGCTTTCATCCCGACAAGCCTGTTTCGTGGTTGCCCACTCATCATCCCCTGATATATATATATATATATATATATATATATATATATATATATATATATATATATATATATATATATATATATATATAAATCGATAGGGCTATTACAGATGCACAGCACAGTACACCACACAAACAGAGGATGGTAAGCCTGTGAAGAAACAGCATACCACACCACACAAACAGAGGATGGTAAGCCTGTGAAGAGACAGCATACCACACCACACAAACAGAGGATGGTAAGCCTGTGAAGAGACAGCATACCACACCACACAAACAGAGGATGGTAAACCTGTGAAGAGACAGCATACCACACCACACAAGCAGAGGATGGTAGGCCTGTGAAGTGACAGCATACCACACCACACAAACAGAGGATGGTAAGCCTGTGAAGAGACAGCATACAACACCACACAAACAGAGGATGGTAAGCCTGTGAAGAGACAGCATACCACACCACACAAACAGAGGATGGTAAGCCTGTGAAGAGACTGCATACCACACCACACAAACAGAGGATGGTAAGCCTGTGAAGAAACAGCATACAACACCACACAAACAGAGGATGGTAAGCCTGTGAAGAGACAGCATACCACACCACACCAACAGAGGATGGTAAGCCTGTGAAGAGACAGCATACCACACCACACAAGCAGAGGATGATAAGCCTGTGAAGAGACAGCATACCACACCACACAAACAGAGGACGGTAAACCTGTGAAGAGACAGCATACCACACCACACAAACAGAGGATGGTAAACCTGTGAAGAGACAGCATACCACACCACACAAACAGAGGATGGTAAGTCTGTGAAGAGACAGCATACCACACCACACAAACAGAGGATGGTAAGCCTGTGAAGAGACAGCATACCACACCACACAAACAGAGGATGGTAAGCCTGTGAAGAGACAGCATACCACACCACACAGAGGATGGTAAGCCTGTGAAGAGACAGCATACCACACCACAGAAACAGAGGATGGTAAACCTGTGAAGAGACAGCATACCACACCACACAAACAGAGGATGGTAAGCCTGTGAAGAGACTGCATACCACACCACTCAAACAGAGGATGGTAAGCCTGTGGAGACACTGGTGAAGAGGACACAAATCTGTCTGACTGTTTCCATTGCCTCCAGATCCCGTGCTTACCACATCCTTTTGTGGCCTCAGACCCCTGGAGTTGGTCTGGGGAAAATACAAGCCTTGCATGGTACACGAAAAGATACTCCTTAATTAAAAATGAGCGAATCAATACTTTTATAAAATGGCTAATTACTTCAACTGTGTCATCATCTTCTTCTTTCTCTTCAACGCTTGAATCCAGGTCATCATAACGCTCCACTCTCTAGTAATCATTGAAAGTTCATAACAGTCAGTATGCTATAATACTATATAAGTGACTGCTCTAGCTCGCATACAAGCCAAGCCATCTCCCTGATGCGACCACCTTCCAAGAAATATCGTAGCCGACGTTTGAACCAGTTAACATTTTTCAGTGTTAAACATTTTCGATCTCAGTTACAATCTTTGCTGCGGATCCCGAGGACGTTTGCTTTAGATCTTTATCAGGGACTGCGCGAGGGGTGGGCTGGGGGGGGGGCTTTTAGCCCCCCTCCCCCCCTCACTTTTTTTAATGGTTAAAAAATATTTTTTTGTTCGCTTTAATTACTCATGCGCAAAGCGCAAGAGTTATAAAACGGGCTTTGTTTTTCTTATTTTTTTGTGTCACGATTTTGCATGCAAATTTATGTACGCATATTTTAGTGTACGCGAACTCGCCCCTGCCTCCCCTAGAAAGTTATTTTTGTCCCCTATTGTTAACATAGGCACGCATTGCGTGCATGAGCTATTTTGAAAATTCCCTAAATGATATGAAATTATGGTGAAAGCAACAAAACAGCGGAAGTAAACTCGCACAAATAACCGCTTGCAGATATACGTTTTTCAAATCCTCCGGCCCGCGCCCTACCCCCCCCCCCCCCCCCAAACAAATATCGAGATCACGAACTTGGGACCAAAACTCTATTTTGGTGGAAAAATGCAAAGTTTGCTTTTGTATTCTAGCCTAAAGGGTTAGGAATGAAAATAGGTGGGAACAAAATCACAAGTTTTGGCTAGCTTTTTCACGGGATTTCCGGCGTTATTTTATAACGAAACTACGGCCCCAGTGAAATGAGCAACTTGTTTTATTAATCAGTGAATTAAAGGTCAACCAGAAAAGTCCTGCACAGAAATTTGATGCATCAAGAACTAATTAGATTAAATTGTTTTCAACTCAAAACCACAAGCTTATTGAATTAGTTACACGAACATTGTTGAGGGTGCGTTTCTTTTGGGATGATCTGGATCCGGATCACTGATCCAAGATCACTCGGATCATGAAGCATCAAAGAAACCGACAAATCCACTCTGGACAAGGATTCATCGGTTCCTTTGATGCAGCGTGATCCAAGTGATCTTGGATCAGTTATCCGGATCTGGATCATCCCAAAGGAACGCACCTTTCGGCCTCCAGCTCTTTCAATGACTGCCGAATGTCGGTTACCTGTTGGTAACCTGTCGGTAACCTGTTGGTCAACTGTTGGTTATAAATCTGTCAGCAGACAGTTGGCCGACAGTTGAAGGAGGTGAGCTGTTCTTCACTCTTACCCATTCTTTTGAACTTGCTCAAGTAATAGGGGTTCCATACAGCTGAGGCATACTCAAGCTTCATAATATCTTACAATGGCAAAACTGCAAAGTATCAACAGCTAATGAGGAAGGGCAGGAAGTGAGGCAAATGTTGACCCTCTACATCCCCCACCCCACCCCACCCCCCTCACCCCCTTCACCCTACTACCACACCTCATCTACAGGAAAACTGAAAGAACATTATTTTTCTAGGTTTATTTCTTCCACCAACAGTTCAAACTAATGATTGTGACTATGCTCTTTTGTATGCACTGTACAATTCTTACCTTTAGCATCCATGAGCCACGACACTGGTAAAAAGACGATAATATAAACAATCGGTCCCCACGCTACTAACAATGTGATGGCGGTATCACTCCAGCCAAACACAACTTGTGAGGTGCCTTGTATGGGACTCCAAGTATTCCATTTCATGCCATCCACGGCAGAGCATATGAAAAACACAACAAGAATATACCATCTCCGCTTGTAAACTTTAAAATTATCTCGATAAATGGGTCCTACAGAGCCATATTATGCATACTGCACATATGCATCACGATCGCGAACCGATGAATCGATCAAGTCATCGGTCGCTCATAATATTAAATTTTGCTCTAATTATTTAATGTTTTGAAAGATGGCCTTAGTAGAAATCAAAGGCTCCTTAGAGCCAACCCGTGAATTTGAAATGCTAACGCGTAACGCAATATTGCGGTAAGCTTATGGTTTCACTCTGTCACGGTTCAATATATTTTTTTTAAATTAAACGTAAGGATTTTTGACAAACGCAAAAAATAAAAATACAGTACAGCACTTTCATAATGTTCAGTCCGAAGAAGAAAGAAAAAAAAAAAAGAACGTCCCAAGCGAGATTCGAACCCGAGCCTCTCGGCTGAGAGTCCGCGCTTTACACCATTCGACCACCGTGACCACTAACTTGAAATGGGATAAATTTTATTACTTGAAAATAGATAACCATCAAAACACGTGTCTCAGTTGAAAATTCCTTTTAGATCGATTTTAACGTTGCATTTACGACTACAAATGCGAAACATCTTTAAGCTTATTGTTGTTTATATTCGTTTACACCAATTTAGTCATTGTTATCGCTGGATTCACGCTGTTCTTGTTGTAAAACGCATTCGTAACAAAGCATTACGTCACTAAGTTTACAGCTGTTGGAAGGAGTGAGCGAGTGAGTGACTCATTTGCATATCTGTCGCCGTTACCGATAACCCGTTCATTACGCATGCGCGTATATTCACGGGTTAATTATACATTGTGTCAAGCTCGCTTAAAGCCCAGAATTGCCTTCAGAGGAGGCTTCATGACCTGAACATGAATGAGAGGTTGGGAGTATGTTTAAACTGCAGGTCAATATACCGCAGGCTCAGCCAACTTCCGCTTTATGCACTTCCGCCGGATTTTCGGCCGACACTCCGCCACTTCCACGATCACTTCCAATGAACACAGTGAGTACACCTTTTAAATTAAAAGACTTAGGCTAAGGTCAAACGCCGTACTTCACATGAGCCGAACCTAAATACAGTTTAGGTCGACTCCAATTAATTAAGGTCGCCTGATGAGTCAAACGTCGAACTTAATTCAGCCGAACTCAACATCAGCCGTTAATTCTTCACGTACTTGTTATATATTTTGATTTTGAAGTTCTTTGTTATGTTAGATTGGTTAAAAAACACTTGCCACTTTGTCAACCAATCTGAGAAGTATTTTTTGTGAAATGTCTCAAGAAATGTCTCAAAAAGAAATTGTGCAAGTTGCACGCCCGATTTTTGCGTGTAACACTCCCTAGTGATACTGATTTTTTTAAAGTTGCACGATATACATTTTTAATTGTGTTCGTTGCTGCGAGGGTCATGACCCCGGGGGAAGGGAGGGGAGGGGACTCCGATAAAAAATGACAGGGGTGCTCGTCGGAAATTTTCGAAAACCACCCTAAAAGGTACCAAAATCTTGTTTGATGGGTGTGGCTTAAATGATTTTTTACCCCTAAGAGGTACCAATTCTAAAACAACACATGTCATATTCTGTCATGTATTTGTATTTTTTTGGCTTAATACCCTAAAAGGTACCGCGATAATTCTAACGGTGGTCATTTTAAATTTTAGCATCCTAAGCGGTACCAATGTACAAATTTTGATCCCTAGTCTCCCCCACCCACCCCCCCCCCCTCCCCTTGGGGTCAGTACATCATTTTAGTTCGTTTTATTTCTGCAGTTGAATTAGTCTGTTCACAGTACGCGCTCGCACTCGCGCGCGTTCGCTTCGCTCACGCTGGGCTAAAAATAAATCGGTCTGTAGACAGACTACAGTTGAATAGAGCGGTTTTCACTTGAGTGTCGTAAAACCAAAACCAAAGCAATTACTCTGAACTGTGCTGGCTAATCACAACAGACGCAGACAATCCAATGAACCGATACAGAGTTCGAAGCAAAGGCAGGCAGCCGGCGCCAAGCGCGGGAAAACGCGTGTGAGTAAGTTACAGTTTCAGAAAAAGTGGCGCGAGATTTTTGACCAATCACAAAGCATAACGATGAAAAAATCAAAGCAATCACGACATTACTTTCAACACTCAATTAAAAACTGCTCTGTGTTCCTAGTTATCTCTAAAAATGGTAAAATTGCAGCCAGGATTCATAACTATAAACTGGAAAGGAGTTGACACTGGCTTGAATAAAAAACGTAAAAGCTGCTAAGAACTAAAACGTTTTCTGTTTGTAAAAATAGACGTTTCGACTACAAAAACTCGAGTCTTCATCAGTGATGACAATTAAGGTGGCTCGACTGGGTTTTTGAGCGACGATACCGTTTAGCTTTGAGAAACGTGTGTACCACCACAAACGATCCAACGGAAAATCGATTGCCACAGCTGTACTAGAGAAAGATTTAAGTTTCAGATGAGGTTAGTTTTATGGAAATCGGAGTTGTCAAAGCAACGTTATGACGTCACTTCCGGTTTTACATAATACCGAATTACTTGCCATCAAGAGATAATTTTGGAAAACGCTCTCTGGATCTTCGACCTGACGTACTTGTCCTTAGGTCTTCAAAATTTTGCAAATTTCTATGGAAGCGTTTTCGAGAAAATTTCGAGTGAATTTTTAAGGTGTTCAAATACAACAAAAACAAAACAATTTTGAAATGTTATTAAAACTTATGTCTACAGGGCTTGATGAAAAAATTTTTTGGTCTTACATGAATTTTATACCATCCAAATACCTTAGGCCCAGTTCAGACGCCGAACTTAATTCGAATTTGGACCGACCCAAATTAACAAAAGTACGCCTGCTGATTCAGACGCCGAACTTAATTAGCCGAACTTAATTCAGTTTGAAGAGAAACAAATCAAAAGGTGAGCGATTTTCAGGCAAAGATGTCAGAACATGCACCAGTCGTTATAATAATTTATGCATTAGGTTCGGCTCATGAAAAGTTCGGCGTCTGAATCAAAGCCGTTCCAAAGCCGAAATTCCCGGCTGAGCCAGGCGAAAAGAACGGCTCAGCCGGTCCAAATTCAAATAGCCGTTCTTAATTGATTCAGACGCCGAACTTTTCATGTACTTAATTCAAGGTATTAGGTTCGGCTCATGAAAAGTTCGGCGTCTGAACCGGGCCTTAGGTGAAAATCTCAAGGAAATCGCTCCGTTTGGATTTCAGAAATATTACCTTGAATATGAACTGGCCTGGAGTGTTATTTCGCTTTTACATCAAAAATTGACCCTACATTTATTAAAATTGTCATCAATTAAAAAGCGAATGATGAATTCTTTTAAAACTTAGTTCTCATGAAGATTAATTAATGTTTAATACAATCTCCAAGTTTCAAATTCATTGAAACATTCTAAGGCTGTAAATTTTTAGCGCCAACTCAGGAAAATATTGAGCTGATTTTCGCGCTTGTGGCTTGTTGTTTCATTATGCATCTCCATTGTCTCAAATCGCCGTGGAATTGTAACTTTCAGTACATCATGAATTCATGTAACACTTAAAACAAAGCAATGAAGTGTTTATGAATTCATTATGTACTGAAATTTACAATTGCATGGCGATTCGAGACAATGGAGACACATAATGAGATCAACAAATCACTTTCGTGAAAATCAGCTCAATATTTTCCTACGTTGAGGCTGTAAATTGACAGCCTTAGAACGTTTCAATGAATTTGAAACTTGGCAGTTGTATTGAATATTAATTAATCTTTATGAGGACTAAGTTTTAAAAAAATTCATCATTCGCTTTTTAATTCATGACAATTTTAATAAGTGTAGGGTCAATTTTTGATGTAAAAGCGAAATAACACTCCAGGCCAGTTCATATTCAAGGTAATATTTCTGAAATCCAAACGCAGCGATTTCCTTGAGATTTTCACCTAATGTATTTGGATGGTATAAAATTCATGGCAGACCAAAACATTATTTCATCAAGCCCTGTAGACATAAGTTTTAATAACATTTCAAAATTGTTTTGTTTTTGTTGTATTTTAACACCTTAAAAATTCACTCGAAATTTTCTCGAAAACGCTTCCATAGAAATTTGTAAAATTTTGTAGACCCAAGGACAAGTACGTCAGGTCGAAGATCCAGAGAGCGTTTTCCAAAATTATCTCTTGATGACAAGTAATTCGGTATTATGTAAAACCGGAAGTGACGTCATAACGTTGCTTTGGCAACTCCGATTTCCATACAACTAATCTCATCTGAAACTTTAATCTTTCTCTAGTACAGCTGTGGCAATCAATTTTCCGTTGGATCGTTTGTCGTTTTACACAAGTTTCTCAAAGCTAAACGGTATCGTCGCTCAAAAACCCAGTCGAGCCACCTTAACACATAACATGCAAATATATATAGTCTACAAATTATGCAGATATGCTGGTATATTGGCACCATGGCGACGTGACGACTTGAGAACTCAATTAGTGAATAGAGGTGTAAACATCCGGAATTTCCACGTGATCGTTCCCTGAATTCTGATCTCTAAGGGAATACCAGCCACTAATTATCACAAACGACTCTTTTTTAGAAGCCTGGTAATATATCACTTGTTTGCTAAGAATAATAATGTGATTTAATAAACGGTTATCTGGATTGTTATCGAAAATTCCAAAAAGGATAGCTACTTCATCAAGGTTATCCACCTTCATACCGTGTACGTTTAACCAAGAGTTAAGAGAAAGCCAAAAGTTCTTAGTGTGTTCGCAAAAAATTAAGAGATGCTCGAGAGATTCCTCGTGATCCCGACAAAAGGTGCACATAGGGGAAGGGACTAATTTCATTTTATATAACATTTTGTTGGTGTACAGTATACGGTTTAGAATCTTGTATTGAAACGCTCGAGTTCTTGTGTCTAAAGTGACTCGTCCTGGCAAAGAGTAGATACTTTCCCATTCAAGATTCTCTGATATATTGTATAAAGCGTTGAACTTAGCTTGAGCCGTCGGCGGAGTCTGTATACGTTTGATTAAAGCAGAGTAAATTGATTTTGAGTTCATACTTTTTAAATCTGGAAAATTATTATCTTGATTAGCTTCACTTTCCTTTTTAAGAAGCTCTCTCCAGTTTTTTTTTGGTATTGAACTAAAAATACCAAGCAAAAGGAGATAATCAGACAAAGAAACCTTTCTAGCTTTGAAAAAATTCCAATTATTTAACTTGGTGTCATTCGAAATAATATCGCCTAGTTTAACAAAACCTGCATCTATAAGCTTCTCCTTATAGATGGGTTGTTTATCTATCAAAAGGTACTGATTGTTCCAAATGACTTCATTCAAGACATCACGTTTTGTTGCTGGAGTATGAACATTAAAGCTAAACCATGATTGAAGACATTCTTTATAGTAAAACGGCAGTTTGTCTGGTAAATAAGAAGAGCTAAAATTGCATTGTAATAAGAAAGAAGATCCAAAGTTCTTTAGATAATGTGATAGAAAGACTTTCCAAGGACTAGTATAGTCATCTAAATACTTTTTCCAGGCATGTAATTCTTTGTGCTGTAATTAATGATTCAGTGTGTGTGGCATTTTTAGTCCACCCTTTTCATAATCGCTGATTAAAGGTAATCTTTTCACCTTGTCTTTCCCTTTCCACACAAAATTAAAAATTAATGAATTGATTTGCTTTACTATGTCCTTATTAACACAGATTAGCGAAGCTCGATACATAAATTTAGGCATAACAAAGGTTTTCACAATTTGAATTTTGCCTATAATTGTAAGGTTTCTCCACCGCCAACCATTTAAAGTTTTTTAAATCGATTTTAAAATTAGATCAAAATTCAATTCGTCACTTTTGCGCCGATCATACGTGAGATAGACTCCTAATATTTTAATTGGCTCATTAATTTTCATAATATCCAACGTTTCATGTCGATAATGAGAGCTGCCTAACCAGTAGGCTTCTTTTTTTTCCTTATTGAGTTTAAGTCCAGAACATTTACCGTATGTATCTAATAAAGCGATAAGTGATTCATAGGATCTTTTATCACGTAGAAAATTAGTTAAGTCATCTGCGAAAGCTATGCATTGAGGATTAAATCCTCAGAGATTAGCTCCGGTCAAAGATAGATAGATGCGGAGATAGTTCGCTGTAATCTTACTTTATATTGTCCCGCCTAAAAGCACCCTCGTATTCAATAAAATATTGTATTTTATTCTTCGCTATAGCATCAGTTTAGAGTGCAAATATTTAACAGTTGTTACACTTTTAGCTACTCTTCTAACCACGCGTCAGGGATTAAAAACACTTTCAAAAACTTAGGTTGATCAGAAGATCAGTGTCGTATGTAATAAACAATTTCTAGGCTCGAAAAAATATAAACTGACAAGTAAACATGCCCAGCCGTATTACACAATTTTCGCAGAATAACCTCTATCTATGTATTGTCGATATGATTTACTGTGAGATATTCTTGGTTAAGCTTTACCCATTTGCTGACGGAGACTGGAAAATAATGTTCAGTAATAATTATGTAAATCACCTGCATATACGAGAAGGGATTGACGAGACCTAGCCATAGTAAATAGTGTTTATCTAGGCTAGTTTCTTTCGCATTGTGTATTGTTATTTTAGAATTAGTCTTTTTTTTAGTGTCCCAATTAGTAGAGGGCTTTTACCCTCGGCTAGGTACTATATTGACACTTAAATAAAGTCATTGATTGATTGATTGATTGATTGATTGATTGATTCGTCTTTCACTCGTACCATAATATAGACTGGGGAGGTGATGGGGCGGGCGGCTCGCCGGAAAGCGGTTCGTTTATTTGCTACTTCACTCCAACTGAAAAGTTATATTAGGGTATGTGTTTTCAAATTATTGACAACTCTTTCTTATTACCATATGTATACAAACATATATAAATAAGTCGTTATTAAAAAAAAATGTTTGATATACAGAATTTTCTTTCGAAGAGCATAGTTATGAAGCACAGAAGTTATGAAACCAGACAATTTCTTTGTTTGATGTTTTTGTTAGCGTTTTCGGCCTTGACCGTACACACCCACAATAAGTAAGGGTTTGGACCTCCGAGCGGAGCATCACCGTAAAAAAAAACTTTGTTGAGTACCCAGTCCATCGACTAACAGTGCGAAGAGGCCGCATCTTTAACTTCAGTTTCTCTTTTGTTTTGCTGGTTCTGAAACAAGCAAAATAGTCAAGCTAGAAATCACTAAATATAAACACTAACTTGGGTACAGTGGAACCCCGTTAATATATAAAACCACCCAACGCGGATAAGCCATAAACATATAGTCGTATATTAACCGGAATTTTTATTCAAAGTTTACAACGAGTGAATAAAGATACATACGTCCCAGGGCTCCAAAATCGTGGAATATTTTGCCACCTGACACTCGATCAAATGGCGTTTTCGGAGATTATTTCCAGCAATATACAGTCATTCCATCATGTTTAATGCGAAAAAATGCTCCATAATTTTTGAAGTATTTTGCCAGCCTTGTCCAAGGGCTTCTCCGCCCGCCATTTTGATCGCAGAGAAGACCCCGTGGAAGAAGACCTCGTTTAATATAAGACCACCCGACGATACGGTCGTATTAACGGAATTGGCTTGGTTGGATTAACGGTGCAGTTTTTGGATATACCAAATTACCGCATTAACGTTTTCGGGCCAAACAACAATGACTGCAACAACGTGATGTTGTATATTAACAGGGTGATCGTAAGGCGACCACCTAAGCACTTGAAAACAAACGTGACGAGGACGTTCTACCACTTCCAGGTCCAGTTTTAAAATGGTTCATGATTCAACCATTACTCCGTTAGGGCGGATCCAGGGGAGGGGTAAGGGTGTTGCACCCCCACCCCCTCCCCCACCCCCTCCCCCAACCCCCTCCCCCACCCCTCCGCCCTTGAACATCATTATTTTTTAAAAATATTGTTCGGCTGGACATGTCTCTCCCTTGTGGTTCAAAAAATATAGAATAAAGTTTATATCTTGACTTCACAAACGCTTTTCGAGTGTCAGGAATGCTTGAAATTGCGTTGGGGTGCAATCGGAAAAACATTGTCCGAGGTCATGCCCAAAGGCCCTCCTAGAAGCTCGAGCCTACGGCGCTCACCGTCCACGCCCATGACGTGGAAAGTTATTAAAGTGAACAGGCCCCCTCCCCTTTCAGAAAAATTCCTGGATCCGCCCTTGCTCCGTATTCAGCCTACAACGTTTTGGTGGGAACTAGGCCTTTCTCGATTATGCTAGCAATTTTTTCGGCATTTTTGGGGAAAATGAGCATTTTTTTTTTTCGTTTTTTCTTCGAAAAGAATTGCTAGCATTTTCTGTCATTTTTTATGACTGTGATCCAGATTTCAGCACTCAGAAGGATAAATAATCCTAAAGTTTTACAATTTTGATAACAATTTTGATTGCAATTTTGATTACAATTTTGATTACTAGCATAATCGAGAAAGGCCTACTGGGAACCACGCAGGAACCTAAGGTTTGTAAGGTGTGAAAATGCCAGTATTGTGAAACCTAACCTCGTCCCCAGGGCCTTCTCCGTTTCAATATGGCGGGGTAGGGACAGTGCTGCCAAAATGGTGGTGACTAGAATGGACACTCCAAAATCAGGTTGGACCACCTCGGACGCCTTATTAAGACTTACATAACGGAGTAACTGGTTAGCTTGCAGTTGAGGTTAGGGGTAGCAGTTTATATAGTTAAATTTAGGCCTAAACAACCCGAGAAGCTAGGTGGTACTCTGGTACGGTAGGCTATGTTAGCCTAAGCCTAGCTGTGGTCGCAGGTTCAATCCTGAGTGGGGATTTTAGATTTTCTTTTTTACACTTAAAAATTTATTGAAAAGTGTCGATATTACGTTATATAGTTCTCAGTAAGTGTCCGAGGTGGTCCAACCTGATTTTGGAGTATCCATTCTAGTCACGACCCTGCCAAAATACTCCCAAGAATCGTGCAGTATTTTGTCACGTGACACCCGATGAAATGCTGTATTTGTAAGTTCTTTTCAGCGCCGTTGGCAGCCATGTTTATTTCTGACATTTGAAACCGTGTTTGTTTTCTGGCATTATCTGAAACGTTGTTCAAACGAAACAAAGACATTTCATTATGTTTTACGCGTTAAATGCTCCTGGATGTTTGGAGTATTTTGCCATGCAGCCTTGCTTCGCCCACCTCACTATTTTGAAAGCAAAACAGGCCGTGGGAACGAAGTTGCAGCGAAATCCCGGGTAAAGGGACACCGTATACGGACCTCGTCTTAAAACTGGCAGCCGTAGAAACGTGTTCAGGTCTCCAGGGTTGAAAATATTACATTTGTCTGTGAGTGTCAGCTTATGAGAAGTATCCGTGGGTCTGTAGTTGAGATGTTCGTAAGGCAACGTCCGACTGCTGATATGCTTACCGTTGGAACCTTGTGACGAAACTGCTTAACCGCGTTTTGCAGGCTTTGCAATGTTTTAGTGACCTCCTTCAGCTTGGTCTGTACCTCATCTTGTTGGGGCGTGTCCTCATTTGGCGCAGGGGTGTCGTCACTGGGTTCCTCTTCTTGTTGTTTTTCTTTTCCAGAATAATAACGGTGAATCAGATTTTTGATGACGACACGGCGCTGAAACATAAAAACAATAAAAATGTTTGAAAGATAATAAGTCAAGCAAGCAAACTGTTTGTCGTCAACATGATTAAATGCAGTTAAACCTGGAAGCAACTGCAAAAAATTAATACATTGACAAATTAATTATACCGCGTGTCCTTTACCCTATGTCAAAGATAACCAGGGACAACTACTTACAGTAAATTTTTTTGGGCAGCTCTTCTAAGAGCAGTTTTAAATTTAGTGTTAAAGTAATTTCGCGATTGCTTTCGTTTTGCATTGCTACGCTTTGTAATTGGATAAAAAAAATCTCGCGCCACTTTCTCGACCAATCAGAAGCAAATGTAAAACCAATCGTGACTTGTTCACACTCGTTTTCCCGCGCTTGGCATGGGTTTCATTACTCTTTTGTTTTGGTATACGACACTCAATTAAAAAACTACTCTATACCTCTGTGTTTGGATCAAATTGGATTTTAAAATGTTGGTTTTTGTGAAGAAAAGAAAAGTGGGGAATTAGGAGAAAAATCAAGAGCAAACAACAAATTCAACCTACAAATGTTGTTCGCGCCTGGGCAAGATTGATGGTGCTCTCGCCACGATGCCATTCCTACTCCCTAGTAGATTATGCTCGCCCAATGATAGCTTTATGTCAGCCAGTCCGAAACAATCAATTTTAAGAAAGAACTATTTGTTATTTTTTGTTATTACTTTGATTGTTGTCCCGCCAAAATAGGATCAAAGGTTCACAGTCAATACTCACTCTCCTAAAGATTTCTTCACATATTAAAATATTATTGAACAATTGAAAAAAAGATTAATTTCTTGCTAGTAGTAAATCAGAGTTAGCAACATAATATTACTTCAAGTTCCTCTTAGTTTGTGTCTGAGGATTAATTAAATGAACACTAAGTCCATTTTCATGTTAAAACTTGTATTAGAGAAGATAGATATACGTACCCTCTTTTCATTAGTCTTCACTTGAACAGACGAAACTTCTTCCGCTTTAATGCACCCAAGACACTGTAACAGAGAGACAACCAACTCGTCTTAATAACATTACCAACTGAAATCAAAAGCTCCTTCGAACCAACTCGCGAATACGAAACGATCTTCGGACCCTCCCCTCTTCTACGTGTTTTGCTCCACCGCCCCCCCCCCCCCCCCCCCCCCCGCGTCCAACTCCTGACCTTCACCTCCCTCCAACGCCATCCCCATGCATATGTACCAGGCAAACTATATGCGCAAGCTTTATGCACTGGTTAGCAGACTAACCAAGAAAAGTTAACAGCCGAGTAATGGATGGTAGGAGTGAAAATTTGCATTTTTGCCACCGTTTGCAATACCTCGTTCAAAGCTTCGCGTAATCACGAGTTAAAAATTAGGAACTCCTCAAAACTATTGTTGGGTATGCGTGGGATGAGTCTTGAATCTTTCACTCGTATTCTCAAACATGCAATTCTCCTTACCCGTTTTCAGACAAAACACTTAAAATTGTCCCCCTTTTCGAGCCAAAACAATAAAATATTATACACAATTAGACTAAAAGGAAAACATACGCATTTCTAGACCTAAATAATCATATTTTGCACCGAATTGCTGACTTGATTGATTGTCGCGAGTTACACAGAAAAATAAAAAGACGTGTTGTATAAAACATCAAAATGGGTTGACGAAACTAATCTCTTTCCCGAGGGTAGAGGCATTTGATCTCCTAATATGAACATTGAATGGGACATCTGAACAACATTTTTGGCCTGGGGGAAGGGAATTTGAACAAACCAAATTTAAATGCACGGTGGGTTACGTATATCCGGTGGGGGTATTTTGAAGTTTCGATTTGACCGGTACATTACCGCTGTGTAGTTTTTATGCCGACTTCTCAACTATTGTTGGGTATGTGTGGGATGCGTCTTGAATCTTTCACTCGTTTTCCCAAACATGTAATTTTCCTTACCCGTTTTCAGACAAAACGCTTAAAATTGTCCCCCTTTTCGAGCCAAAACAATAAAATATTATACACAATTAGACTAGAAGGAAAACATACGCATTTCTAGACCTAAATAATCATATTTTGCACCGAATTGCTGACTTGATTGACTGTCGCGAGTTACACAGAAAAATAAAAAGACGTGTTGTATAAAACATCAAAATGGGTTGACGAAACTAATCTCTTTTCCGGGGGTAGAGGCATTTGATCTCCTAATATGAACATTGAATGGGACATCTGAACAACATTTTTGGCCTGGGGTAAGGGAATTTGAACAAACCAAATTTAAATGCACGGTGGGTTACGTATACCCGGTGTGGGTATTTTGAAGTTTCGATTTGAGCGGTACATTACCGCTGTGAAGTTTTCATGCCGACTTACTTTTTTTATCCAGCGGTATCGTCTAGCAAGCCAGTGGACTCCAGCAGCAGCTTTTTCTACCGGTATAAGGTTAAACGGCGGCGGCAGAGGACTAACTTCACTCACATAATACATCCAGATGCGCGTTCTCGCAAACTTGAATTTAATGTCCTTCTCTTCCTGTGTGTAAGAACACAGTAAGTGGAACTGTTATTATCATCGTTACTACTGAAGAAGAAAAGCAGGGGGCAGGGGCGGGGTAAGAAACAAGGCCTGGGACCGAGTAACGATGTTCTCACAACTTGCAAAGCGGTCCACATACATCGTGGTCAGCGGTGTTTAAAGAATATATTTGAACGGGACGATATCGGCGAAAAGACGACAGAAATGAACACCAATTTTTTTTTGCTTTTCCCCTGGTTTAAACAAATGCGAGGCTTTAAGGCAGAAGGGTGTGGCTATCCCCTGAATAAATTAAATGGAAACAATGGGGACCCAACATATATTTGCTCTCCAACATAAACGCGTGTGGGTCTCTAAGTTCGAAAATAGTAAAAATGCCTACCTGCCAGCGCTTTCCATACAATGCAGCTAAAGCAAGAGGATACGACCTTTTTTATACTTTTTTGTCAGCTTTTTTTGCGAAAAAGGTATTAATCCCTTATTTCGCTCAACTGTTTCTCTTTAATTTATAGTTAAATTATCTGGTTTCAGTGTAATGCAGTGAAAGAATACAGATTATAATTAAGACTTTTGTCTTCAGCGGCTAGTATCTAATTAAAAGAAACTTCTAAAGTCCGAAACTTGACTGTCCTGACATTTCTATCCTCCCTCCAGTTTATAGAGCGGTTTTTCAATTGAGTGTCGTAAAACCAAAACCAAAGTAATTACTCAGTAATCACTCTGGCCAATCACAATAGTCGCAGACAATTCAATGAACCAATCAGAACTCGTAGCAAATACATGTAATCGGCTCCAAGCGCGGGAAAATCGCGTGCGAGTAATACTCCATTCACACCAACGCTTAAACATGTTTAAATGTTGTTTAGTTTAACTACGTTTTTAGCCTCTATCTTGAACATTTTTAAATGTATGACACATACTACCTGGAATGGTAATAAAAGCCAATAAAGTTTCTTTTAGTAAAGATTTCATTCCAAATATTACGGCACGTTTGGGGTTATTTTTCTAAACCTGTTTTAAACTAAACAACATTTAAACATGTTTAAGCGTTGGTGTGAACGGGGTATAAGTCACGATTGGTTTTGGTTTTACCTCTGATTGGTTGAGAAAGTGTTGCGAGATTTTTTAGCCAATCACAAAGCGTAGAGTTATCTGTCAATTATTTTATAGTGAGCTCCTGTAATTGTTTAGTGTGTAGCAACCCGCCACGATTAACTTTAGTTATTTGCGGGTTGCTGATATAATTTGTTTTATTATTATTTGTAAATAAATTGTTGTTGTTGTTGTTGTTGTTTGTTGTTAGCAATGCAAAACCAAAGCAATCACCAAATTACTGAGTAATTACACAATTGCCTTGGCATTGCATTGCTACGCTTTGTGATTGGCTAAAAAATCTCGCGCCACTTTCTCGACCAATCAAAAGTAAAACCAAAACCAAACGTGACTTGCTCGCACGCGTTTTCCCGCGCTTGGCGCCGCCGACATGTAATTGCTTCGAGCTCTGATTGGTCCATTGGATTGTTTACGACAGCTGTGATTGGTCAGAGTAATTACTTTGGTTTTGGTTTTACGACACGCAATTGAAAACTGCTCTATTCAACTGAAAACCGCTCTAAAAGACCGTACTTCTTCAACCTCATCCCCAGAGCCTTCTCCACTTTGTTTAATTCAAAATGGCGAACGGGCCTAGAAACCCTGGAGAAGGCTGCCTAAATAGATAGAGTCTACCTGCTATAGCTCAGAAAGAGGTCGGACACCTTATTGAGAATTATATAACGTAATGTCGACACCAAATGTCGCGGCAAAATACTCCAGAATTTTTGGCGGGTTTCTCCGCCCGCGTACGCCCGCGCCATTTTGAACGAATTGAAGAAGGCCCTGGGGAATAGGTTGGTTAATCTTACGTCGACTTTTTTGTATGAGTTATTGAGCATGGCAATCAGAAGGTTCATTAAAACCAGCACGGAAGCGAGGCTGTATCCTGCGAACAGAAGCTCTCCCGTAACCTTGGTAATTTGTGAGTTCTTGTCGGTTTCGAAGGTCGAAAATTCCACATGTCCGAACAATGCCCAAAATAAAGTACTGAGCGTGCCGTCAATTCTGTCAAAAGAACAAAAGAGAGGTCGGTTTAATTTCTGGATTCCAAAATAGTTTCTCAAATTCATAAATATAATTCATCAAGTTTGCACATAACCTTGCTTCTTGCGAGTGTTTGTTATATTACTTCTAAAATAGTTGATGGTAACGGTGTCGGTGAATAGTGGCAGATACTTACAGCTCCACTATACGGTGAATAATTTTTAATTATATATAGAGAGCGTATGCACATGACGTCACGGCGGCCATATTGGTGTACCAAAACAATAGAACGGCGGCCATGTTGGTGTACCAAAACAATCCTGTGGGATTTGAACGCTTTTCTTATGTTAACACTTTCTTTTGTTCCAATAAATTTGCATAGCTGCTTGCCACGTGAGTGCATACGCTCTATATGATACAAATATTATAAGTTGACTATATTATATTTTATTTTATTTTTTATTTTATATTATATTTTTAGCATTTCTACAAAAATGCTTAGGGAAAATTCTGAAATGGTTTTTTTCTAGTCTTTCTAGTTTGCACGGATTTTTCTTGGAACGAATGCATGTCTCTCCTGTGGTCTTTGCTCCCTACCTTTCGAAAGTGTGGTTTGTTGTGCTGTTGGAATTCTTAGTAATCTGTGTTGAAGTGTACACATACTGTGAATACAGTTTCCTCATGGCAAGAGCAAACGCACAAACATTGAAAGCGAAAAGCGCCAGAAATCTAACAATATCCTTCACCATCATCATGAGGGACAAATGAAGAGGTCCAAGCGTGGAGTTCACTTGAAGAAGATGTGAGGCTTCAAAGAATGTAAGCACCAGCGCGAGAGAGTAGAAACAGTTGGACAGCAACAAGAGCTGATAAGGACCAAGTGAAGTTTTACCCACTAGATGTCGAACATGCTCGGCCCATTCTCTTGAATCTGAAGCTATCGATGCGTAGCCCACAATATATAAGAGCGCGGCAAGGATGTAGAAAAGGATCATGGGTATGACAGCGAGGTGCCACCACTCGCCGAGATATCGCTCTATCCCTTGATACACGGCTTGTTTGGCTTCCTGCACGGTTATGCCTACCACCCAGATTCCAATGATAATAGCTAACAACACAAGTACGCAATGTTAGTAATCATTCATTCATAATTGAAATTCAAGAAAAATCCCGACTTTCATTTGAAAAATACTGAAAAATAAATAATACCACAGAATAGTACAGCTGAAGATCTTTCATTCGAATGGTCTCCAAGGGGGGATACTCTGTATATTTTTGGGTGGGGGAGTGTTGCTGGGACTCTGAAACCCTTACCCTATACCAGACAATGTACAGCTGATTTTGCAACCCTAAATACTAGACTAGACACCAAAAACCTCTATCCTATCACAGACTTGCTACTTTTATAACTGTATCACTATTAGTGTTTTTAATGGAAAGCCATCTGTCAACAATGTTGCCACGATTATTTTATTTCCGTTTAGGGAAGGCTGTTTCTCTCTATATATAACGAGTTTCAAGTCCTATTTTAAACTTAACTCTTCATACCACTGATCAGTTTCCCGGCAAATGATACCCTATTTAAGACCAAAACTCTCTGACCAGACTAAACTGCTTGAAAACCATACCCTTACCCTTCACAGCGGCACATGCCCATATAGCTTTTATATGAGAATACCCCCACCCCCACCCCTCCTAGGGGAATGGGCATTCACTGGAGGATTGTATTCACAAACTCGAAAGTTAGAAAGTAAATACTCTATGCGGCTCAGCAATGGGGGTGAAAGGTTTGATTTATCCGGGACATTGTTTGGTTGTTGGGAATAATAATGTAACAGTGCCTCATCAGTACAAACAGATAGAGCCATGTTATAGGAGATAGCTGTAAGAATCTTTGACTTAGCATGTGAATGATCACAACGGCAGGGCGTTTTGCACTTTCTCAGACGAGCTTTTCAGAATACAAAGCGACCTTTTAAACTGTAGTTAGGTTTTCTTGGCAGTCGACAACAACAACAACATTTAAAACCTACTCAATGGCGATAAATGCAGGAAGGAGTGATATTTATCCTGGAAAGCAGACATTGACACCAAAGCCAAAAACCACAGGACAGAAGAGGCTTGGCTCATAAGCTTGCACAGCGGTATCTCCATCTTCTTTGTCAATCGATTGGCTGGTGTGAATATGTATCCAAGCATGCACAGCGGCATAAAAAGGGTGTACAACAACACCAGAAGAAATTTAGTGGCAAAGGGCAAATGGTGCCACCGTCCAGATCCCTTGTACACAACAGAGTTCAACATCACCTGGCTGTAAGGGTGAGCTATAAACTGAAAAGAAAACGGCTCCGTATTAGCGGCAAAAATCGGAAATAAAACTAAGCCCTGTTGTTTCTAACCTAGTCGTATTCATTTCCTTTCAAGTAACTTAGTCGAGCGAGCGAGCGCGATCAACACGCAGTGAGCGGTGAGCGGTGAGCGATGAAGCGGCAAGCCGCGAGGAACATGGACGCAAGCGCGAGAAAAAGTAAATGTTTGCTTTTCCTCGTGCTTGTGCGTTCATTTTTACCTATCTTCGAGCTTGAGCCCTCGTTTCTCGCGCGCGGCTCGTGGCTACGCCACTCACCACTCGCCCCTCGCAGATTGCGCGTTCGCTCAAAAGAAAAATAAGAGACTGCTCGCAGTGTAGAAACTCAATGATTATATATACATCGGCATCGGCTATTAGTCAAGTGACAACACATGAAAACGGGCCAAAAAAAATAATGTTTGGTGATTGAAATGTGTTAAATTTCAGTGCATAAAGCTCTAACAAGGGGTAGTGACTTTCTGGAAAGCTTAACGTAACGACAATGGCAGTATACCGGTAAAGGTGAATTATTTAATTGCTTAAAGTTACACAAATACACCATGTTATTGATATCAGACTGCCCACAAAGTTAATATCAGACCATGCACAAGGTTGTTTGCTTTAATATCAGTTGGTAGCTATACATAAACATGTTGTTTTCATTGCATGATTCGCCCTTTGTTTCCTTTCAACGAAACACTTGAGAAAAATACATACTCTCGAGAGACGGATGTACGTAACTAAAAGGGGTCAATATTCACACACGCAGGAGACCAATATTGCCAGCAACGAACAAATTCCTTCATACTAAAAGAAACAGTGTCCCACCGAAATGCAGAAATCTCGCTTTCCTGTTTTCCATATTATATTGCCAACGGTCACCAAATATCTAAACTGGATAAAAGATCGATTCTACAGAGCAAAACAGAACAGGTTATTTAGAGGAATTAAAGTGCAGGATTACAAGACAGGATCTTCAAATTTGATTTCGTGACAGGCGGCCAAAAAATCATAATTGCCATCCTTGTGTTGTTTTTTTTTTCTTAAAGCTTACTTAAAACAAGCTCCTGGCCATAATCATGAAGACACGATAAATCAGCCGTGACACCGTCTCCTTAAAAAATATTTGAATTCGTAATTAGAACAGAGAGCGAAAAAATGACCTAATTTGGACAGGGTTATGACAGTTATCTGAGATCCGAGTTATGGAAGAACACGTCTGCCCCAAATCTCGAGAAATACAAACATCCTCTGCCCCTTTTACTTAGTTATTACTCCCAAACTGTGGTCTGGGAATAAGATTGTTTTATTAAAATATATTATTACAAGTACTCCACGGTGTGCACGCTTTGATCAGCACTACAGCATGCACTGTGATGGCATTCCTGGAAGGAAAACAACATCTAGTTCTCAAATCTATGTAACTATTAACCGCGGTTAAACGAGAAAAACTTGCAACAGTTTTCAGTAAAGGACTTAAAAGTTAAGGTTGTCATTTTCATTGTTTAAAGTATATATTGCCAATACACTGTCAATTTACTAAACGTTTTGAAAGTTTACCAAAAACGTTCTAAGCGTTTAAAAACTGTGAACTGCAGAATTGTCGGCGCCATTTGCCAACATAATTTCGATCAGGTACAAAGAGTTTTGGTCAGTTTCCAACGAAAAAAAGCTCATAATTTTGAGAAAAATTAAAAGATAGTAGCGTCAACTAATTTTTTATACATTTTATTTTATTCCATTTAATATTAAATAAAATCCCACTAAATAAAACGAAAAACGTCTCGGACGTTTGACCGCGGTGGAATGTAGCTATATCACTTTAGACAACAGCCTGAGGCTGAAATCCGACAGTGTGGCCATGAATGAAAGTTATTGAGCAGTCTTTCCTTTGGTACTGTTTATTATACTTCACAAGGTGGTTCTAAATTTAAAGTTTGTAGTAGAAGAAATCCTTCAGTGTGACCATTCAAATGAAAGCTACTGAGCAGTACATTCCTGTGGTGCTGTTTGTTATACTGCACAAGGTGGTTCTAGTTCGATTCTTTCCAGTCTGTGCCGGATGAAATCCTTCAGTGTGACCATTTCAAAGGCCCTTCAGTGGTACTTTCGGCTATGCTGCTGTTTGTTTTTCGTCAGTCATAAAAAAATAATTCTTTTTATTATATCCTCTCTTGGCAGTAAAGCTAAGTAATTTGATCTCACTTACCTTTCTGTTCCTATATTTTATGGCGAGGTTAAGAACGCGCAGTCGTTGTTCCTTTTGCTTCAAGCGTACATCCTCTTTCACTTTTTCGACTTCCGGCATATCCATAACGGCGGCGATTTCTTCAAGATTTCTGCATTCATCTAGTAACGCGACAGCAAAATTTTCGCTCTGTGACGAGAGGGCGTGATAATCGTCGCGAAACTCGTTTTCGCTACCAGCAAGTTCCTTAAGCTTCCGTTTTAAAACCATCGACCGAAATAAAGGATCACTTGCAATATGACCCGTGCTCTTTTTACCCAAGTCTTTTCGCTCCCTCATTTCGTGAAGGAAAGTGTGCGAAATATATAAAGGGCTTGCTAACGCTCGATAGGTATTTAACCTGACCAAAGAATCTCTTAGCCTGACCATTGATTCCTTTTCATCTTCAGCTTTCTGTGTATACGGATCTTCAACCTTGTAACCTTTGCTGACAAGGAATTCAACAATTTCATAGTTTCCGTTCAACACAGCCAGCACAAGCGGCGTCATAAATTCGTCAAATTTTCCCGAACCGCCTCGCCGACCCGTCGTTGCTGCCCCCCTTTCGAGCGTTTTCACGGCTGTGTTTTTTCGATGACTTGAGTCATACGCTACCAGTGTCCTAACACATTGCAGAGAATTATCCCTTACGGCTTGAAACAAGGCTGACCCGATGTCCGCTTTATTTCGCAAAAGCGTTTGCACCATCTCAAACGCTTCCTTCTTCACCGCTATTTGCAGAGCGGTTTCCCCGTTGAAATTCTTGCAGTCGACGTCGACGCCTTTGACATTTATCAATTCTTCCACTGCCGCTTTATTGCCGCTACGAACGGCTTCAAAAAAAGCTTCTTCGTCTGGGCTCAAGGAACATGGCAGCACATCGATCTCTTCTAGTTCAATAGACTGACTTGCGGCGTATTCCATTTGCAGCGTATTTCGGCCGTTTGTTGCTTCATTGCCAGTATCATCTGAGAGGGACTCTCTCATTCTGTTCGCCATGACGAATAAAGATGTAGATGTTGCGCGAGCGAACTGAACAAACAACGCCGCTAATAGTTATGCGGATAAAAAATTATGCATTTCCACAGTTATCTGATGTGTTCACGGTTGACCACTTTAAGCTACTTTTTTATAAAATGGCATTCTTTGTCTCTGAAAAGGGACAATATCTAATGGCATCACTGAACTTTAACAAGAACGCATGCCAAAATTACCCAAGCAAAACAAAACAAAACAAAACACAGACAAGCTATAGATGACCATGCAAATTTGATACATTGTACTTCGTTTCGTCTCTTTGCATAGGCGCATAACGGAACACACACACAATCACACTACGTCAATGAATCATTTCAAGCCGGAAAAATAATGCTGTCACTTTATCTGCGAAGTTTCCTTGAGTTCCTTTGACGCATATGACGCTATCTTTGGATTTGAACGAAAATTATTATTGATGTCATGCAGTATGTTCTCACACGACCTGACTTCCGGTCGAGTCGAATCAACCCGAAACAAGAAACCAAGACCAAGGTAAAATGCAAGAGGAAACAAGGAGTTACAAATGCATGTAGACCTCGTTCTTTAAGCGTGAAGCGAAAAATAACACGACAGTACACCAAATATATATTGCACTATACTAACTACACCATAAAGACCATAAACAGGTAAACACGCAACAGCCGATGAAAATTTGCTGTATATGTAAATCTACTTCCGGCCGGGTCGGGTCGACTGTAAAAGAAACCCGAGTCGAGTCGATTCGTCCACATGTTTGCCTTCTTACTGTATTTTCTAAGCGGCTCGTATTAAAATCAACTTTCAGCAAGTCTACAAGTAACTGACGGGTCGTGTCAATTCAAGTCGATCGATTCGTCGAAGATTTATAGTATGCTGTCCGTTGAGTCGGGTTGACTTTCCGAAACTGAAGTCGTGTCGATCCGAGCACACGCACGCTTGGTATGTTTCCTTTCTCGTGAACACGGACCTCATCAGGTCGCGATTAACTCGATTCGACTCACTGGAGGTGTGGTCGCGTGAGACATCGACAATAACACCTTCCTCGTTCACGTACATAAAATATGTACTTCTTCTGTTCTGTTCACCTCCAAAACATGGCGGATTGAGTATGTTACTTTTTTTAATGAAAAAATGGCTTACATCAGTTAGTGTGACGGCAGTGCGAGAGCTTCCCAGGGAGCTTCACAGATCAGTGTGCATTTATTTAGCGGCAAGTCTTTCAAGCTTAAATCAGTTGTTAAATTAGTGTTAAACTTATGCGTGATATAAAAAAGCAACATCCAACGACCCTGTGATGGATAATACAATTACAAGCTTTAAAAGTCATGTACTGTTGCATTATACGCCCTCGGGTGCACTATTCGCATTTTTTTTTAATCTCCCGTAAGGGGACACCGCACACGTACTTTTGATATGTTTCCTTTCTCGCTAAAACGTAAAGTGTCCTTAGGTACGTAAAACGAAACTATGGATGAGTGTCTGCTTTCGCGGTTCCCTGGCAGCCCAACCGTGGTGTGTGAGCCACATCAAATTACAGATTCGAAGCCGGTATGCCACAGGTAGCCCAAGCTATGTGTCACAGTAACCGTTACGAGCGAAATTATAAGGATTTGTATGAGAAAAAACGGTCCATTCTAGGAGCTAAAGATACGAACAAGATTTCAATAAAAATTGCCTACCTTACTTCGCTTGTGTGTTTCCTGGTCTCCTGTGTGTTTTTTGGGGCGATTTAGAGCGTTTCCAGTGAGTTTTAGTTGCTTTCTCTCTCAGTCTCTCTCTATATATATAAAGCAATTTTTTTTCTGAGGGGAGGAGGCGGCTGTCATAGGCTAACCTTCTCTTCTTTTATAGTGGATAGTGCGCGAGTGACAAAAGTGGTAAAAATGCATTTAAACCGGTCAGGACACATCAAGGGACAATAAAGTGAAGGTAAGAAGTCTTTCTTGTGTATAATATTCTCGATTTTTCTATCACTTCTCGATTCGTGACAAATCGTATTATACCTATATTTTATTACTGTGTACCGGCATCTGTATATTTGATGTGGCTCACACACCACGGTTGGGCTGCCTGTGGTCTCTTACAAGACATCCGACACCTTGGAATCGAAATGACTAGTTACCTAACTGTACTGTTCAGATTCACACTTCGCTTTTGTTTAGGTCAAGCACAATTAAAACCATTAAAACCAAACCTATTTTGTTAGAAATGTCTTGATATCGATTACTGTCCGCTTACGGGAGGTTATTTTATACTCTGTGGACCCCGAATAGGTGTCCGTACGCCGTGTCCGCTTACGGGAGGTTAAAAACGTAGTGTTGGAGAGGATAAATCGCCGGGACCGCGGTTTGGGAGGTGTCCGTTAGTGGAGGTTCGACTGCATTGGACATGCCTGCTATTATTGGCCGAAGACATAACAGTCCCTTAAGCTTATGCCATGTTTCGTTGTCACAAACATGAGAAGAACATAAGCATAAGCGGTCCCGTTTTCTCTGGACATAAGCAAGACTGTTATGCTTCCGTTTAGGCTTATGCTTATTACTAGTATTAGTGAAAACCAGGCTTAACACAATATCTGAATTGTAGAACATGTACTAAGTGCACTACTGTCCAATGCATGTCGCATTCAAACAGTCCGGTTGTTGCGTGAAGCAGGCGACTGAGTAAAATGAGCTAGGCGTGCGTTTCTCGAAAGTCCCGAAAACTTTTCGGGCCCGGAAGCTGTATTGTAAATTCAGTTTCTTACGAATGGCATTGAAATTTTTACATTTTTTAGTGCCCAAAGCAGTCCAGCTCGTGTAGTAAACGTTAGATTTTAATGCCTAACTTTCAAAATCAATAAAAACCGAATCTTTGAAGGTAAATCCCGGGGGGGGGGGGGGGTACTCCCTAAAATGGGCTATACGGGGATGCTCCGCCCGAAAGGGGTACCTTTTTGAGGCTGGAGGTATATGAAAGGGTAGGGATTTCACGGGTTGAAGTATATGAAAGGGTAGGGATTTCACGAAGTATAGGAAAAGGTAGGGAAAACACAAGTTGAAGTATAAAAAAGGGTAGGGAAATCTGCCATTTAAGTATTATAAAAAGCGCCTTTCAAAATACATCAAACAGACGCAAGTAAAGGCTATATGAAAGGGGTACCATTTTCAATGAAAGGTATATGAAAGGGGTACCACTTTCATTGAAAGGCATATGAAAGGGGTACCTTTTCCTGTCAAAATCGGTATGTGAAAGGGTAAGGGTTTGGACCTTGGGGCGGAGCATCCCCGTACAAAACTTTGTTGGGTACCCCCCCCCCCCCCCCCCGGGAGGTAAATATTTAGTACATAATCAGGATAGCTTTTCGGGCCCGAAAGGTTTCCTGGACTTTCGAGAAACGCACGCTGGTCACACCGTATTTCTTCGAATAAGTGTCGCGGCGTTTATTCCAAACTATTAGTTCAGTTTTGAGGAGTCGTCGATTTTAATGACTAAAGGGATACTCAGGCACACATATGTTGGCATTTTGTAGACCAGCTGGGAAATGATACTGGTTTGAGCATTGCTGAACTCAAGAGCATCATGGAAAACCGGAAGGAATGGATGAAGCTAGTTAATGGAGTTCGAGTTCGCTCGAAATAAGCAAGCAAGCAAGCAAGCTTTTATATTAGTTATATCTTCATTAGTTATAACCCCCGGGCCTCAAAGATTAGTATATTACCTATTACCTATAGGCTGTAATTTGTTCCTGGTTGTGATCTTGTCGGTAATAAAATAATACACTTTTTACATGTTAAGCCTTCAAGTCGTTCTGCGATGGCTCACTTGCAGTAATATTTGTTGCCGTGTATATATTAATCAGTTTGAAGTAAAAAATACACATGATAGCAGAAACAAACGTGACCAAGAAGCCTTTATGACGTTTTAACTTCTTAGACAAAGAAACCCATCAGTTTATTTTAATTGTAAGCGACTAAGCCATCCTGAGGTTCTTGGTTTTTTTTCTTCAGAATCTGGTGACGACTCCGTCGATTCATCCTGGAAAGCAGAAATTAAACAATATTACAACAGTTATTAGAACAGTTTGAACAAAACTTCATGTTGTGCTGAAACGGTTTTTTTTTAGAGCCCGGTCGCTTAATATCGCGACATTTTCGTTATGCGGAAAATTAACTGTTCCTGTCGGTGCTGAAACGTTTAGAGCCTGGTCGCTTAATATCGCGACATTTTCATTATGCGGAAAATTGATTAACTGTTCCGGTCGGTGCTGAAACGTTTAGAGCCCGGTCGCTTAATATTGCGACATTTTCATTATGCGGAAAATTGATTAACTGTTCCGGTCGGTGCTGAAACGTTTTTTCAAGGAGCTCTGTTTCTAAGTAATGCGACGTATTCTCGATGCGGAAAGTTTAAAAATTTGATACTTTCTATCACCCACTGATTACTCAGGGTGTCAATTTGGACTCGAGATGTGGTCAATTTTTCGAGCCCTTTGTCATTTGTACCTGGCACACACTGTTGGTCTGTTCCGCATTCATTTTTTGTCGCGCGTTGACATTTATTCGTTATATCGGCGTAGATTTTAGGCTTGGGCTGCCGGATTGTATTCGTTATAACGCGAGGATTTCGTTATATCGAGGAACTGTTCCCTACATTTTACTTGTAATTTTGCCGGGCTGAACAATATCGTTCGTTATACCGAGGATCGACTTCGTTATACAGAGGTTCGTTAGGGGTGGACCATTAGAAATCCTGGGAGGGGGGTCAAAAAATTTTCAGTGTATGAATTTTTTTTTCGGCCTGAGTTTCCTGCAGGATTTTTTTTGGGGGGAGGTGCAAGCCTGCAGGTTTTTTTTTTTCTGAGATCTTCCTTATAAATGCGTGCAAGCTCCAATTTTTTTTATACTTGGCCCAATCCATTTTTGGTATTAAACGCTGGAGAGTAGATGTAAGTCAGACTGTCGAACCTTTGCATAAAAAATGGGTAGAAATAAGAATTGAGATGGAGTGGTCGAGCGCCGAAGG
Organism: Cladopsammia gracilis; assembly: GCA_022457155.1. Classification (NCBI taxonomy): domain Eukaryota; kingdom Metazoa; phylum Cnidaria; class Anthozoa; order Scleractinia; family Dendrophylliidae; genus Cladopsammia; species Cladopsammia gracilis. The sequence continues at coordinate 1,036,286 of JAJGOT010000154.1, forward strand.
CGCGACCCGCTAGGGGGGTCTGGGGGCATGCCCCACCAGAAAATTTTGAAATCTTGGTGCTCTGAAACTCCATTTCTAGTGTTCTGAGACAACAATTTCTGTCAAAAATGTTTGGCAAATTGATGTGGCTTCTCGTCGCTTTGCGTCTCTTTGTGTGGCTCCACATACAAGTACTCGATTTCATTTGATATTTCTTGCTGTTTCTTTCAGTAGTTTATCTGGATATCAGAGTTAAGTATACGCAATTTCGTCTTTTTGTATATTTTTCCTATCCCGATCATATTGGTCGGGATTTGGGACGGTTGGACAATCTGTAAAAAATACTTGCGTGTAATAGAGCAGGTTACATATTTCATGATGTTTACAGTGTTTTCAAATATGTACATAAACAAGGTTTTGGTTATGTTAAGGTAATGGTACATGTACCAGATAGACCTTTGAGGCAGGTAATTTTTGACAGCATTTGACTCAACCTGAAGTTGCTTATTGATGAATTTTACTACCAGAGAGCATGTCATACTCTCATATGTTCCAGTTTAAAATAAATAAATAAATAAATAAATAAATATATGTATATATAGCCAGTTAGCTTGCAGGATTTTATTTTTTTATGCTCAACTGCTTGCAAGAATTTTTTTTGAGACAATTTTCCTTTGCAGGATTTTTTTTTTGGTAATTGTCACCCCCCCCTCCCAAGATTTCTAATGGTCCGCCCCTTAAATCGAGTTTCCACTGTACAGGGACTATGCTGAGACAACGCTCTCTTGAAGACTATGACGTCATTCAGAATCAGGGTGTCACTAACCTGACTACTACCTCTTCCAAATGCTTTTAGCGCGCTGTGGAGCATCCTTCGATCTCGAGCCTGGCGCGAGCTGAAAAAGTACCGATCAATAAGAAGCTTGAGGATCTTTTCACGCTGAAACAACAAGAACAGACACCAAATATTAACTCAGTAAAATGTTGTTCAGAACATCAAATTAAACTGGGGCTCGACAAAAATAAAATAAATAAAATGAAATAAAAAATGAATTGAAATAAAATGAAAATAAATGAAATGAAATAATTACATAAATAACAATTTCAGAAATTCACAGAGTGGCTCTTACTTCCATTGTTTCCGGATCGAATTGTAATTTGGAAATAATGTTTTTTGTGCAGGGGGGAAAACCGGAGTACCAGGAGAAAAACCCTTGTTTTATTTCATATTCATCGGTTTTATAATAGCCCTAGATTTCGCCTTTAGTGAGCCTAGTTATATAAATCGATAGGGCTATTACTGATACATAGAACACCACACAAACAGACGACGGTACGCCTGTGGAGAGACACAGCACACCACACAAACAGAGGATGGTAAACCTGTGGCCATGTGGAGAGAAAGCATACCACATCACACAAACAGAAGATGGTAAGCCTGTGGAGAGACAGCACACCATACAAACAGAAGATGGTAAGCCTGTGGAGAGACACGGCACACCATACAAATGGGGGATGGTAAACCTGTGGAGGGACTGGTGAAGAGGACACAAATCTGTCTGACTGTTTCCATTGCCCCCAGACCCCGTCCTTACCACATCTTTTTGCGGCCTCAGACCCCCGGAGTTGCCTGGGGCTTGCATGGTACACGACAAGATATACCTTAATTAAAAATGGGAGAATCAGTACTTTTATAAAATGGCTAATTACTTCAACTATGTCATCATCTTCTTCTTCCTCTTCAACGCTCGAATCCAGGTCATCATAACGCTCCACTCTCTGTAATCATCGAAAGTTCATGACAGTCAGTTTGCTATAATACCGGCACTTTAAGTGACTGCTCTAGCTCGCATGTAAGCCAGACTATCTCCCTGATGCGACCACCTTTTAGCAAATATCGTAGCCGACGTATGAACCAGTTAACAGTTTTCAGTGTCAAACACTTTCCAGGGGCGGATCCAGGAATTTCTGAAAGGGGGGTCCGGGTGCATGTTTCTCGGAAAATTTTTCCGATTTTACTCTCTAAAACGCCATTTACGGCCTTCCTGAGAGTCGAAAACCGTTTGTTGAGTCAAAAACTTGACAATCAGTCAATTGGTGGAAGTGAAACAACTACGTATAAGACAATTTTATTCTATTACTTTTATGGACGCCCCCACCCCCCCCCCCCCCCCGACCCTTCCCCTGGATCCACCACTGCTTTCGATCTCAGTTACAATCTTTGCTGCGGATCCCAAGGGCGTTTGCTTTAGATCTTTATTCTTACTAATAAGCTACAGATAGAAACACACAAGGCAAAGCTGCAACTCCTAGCTATCTGCTTCTTTTTTTCAGTAATGTAAGCATCATGTGCATTGTAAGTGATTGTATGAGGATCTACTTATTAAGTAACCAGTTTATTTTTCATTTCATGGGATGTATATGGACCTATATTCCTTAATTCAATTTTATCCTTTGTTCAATTTTGATTTTCCATTGTTCTTTTCTATGCTAATAAATGATAATGAATACAGCCATATATTTCAATTAAAGTTATCGGATAAAAGCTTAAAGCCAGGACCGCAAGGTAGTATGGGTTAGGGTAAATAGCATTGCTTAAAAATCCCATACTACCTTGCGGTCTTGGCTTTTCGCCTTTTTCATCCGACAACGTTAATTGAAATAGCTGTATATAAAAAAGGAAAATCAAAATTGAACCAAGGATAAAACTGACCTAAACATATACGTTGATAAAAAAAACGCAAATAAGAGAAAAAATCTTTACGTACCCGTCATACTTAGCCTGAGAGTAAAAAATTGAATCCGCAAAGAAGTCTTTGTATGGTGTCATTTTTAATAAGTTCTTTAATTCAAGTAAGTGTAGTTTTTCATCTTCATGATATTTTTAAACGTTTCTTCTTCGGCATTTTGAAAACGGATTGGAGAGTAAAGCTATGTTCTCTGATTCTTTAAATAAACAAAGCTTCATTATCTTCCAATGACGTTGTTCAGTTATTAATTCCTTACCTTCTGAGATTTGATCCAATCGTACATGCGAATGAACAATTCTGATATAAATTTGCGGCTGGGCAGGAGATTAAACGGTGGAGGAAGAACGCTCCCTTTATCAACATATTGCATCCACATGCCTGTCCTAGAAAACTTCCACTGGATGTCTGCATCATCCTAGATAAAGAGAAAACTAAGGAGTTTCCCTTAACCTACTTGAAACAGTGCTGTTTCTCGAGTTTCCATCTCTTGTTATTTTTAAATAACAAAAGTGGAAATATTGCACGCCTTACAGTTCCAGTTCTGGTGTATTTATACTAGTATAGAATCATCATCAAACATCATTGAAACTACTTCCTTTATGCAGTTGTGAATAATTTTAAATATCCAAAACTAGTTAAAAACTATTTAAACTAAAAAAAGTATTAAATTAAAACTATTCAGTACGTATTTAACGAATCCCCTATTTTTCTAAACTGGTAACAGAAAACTCTATCTGCATGCATGATATACCATTTTAAAAACCTTTTTAGAGTTCAATTCATAGCTTTGGAGGAAATTATGACATTTAACAACAACAACAAACAAAACTTTATTAGACATATAAACTTAAATACAATTGCCCTGCAAATTAGCGAAAACGCTATTCGAGGCAGGGAAAAGTAATGTAATTGAAAATAATAAAGGTTAGACAATATAATAATACAGAAGCTGATCTGTAGAGTTACAGATTATTTTAAAACTTTTGATAAAATCATGATATTGGTGGCAGACACGGGAAATAATCATTGATAGAAATGAGTTTAAAACATGAACATAAAACGTTTAGCAAAGTCCTAATCTTCATACATCTCTCAGTGTGTAGAATATCTTGCGTTCTTGGAAAAGTTTGAGGGATGGTCAATCACATCACATAACCCGTAAAGAGGGAGGGGGTATCATTTTATGCGTAAAATGGGTAGGTCTTTCCAAGAACATTTTGGTGGCCAAAATTCATTGACATTGACCAGATATTGGACAATTTTTGTGATTATGTGTCATATGGCACTTTCAGCGCTTAGGGGTGGACCATTAGAAATCCTGGGAGGGGGGTCAAAAATTTTTCAGTGTATGAATTTTTTTTTCGACCTGATTTTCCTGCAGGATTTTTTTTGGGGGGAGGTGCAAGCCTGCAGGGGTTTTTTTTCTGAGACCTTCTTTATAAATGCGTGCAAGCTCCAATTTTTTTTATACCTGACCCAATCCATTTTTGGTATTAAACGCTGGAGAGTAGATTTAAGTCAGACTGTGGAACCTTTGCATAAAAAATGAGGAGAAATAAGAATTGAGATAGAGTGGTCGAGCGCCGAAGGCTCGAGCCGCTAGGGGGGTCTGGGCGCATGCCCCCCCAGAAAATTTTGAAATCTGGATGCTCTGAAACTCCATTTCTAGTGTTCTGAGACAACAATTTCTGTCAAAAATGTTTGGCAAATTGATGTGGCTTCTCGTCGCTTTGCGTCTCTTTGTGTGGCTCCACATACAAGTACTCGATTTCATTTTATATTTCTTGCTGTTTCTTTAGTTAATCTGGATATCAGAGTAAAGTATATGCAATTTCGTCTTTTTGTATAGTAAGTATTATGAGAATTTGACGTACCAGATAGACCTTTGAGGCAGGTAATTTTTGACAGCATTTGACTCAACCTGAAGTTGCTTTTGATGAATTTTACTACCAGAGAGCATGTCATTCTCTCATCTGTTCCAGTTTAAAATAAATAAATAAATAAATATATGTATATATAGCCGGTTAGCTTGCAGGATTTTATTTTTTTATGGTCAACTGCTTGCAGGAATTTTTTTTGAGACAATTTTCCTTTGCAGGATTTTTTTTTTGGTAATTGTCACCCCCCCTCCCAAGATTTCTAATGGTCCGCCCCTTAAAGGATAAAAAATACGTAAATACTTTGTACTTTGTAGGTGCCTGATTGTGCATTAATTTATTAATTAATTAATTAATTTATTTATTTTCCTATTTATCTCCTCCGCTTGATAATGTAAAAAAAGTAATTTTTTTTAATTTAGTCTTAGTTCATTTAAAAAACACACTCTATGCGATGTTGTCATGTTGTTTGAATACGAATAAATGTCGCATAAATGAAGTACGTACACAAACTGCTGTTGTAAAAACATGAGGGAGATAGGTCATTCTGTGTACATGGAAAAACCCAAGAGGATACCTTCACGAGACGTAAATCAGAGAGTCTATAGAGATTCCGTGTAAGGCCTCCTCCCTTAGGGATTATGGGTACGAAATCCCAGAATTAGTTCTTGATATTCTGTAACATGACGGTGTTTTCTTAACTTTTCAGTTATCATTATATTTAGATAATGATCATTATATTTAGATAATGATAACAACTTTTTTTATCCAACGGTGAGCAAGTATGATCGTACACCATTTTGCAGTGGTTTTCAAAACCATAAATCATTGGACACCTTTATATGTATACCACTGATGATGACAGTGCGTCTTGTTAGGCAAACTCACCGCTATTTGTTGAAATGAGTTGGACATCATTGCGATAAGCATGTTGAGCGAGATCAAAATGGCCACGATGTTGAAAATTGCAAACAGGGTTTCCCCAGTGGTTTGCGTTATGACGAATGTCTTAGAGTTAATCTCAAATGCCTCGAGGTCTGTTTTGTCGAACATCGCCCAGAACAGTTTCCTTAGGCCAGCAGCTAAGCTATAAATAGAAAGCATAGAGCAGTTTTCAATTGAGTGTGCAAAACCAAAACCAAAGTAATTACTCTGACCAATCACAGCAGTCGTAAACAATCCAATGAACCAATCAGAGCTCCAAGCAATTACATGTCGGCGGCGCCAAGCGCGGGAAAACGCGTGCGAGCAAGTCACGATTGGTTTTGATTTTACTTCTCATTGGTCGAGAAAGCGGCGCGAGATTTTTTAGCCAATCACAAAGCGTAGCAATAAAAAACCAAAGCAATTGTGCAATTACTTTTCAATTTTTGGCGCATCGAATTCGCGAAAATTTAGAGTCGCTCTTCCAAAATTGCGAAATTAAGCTGTCACAAAAAGTACGTTTCTGTAAATAGGTGTTGTAGAAAAACTGTAATTCTTTAGTATGCCTCATCAGATAAACGCTGGGCACTGCATCATCTCTGAGTTGAGGGCTTTGTTCGAGGCGTTGCAAGGGAATCGATTTATGTACTGACGTGATGCTTTTGACTGATTTTAAAAATCGAAAATATCTTAGGGTCTTTTAAAACAACCCTTCAAGACATTCCTTGTTACTTCGCCTATCCCACTTTCAACACCAACAAGATGTTTTGCACTTTTAAGTATATAAAAGCTATACCCTTATCATTCTGCTTCTTTTTGCGCCAAGTCAGTGTCGAATAGGGCGCAATACTAGGCCTTGTAAATTGCAAAAACGATATTGTTCTATACTGACAATAACACCCATGCATAAAAATATTGGTCGTACACCTGACAAGAATCCATATTTGCTAGGTTGGTCGATTTACTGGTTAGTGAAATAACAAAAAAAAAAATAATTACATACCCTGAGAATTCATGTACGGCTCTTTTGTCGCTCGTTGCGGAGGGAAAGAGATCCATGACCTGCTCAAACTGCGAATAAACTTTTCGTACGGCCACCGAAAACGCAATAAAGACCATAACAAACAAAATCAAGAACTTGCCAACATCCTGGCACATTTTCATCAATGACAGCTGCAAAGGACCAACATCACTGTTCACTTGAAGCGAATTAGACAAGTGAAAAAAGCTCACCAGGAAAGCCATCGCAAAGAAGCTATTTGATTAGGAAATAAACAACAACGTGAATTTAATAAAAGGCCAGTCACAAATTTAACTTCCACTATTTAACTTGTAGTTTCCTAATAACAATAGTTGAAGAGGCAAGAGTTAGAGGAGGCAATTACGACAGGTTTCGGATCACTGCAACTGCGTGAATTGAAAACGGCCTTTTTCACGGCTTAACCCCCCCCCCCCCCCCCCCCCCCCCCGCCCCCCTCTCCCCGCTCCCCACCCCCTCTCCTGAGCAGTCTTTGTACTCTTCTCAGTTTTTAGTGCATCACGACATTCAAGATGGCAGCTAAGCGACTTCGGCTCAACCATAGTTAATAAAGTGCAATGGTTATGAAACCTGAGAAATGTCTTTGTTCGATGTTTTTGTTATCGTTTTTCGGCCATGACAGTGCACAACACAATAGATGTTGATCTTTTGTTCGAGCATCTGACCAATAGAGATGGTGCTATTACGTTATTCAGCCATAGCGTGCGATCAAAAGTCAAAAGATGTGCAGGGTCAAGTACGGTTCAAAATAAATTGTAGCTCCTTTGTTATCGTTGGTAACAATGTTTCATAACCAGTCCCTCGATTGACTATGGCTCAACGATCGAACTGGACGAACTGGACGAACTGGACAAACGACACGGGGAAACAGTTGATTGTGAACGGTCTAACATACCTTCCACAAAGGTGTGTTCTTAACAAAGGAAAACAAAGAGAGCGGAAAAACTTTTTTTTAGGAAGACAAATGGAACATAAACGAATTATTTTGTGACCATACAAGTGGCCTGATTTACTATTCCTTTTGCATTAGTGAGATGTGTGGGTTCGAAGGAGGATCGTGTGCACGTATTGCATGCCTATGATACGTGCAAAAAAATGACCTTAAAACAATCAGATGGCATTTCTTTTACATTCTTAGCTATTTCTTTACTTACCTGTTGGAAAGGAGCAAGAAACGAAAAGCCGAATCCCTTGTGATGCTTTTACCAAGGTACATCACTGATTTTGATTCATCGTTAACTGCCAATGCCGAGCGGCCCAGTGACCAGAACAATCCCGCCAGGAGAAAAAATACAAGCATCAAAATAGTAATAAAATTCCACCACTGGGCAAAGTAGCGCTCCCTTCCCTGTCGATAAAACTCTTTGAGCTCCTCGAAAATAAGACCAATCACCCATAGAACGGTCAGAATATCTACAAAGAAGAGAGAACAAAACAGGCGAACGCTTATCAAAAGTATCGTACGCTTTTGTCCATGTACCGTTCAAATAGTCCTTCAGTGAGACCGTTTTTTGTCATTTTAGCCGGAGTATAAACATGACGTCAAATTAAGTGTACTAGAAAGCGAATTACAATTGTAAACTTGCATACGATTGACTCTAAACTGTAAATTAAACATATTTTAACAAACAAGTACATGGAGACTACTCGTTTTCTGGTTTAGCGCTACCGCTTTAATTTCTACTATGGCAGAAAAACAGCTTTCACGCCCCCCTCAAGCATGTTAAGGCGGGGATAAACATGAATTTGAATGAAATTTGAAGAGGTTTAAAGAAGGGATAGAAGAAAGAAAATAATTTCTGGAACACCAACAGACAGTTGATACCCACATAAGAGTACTCCAGCTTGCTAGTGGATTAACTTGGTGTCTGTCTATCAATTATTAACTACAAATTCTAATTTCAAAATTCCACTAAATCTTCAATATTTCTTATTTGAATTCTCTTAATTAAACCAATCCTTTGAGAAAAACTATTTCCTCCCAAACATACCCAAAAATTCCCCAAAAATTTACAAAACACCCCATAACATAGATTCATGAGATGAGCAGAGAGTTTTTGGATTGCTTGAAACGTGAACGAGATATTTCCATTAAAGTCTTACCAAGTGGCGGAAAAATGGCGTCCATGTTTACCCCCGCCTTAAGGCATGGTTCGTTTCTTGGTGTAGACCCCCCCACCCCCCTGCGAAGTAAATTCATTTTCCCTTTGGAAGTAATGTTTTTTAGCCCTAACAATCACAAAATGGATTTAGCGTCCTTAAATTCCTTAAGGTTTAATTATTGTGGTCACGTGTCTGATGACGTCATAATTTGGACAAAAAGGAAACTTCAAATGGGGTAAGGATGGTTAACTTAGGCTAAGAGAAAATCAATCGCAATTTTTTGCTTTTATGTATAAAGAGTATCCATGCCCAGAATGGATAACTTTTATATTTTATTAACAAGATATCAAAAGTCAAAATATGTCGCGTCACCTCTTTTACGAAATAACCCTTTAACTGTAAGTCATAGTCAACCATTTCGGCCAGATTCATATAAGGGAGAACCATACAAATACATTAACGGTTCAATTTATATCCATCATATGCCATATCTCGCCGGCACCCCATTTTCAATTTTCTTTTTGTGTAATGAAACAATGATAACAGCTCACGTGATGCAAATATTCGACATTTAAAGTAAACAGTGGTTTAAGGTCATCAAGTTTTATGCTGCTGCTAAGTTTGAGCCTGTTTAGGTAAATCACCTCAAAGTTACGATCGTTTTCAGATTTTATGCAAATTAGGCTCTGAACCATGCCTTATAACATGCTTGAGGGCCGCTTGTGGTAACGTGCATACACCGAATGCAAATATGGCCGTCGGGCAATTTTTTGTTTGGCCAAGTTTTCAGAGAAATTAATGATATCACGTAAACAAGTGCTGCTAAGTTTATTATCTTGCAAAGTTTGAGTGTTTTTAGTTTAACGGTTGCAAGGTTATGGCTCACTGAAATTTTAAACATTTGTATGAGAAAAGACATTCTAGCCTCACTTTCATGTTTTTCCCAAAATTTGATTGCCTATAACTTCTCCTAAAATACAAATATGGCCTTAAAAATGCACACAATGACTTATTTTTGACCTGATCTTTATCATTATTCAATTTCTTTTCTTTTCTTGAGAACCTGTCCAAACCAAAAATTGTTGGAGGGCCATATTTGTATTCGGTGTATAATGAATTGATCCTGATAATGCATCTATGTAGCTCACCGCTAGGAACTAAGAGGCTCTTCATTTTAGCCGGTTAACCGGGCTCAGGCCCGGTTACGGAGTTCGCGCCTCACTCCTATTTCCTTCGTAAACTTTACCGTGTGTTCATATGACAAGGCGGGCTAGCCCGGTTTTCGAGATCTCGGTTTGACCAACCGGATATCGGGAGTAGGGATCGGTAATCGGGATGAAAAATTTTCAAATACGCATGTGTCTTTGTCGAAGGAGTCTGATATGAGCATTATTTCGACCTATTTTTAAGACGTTTTTCATGTCGATGCTGAATGAGAATTACAGGAATGAAAATCATGAGTTAATATTTCCGTTTAAGCTAGTCGCGTACACAATTTCATTCTGGTAACCGGGCCGAAATTTTCCATATGAACACACGATACTTTTGCCATCCCGAATACCAGGTTCAAATGAAGAGACCTTAAGTCTTCCACTTTTTTTTCAAACAGTGATGACTAACAGTTGTCATGAAAGAAGCTTTGGTCGTCAAGAGTCAGTCAGTCAATAACTCTTACCTATCCAAGAAATTTGCAGCAGTGATATTCCTAGTGTGTCTTGGACCGACGACAATATCAAAATGAACAAAAACCAACAAAACGAGCCCGTGTGACTAAGGAACTTGGCCAGCGGTGTTGCGAGTTTCTGGGACAGTTTGTTGTGTGGTGTTATGAGGTAGACAATGGACCAAAAAGGAAGGAAGATGGTATACAACAACACAAACGCTAGTTTGGTAATGGCTCTCCGGTGACTCCACTGCCTGTCAAAGTCTTGATACAAAACCGCGTTGAGCATGAGTTGTGAGTATGGATGAGCTACAAACTGAAGAAAGAAATAAAATGGACAAAAATGTCAACTAATGAAGTAACCTTAAGGGGGAAGCATCACGGGGATTTGGCTTCATTTAAAAAAAATGTTTTGTATGAACAGATACCGAAAAATAACGGTTTGACAAAGGTCATGACCTTGCAAGGTCCCACATTTTCGTCTCCAAAATGGGAAAGAACAGGCCATAATTTGTTCCCCTTTCAAGAATTGGTTGATTTCGCTCTCTTGGTGTTTTGCTGTATAATTTTGTAAATAAGAAAAGGTATTGTAGCATATCTAGCGATGACCAGAAAACGTCAAAATTCTCGTGATACATTCCCACTGAGGGAGACTGAGCCATTTAGAATCATGAAATGGAAATTAAACCAACCCATCCCCTGAAAAATGCTATTATGCGAGAAAGTGGTCTTTCAGGTTGTTGCCAATAAGATTCCAATTTCATGCATATTGGTTTCTTGCATATTGGTTTCTCATGAATTTGAGGGGACAGCGTCGCGAGACCCCGGATGAGCGATGGAAAAGCGTGCGAGACGACCACGCAAACGAGTTCGTGGGGTATCCGGATGCTAGCTGCTTGCCCAGCGAACAGTATCGCACCAACATGGAAACAATTGCAAGAACCGTCACTGTGCGAAGTGCAACTCTGTTGCAGCAAATCACAGCAAATAGGATTCTTGAACAATTTGAATTGAATGTGGCTTGCGTGGTGACCCCACCACAACAATTATCGCGTTCAGATGCAATGCGTCTTTTGTTCAAATACTGTTCGACAAGGATCAAGTTGGAAGCGGCAATTGGAAAACAGAGAAGGTATTGTAAGATAATTTATTCCAGTTGTCTGAGAACATCGTCTTATTATCAAAAGTGCGAAAAAGGCAGTTTTTGGATCGTCTACAATTCGGATAAGAATTTCAAAAATGTTTTCTGCGCCAAATGTCGCGATCATAAAACGTCAGAATTAAAATGCGGCCCGAAAAGTCACTCTCCCAAGGATCGAAACCCATCGAAGAAAAAAATTAAGCATTTTACTTGATGTGCCAGATACATCGGAAGTTCCAGTGGCTGTTTTTTGTTCCAATGGGCAAGTATATGATGTCCATCTCGAAATTTGTCGAATAGGAGCCCTGGGTATACGTATGCCACAAATCGGAAAATTTGACAAGTACCAGGTGTTCCTGTGGTTTTTAGCATCCAAGCGCATTACTGGTCAACTTACGAAGCAAACCTTCCTTAGAATATCGCTACAGCATTTCATTTACAAGCCACAATGGGCCACAAAGCAAGGTTATCGCGCAAAGTGGAGAAGAGATGGCGACATTTTCACCGTTAGACGTTAAACTTGTTCTACTCGAGCAGAACGAGGTTAACAACGAAATTAAAATTTAAAATATTTGAATTCAAGTAAAAAGTATCAATAATAGTTCGCAATGTCTCATTCATAATTTTCAAAGCAACTTCTCGGTTACTAAATTGCGTAAAAATGCAGGAATATTCACCTTCGCACTGCAGTACACCGTCATCGTTCGCAACAATTTGTGCACGATCTTCATTATAACGTCTCTTACCACTTCGACAGAAGTAAGATTACTACGCCCCAAAAAATGTGTTCTGGTCCCAAGCGGTAATATAACGGTTTGCGGGAATAGATTGGCAAAGAACTGTTCTGGAAAATACATTGTTTTGGAAAACAAAGAGTACGACATTATGTCAAATGGCTCTCTTTTTTGAAATGTATCAAAAGAACATTTCCCTACAGATAATTTTATATCAGAGTCAACAACACTGTGTGGATTTGTACCTCGTATGTAACGACTTACTGGAGAGAGGAGAAACGAGATGGTGAATTGATCTACTTAACACCGCTATGTATCGCTGGTTTGTCTATTTCAATAACGTGTTTGCTGTGTGTTCTGGTGACCTACTACACGTTTAGAGAGCTACGAACTGTCCCAGGTATACACCAAATAAACCTGTCCATTTCTCTACTAATTTCGCATCTGCTGTGGCTCTTGATATTTTCTATCAACACATCGAAAGCTTCCTGTACAGTCTTTGCTGTTTCACTTCACTATTTTTTGGTTTTCTTTCTGTGGATGTCAATAATCGCATATGATGCTTGGCGCGATTTTTCTTGCAACTACTGCGATCGATCGCGTAAAACCTGGTACCAAATGCGTGGTCGCGTCGTGCGTCACATGTTAGTGGGTTGGTTTCCCGCGATTTTCTTCGTTGTCACCTGCGCAGCTCTCGACCAATCAAACACTGCTACCATTGGATAAGGCGGGAACATGGGTTGCTGGATAATCAACCGAGTTGCCAATCTCTGCAATTCGCCGCACCCGTTGCTCTCTCGCTAGTATTCAATGCCGTATACTTTATTACAACAATAAAAGCTATTCGCCAAACTGAATGTCAAACACAAAATATCGCCAAACGGTCGCAAAAGAGAGCGACTTGCCAATATTTGTCAGAATCACAGCTCTCATGGGGTATTCCTGGATTTTTGGATTTCTCGCCAAGCCGCGGTCCTTATCAGAATACCTATGGTATTCGTTCGCGATTCTAACAACCTTACAAGAGGTGTATATTGCCACCGCGTTAATTATTTTCACTGCGCCTAGCGGCAGAGTGCTATATTGCAATTTGCTCCGAAAAAAACTCTACAGAAACATCGTCCATTCGACAGGAGGACGAAACTTGCGGCCACCCTCAAATTATGGGTGTTTCTTGGTGTTGCGGAAGCCATTCATTTGTTGGTTAGCTTTTGTGTTGCGGCGTGGGTATTGTTCAGTGTCTTTTGAATCTTTTGTTTTACGTCATTTGGTGATCACACCATCCGCAACAGTAAGAAACTACCCAAATTATCTGTTTAACAACAAGTGCATAGATCGTCAACGACTCGATCTGAGCTATAATCGACACCCGCGGGAGTGTGTCACCGCGAGGTAATAGCGTCATCTGATGAAACTCAGTTATAACGAAAGGGGACAAGTTAATAACACCGAGTTACAGGCAACGCATTCGCAACTTACACCGGTAATTGATTTGGGTTTCTCACTGCATTTTTCGAAATGCTTCTACAATCTTCAGGCCGGTGACACTTTGAACTTGTACTAAACGGTTTGTACTTTATACGCTATGTGAACAAGAAAAATTGAACAACCGCAGCCAGTGTTACGTTAATCATAATGAGTAAATGTAAAACGTTCCCTGGCTAAAAATTTTAAACTCCGAGCTTTAAGCTGCCTGTACTGCAGTCTTCGAAAGGTAAAAATGAATTATGAAAAACGCGCATGAATTAAAAAATGTAGGAAATAAAAATGCATAAAATTGTAAAGATCTATTAATAATGTTTGTTTAGTGTAGTATTGTCTTGGTAACGGGCAAGAGTTATTGTCCACCTCGCAGCTGTGTGCCAGGATTCCAAGCGTTGTCAAAGTCAATGTGATGTTCATGAGAACACGCGTGATTCGCAATGTTAGTGCCTTTGGCGCATGATTTTACGTTTCTATGTGTTCTTTTTTTCTAGTAACAAAAGATTTGCGGTTTCTTCCATGTAATTCCATGAACAGGTAGCACAAGGAATTTTGTATACAATATTTCATTGTTTTTCTTTGGATCGACGAAACTTTGGTACCGGAAATTCCTATTGGAACGTCTGGTGTTTTTTGAGACACGAGGAAGCGGTTCCGGAACGACCCATTTAAAGAACATGCCAACCCTATTCTTCAGGAGTGTAGACTGTGGAAAGTCGTGTTTTCTTCTTTGCAATGTTAGAAAAAAAATTGGCAGGATAGCCGTTGGATAGCTATGTGAACACTTTGTATTTTGTACGCTGTGTGGGCACTTTTTCCTAAACGCATTGCAATAATACAAGTCAGTGTAACCGAGAGTAGCAATGACGTTTTGCAGGAAGATTTGTTCTCTACCGTGTATAATCGAGCGTATATTACGACAAAATCTCCTAGTTAACTATTTTCATTATCTTCGGCCCCTAGCTATTTAAGACTATTCTAATATTGTAAGACGAATTTCTTGCTGCTATAAAACAATCAAACTTTAACTCCGGTTTTTACAAGCGACATGAGCATAAGCGTAAGCATAACCGCGCTTATCTCCACGTGAAAACAGGCCCGACATAAGCATAGGCATAAGCGCAAGCATAAGTGCAAGCCGGCATAAACACAAGAAAAAAAGTTTTCTTTTTCTTATGCTTGCGCTTATGCTTGCGCTTATGCTTGCGCTTATGCTTGTGTTCGCCTCATGCTAGTGAAAACCTAACAAAATATAAGCATAAGGAACTACTATTGAGTGTCGAAAGTAAGTTCGCGATTGCTTTGGTTTTGCATTGTGATTGGCTAAAAATTCTCGCGCCACTTTCTTAACCAATCAGAAGAAAAACCCAAAACCAATCGTGACTTGCTCACACGCGTTTTCCCGCGCTTGGGACCGGCAACCCGTATTTGGTTCGAGTTCTGATTGGTTCATTGGATTGTCTGCGGCTGTTTTGATTGGCCAGAGTAATTGCTTTGGTTTTGGTTTTACGACACTGTTTTGATAAACGCTCTAATTGCACTCGTTCCAAGTTTCACGCGTATTCGCACGCTATGGAGGGAAATTTCGTGGGCAAATTTGATGAGGTCGTGCGAAGATACCTGGTTCGATAACGAGAAAAAGGGTAAAATAATAAAACTGAAAACAACGTGCAGAATATTAATTATAATCAAACGTTTTAAAAAGTAGGGAAGAACTGAAGGGGATAATCATTGGTAACGTGGCAACGTTTCAGATCGTTAGCTGTTCATCATTTTAAAAAAAGCTTCTTATCTGGTCCGTCAGTTCGTATCGCAGCCGAATTTAATTTTAAGTATTTGAAAAAAAAAAAAAGCTGCCGTAACATTCAAATATTATTTAAATACGAAATAATGTAAAACTCAAATGATTGAAAAAGAAGACAAGACAAAGACTTATTCACACACTGATCACTACAATAACCTAGCGTTGGCGTACACATCTCTTTTGTTTACTCCCGCGGCCTTGTAGCAGTTGGCGCGTGTTTCTTAAAACTCCCGAAGACAATATGGGCCTGAGGGTTACTCTTTGAAATTTAATTTCTAATGAATGTCTGTAAAGTGTTTAGCTCGCAAACATCCCAGACTTGTTTTGTTAACTTAGGATTTCATTGCTTATCTTTTAAAATCAGAACAGTCTGCAAATGGCGTGGATTTTCGGGACTTTTGAGAAACTCATGCCAGGAATGAGAAAGAAGACTAAAGACGCGCAAACCGTTAATAAACGCACTCACCCTTTCATTCTTGTTCTTGATAGCAAAGTTCAACACGCTGAGTTTCTTGGCTGCCTTATTTGTTGTCCTGACCCGTACGTGCGCCAGGCCCTTGATGAAGGGCATGGTCATGACACAACCAATTTCCGTCATGTTTCTGCAAAGATTCAGAAGCGCCACTGCATATTCCTCGCAGCGTGTCGACAGGTTTGAATAATCCTTCTTAAACTCGTACTCCTCTCTAGCGAGACGCTCAAGCTTTCCATTGAGAACAAAGGCCTGATAAACGGGGTCATTATTGCGGTACTGATTGCTTGATGATTTGTCTTCCTCGAGCTCGCAGTCTGCCAGGTATGATAGCGATAGATACACGGGGCTGGCCAAAGCCCTGTAACCGTTCAAGCGGTACAAGGCCTTTTGTAAGCTTCCTATGGCATCACAGGTGTCGCACACACACGAACGGGGATGGGGTTCTTCTATGCGATACCCCTGGGACAGTAAAAACTTCACCAGCTCATAGTTATCCTGTTGCGCAGCTAGCATAAGGCCAAAACTTCCCAGGGTAGTATCTCTGAGTTTTGCTGCGTCGGATTCAAATACTTTGGGTTTTTCACTGAAGTATTCCTTGACTTGACGAATATTCCCTCTGCGGACCGCTTCGAAGAAAAGGTTGTCTCCTTCGGATAAGGACATTTCGGGCATGGCTGCCTCCAAAACATCCAAGAGCGAAGTTGAAGCGGTCCTTTCACGCCTTATAGAATGAGCCGCCATGTTTAGCAGGATTTGTTATATTTTTAACGATTAGTGGTCTCTGCGCTTTGCAAAAGAAAAATTCAAGACATGACTACATACGGCCTAGTAACTTTGCATACGAAGATTCTGTATCCATTCAGTTATTGATATCAAGAGTGCGAACAGATGAGAATTTGGATAAAATCATTTATAGTAATTTGATACCGATGCGTCAAGCGCATACATGTAAATTAAGCTAGTGTAGTTGCTGGGACGCGGCAGAGAAGAGTGTGGAATGCGTAAAACGGCTAGCAACAATATGAATA
The DNA here is from genome assembly GCA_022457155.1 of Cladopsammia gracilis. Taxonomy (NCBI): domain Eukaryota; kingdom Metazoa; phylum Cnidaria; class Anthozoa; order Scleractinia; family Dendrophylliidae; genus Cladopsammia; species Cladopsammia gracilis. The sequence goes on from JAJGOT010000154.1 coordinate 1,053,285, forward strand.
TTGAAATCGTGAATTTAAAATGAAGAAGAAAGAACAAATTTGCATTTTAGCATTTATTGTATTCTTTATAAAGGAAGAATGCTTTATACAGCGTAAACGATCAGAACAATTAATAACTGGTATATTTAACTCTAATTAGAAAACTCCTAAACGACAACCTAACGGCTCTCAAACAGCTCCCGCAGTCCAACCTCAAGACATCGACGTGTGATACGGTTCTATTTTAGCTGGCAATGGAATCCTATAGTGTGACCACAGGGAGGGGAGGGGGAGGGGAGGGAGGGGGTAGTGAAAATGCTAAAAACTGAACATATATTGGCAAGATACCGGGCCCGGGTGGGGGGGGGGGGGGGGGGGGGGGGGGTGGGGGGGGCTTCCCCTATATCCGTCACTGACCTACTTGCAGCATTACCTTGGCTCATTACTGTGTTTATTCAAAACACATACAAGGAATTGTTTCTTAATATTAGCGTTTCTATGATTGCTAACAAGAACTAGTTTTGTTTTAGGCGGTGGCGTCTGAAAAATATTAATTAATTAAACGGTCGTTCTGGCCAATGTAATCAATTGCATATTTTAAAAATAAATGTTCAAAGGTGTCTTTAACATTTGTACCACTAAACTCGACAATGAGAGAAAATTGCATTAATGTCAGTATTAAGGTATCTATAAACGAACTTGCGAATCAGTGCTTTACATACTTTAACAAGCTGTTTAAAAAGTTGCAAAAATGTCCTAATGCACTCGTTTCTTCAGTTTGCACTCAACGGTGAAATTGTAGATTAAAATTTAAATGTTTTGCTTATAAATGTTTACATAAAAATATTCGTATTTTCTTTAGCTTTAACGTTAAAATATACCTCAGACTGTTTTACTTTATATATTTGCCAGTTAGAGTGATTTTCCTCAGACCGTGAAATAGTTAGTACACTAAAAGAGGTTAGTAGATCTTATTTTCATTGTTTTCTTTTGTGTCTATTTGACTATTATACACCAACTACTAGAAACTGTTTCACGGCCTGAGGAAAATCACTCTACTGTGCTCTGCTTGCCTGTTTAATTACTGCGGATTCATGTTTTCTGGGAAAAGGCGTGTTGTGCTTTTTCCCAGACAGAACGTCGTCATTCCCGCCTAGCAACAGCTGTCATTTTTCTTCGCAACGCAATCCAACCAACCGTAACAACGAACGCGACAACTTAGACCGTTAAACGCTCAACCTGAATCCGCAGTAACAACTATTCACCGAAGTGGAGGTCGCGCGTAGTGCATCCACTGGCCACCGACACTGAGGTAAATAGTTGTTTTAGTATATACTAAAACAGTGAGATAATATAGCACGAAAATGATGATTTTTCACTCATTTATTCCTGTCAACGATTACAATTTCCGCGCGCAAATTGCTTGTAGGTGAATAGCGCTTGCTATAATGAGTTTCAGTAGCCAATCACTGTTTTAGTATATACTAATGACATATATCAGCGTTGATTTAAATAAAATGACCAATATAATAGAGGGTAGTCCAATACTCTGAAAAATTTATGCATAGCATTGTATTGTATTATATGACCGTAACAATAGTTTATTAATACACTCTAGAATGGCACAATACAGCACAATGTATTACAGTACAATGCTATGCATAAATTTGTCAGAGTATTGGACAAGTTTGATGTGATGTCTAAAATAAGCCAAGGTTTGTAATCTTTCCCACGGCACAATAACTCGCAAACCGCGGCAGACTGTCTATGGCCATTCCTAGCTCTAAGAGGTGGCGAATAGTCATTATCTAAATATACGCCTCGCGGTCTTGCCGTCTCGTTATTTGAGCCTCGAAGTCTTCATTTTTTTCTAGAAGCCGTGTTGGAGTCTCGGGTCTGGTATTGTAAAACGTCATAAAGTCTCAGATTCGCAGAGAAAAACGTCAGTTTCGCGGTCTTGAATTTACCATTCGCCACCCCTACAATTTACGGCGCATGCTTTTATAAAAACCACTGGATAAGGGACTCTTGGTACGAAAATGCGAATTATTCCGTTCACTATGATAAAAGGGCTGTCTCAAAATCTCTCCCCATTCATCTGGAAGGGGAAAACTTGTTGTCGGTCTTAGAAATATCGCTCGCATACCGCATTCAGTGGTATGAGCACAACTTACTGAATGCAATCAAGTTCACAGCACGGTTTTAGTATCTCCATCTCGTCGCTGATGCGTTTTAGAACGTTTGTCGTGTATTTCCACACTGGTTTTCCCCTAAAAAAATAAGAAAGCTGGACTTAAAGATCGTGTTTATTCAAAGATCTTTGAAGATCTTGTCTCAAAGAGGGACCAACGGACAAAGCATGAATGAATGGCGTTAATAATAAAAATAAACCGGTAATAGGCCATTTCCGAGTTGCCTTTAGCCTCTCTATCAAAGCGAGGCTAGGTGCGAAACCTTTCATATGAAAATGAGTTTTCATTCACATGCCAACTTATTTGCATGTGAATGAAAACTTATTTTCATATGAAAGGTTTCGCACCTAGCCTCGCTTTGATAGAGAGGCTAAAGGCAACTCGGAAATGGCCTATTATCAGTGATCATTGTCCAATAGAACTGTGCACGTGAACACTATAATTAAACAATAACGTATCATTTTTTAACTCGTGAAGACGCGAAGCGCTGAACGAGTTCTAGCGATGGGGTCAGAAATATCCTCGTCGATCGGCTGTCAACACTGAGCCCGCGATATGTAATGATCACCTAGTTTACCCATGGGGACGGTGTTGAAGGTAGGGGGAATGGGGAGTTGGACGCAAGGGGTGAGGGGGAGGGGGAAGGGGGGGAGGGGGTTTGGGGGAATGATGAGAGCAAAACGTCTAGGAGAGGTCGGAAAGGAGGGTCCGAACGTTTGGTATTCACGGTCGGCCCATAGGAACCTTTGATTAGTGCTTTTACCCAATTCTTGTCTATATTGCTTTACAATATGTTAAAAAAAAGAAAAATTAAAAAAAAAGTCAAAAGGAAATAATAACAGTCGAACCTCTTTACAACGGCCATCCTCAGCAGACACAATTTTTTCGGCTGCTAAAGAGAGGTGGCCGTTAGTTGATATAGAGGTTCGGCTGTATATGAAAAACTGAAATGAACACTTTACCTGCGTCTGATTTTGACCTACGACAAGGGGATGACTGCTATCCTCAGCTTTTCTCAACACGCCTTGTAGCTGAGTTATCAAGTCCCTTAATTGACTGCTGTCGTCCAGTCTCTCCGCTTGCAACTGAGGAGGAGCGAGGGATTGGTGCTTTGATTTCTCAAAGGTGAGAAGATACCGTTGAATCAAACACTTCATTACTTCATGGCGCTGAATGAAAGGGCAGCAACAAGAAATCATTAAAAACGTCCAGAAAACAAGTAAAATATTAACATGCATTGATTTGTATATTTTGTATTTTGCTGCATTTCTCGGGGTAGTTCTTTCTGTTGCTTAAAGTGCCTATCACGCCTAGAAAGTTATTTTCAGTATCAACTCTATGTACATTGAATAGTTGAATGGTAAAATATTTCTTGTTTCGAACGTCGTGTTAGTAAGTAATAGAGATTTGAATTTACAAAATGCTAATTAGATGACGTCAACCCGGGAATCATTTATTATACAGCTACTTGTTTTCACTTCCAAGTAATGACTATCCACAGTTTGTTTGTAGTATTTATCAAGTTAATTATCCTCAAGCTGTAAACTGCGCGTTGTAAATTGGCGTAGAAATTATGGCAAATTCCCGGGTTGACATCATCTTATTAGCATTTTGTAAATTCAAATCTCTATAACTCACAAACGCGACGTTCAAAACAAGAAATATTTTACCATTTAACTATTCAATGTACATAGAGTTGATTCTGAAAATAACTTTCTAGGGGTGATAGGCACTTTAAATTATTGTTGGTTAACTTGTGTTGTGGTGTGGGCATTGTTTATTGTCTGTTGGATCTTTTGTTTTACATCATTTGGTGATCGCAACGTCCGCCACACCGAAAATCTTCCATTTCTCGCAGCATATTCTATTTTGTCTTAAAATTAGATGCTTTGAGCGGAATAAAATTAATCAATCATTGAAAATCTTCATACTATAACCTGCATGTTTGTCGCATCCGACTAAGACGAGATACTTCAAGGAGAACACTGGATATAACAGTTGAATTTTGATCACAAACGAATATTACACGAGCATTTTTTAGTTCCTTTTTTATCTGAAGTAATTGACGACCCTCCCAAAGTGGTCAATTTGTCTTATGGAAGGTTCGTTTGTAACAGGGAAGATATCAATGTCGTCACCAATTGTTATTAATGTGCCAACCAGAGCCTTTTGTTCCAGTGGTTGGCACATTTGGATAAAAAAAGAATGTTTGTAAACAGATATCATCCCTATAGGAAACCTTTTTAAAGAACAACTTTGAAAACGACGATGCTCTCACCTTCTGTAAATCCACCGTCTCTGCTTTTAATTTAGATGCTGATCTGCCTCGTCCTCCACAGCATCCACGCTGAAAATAGGACAACAACATGATAAGAATGCTGATGACCTAAATCTTTAACTGGTGTAACAGAAAATATCACTTGATTAACTCAATGCCATAAATCGATAGCAATCTCGTTCCGCTCTAGGGGGCGGGAAGAGGAGAGAGCCTGGGAACGAGCTTGGAATCTAAAGGTGCATTAGGAGCAGGTCAAATGTGAGTTGATGTGCAATTGTATATGCAAATGCAACTGCACCGGGACGAAGTAGACTCGGCCCAAGTCTAGGTTAAGTAAACATTTGACCTGCTCCCAATTTGTGGCTTTGATAGCTCAATTGGTAGAGCATCGCACCAGTAACGCGAAGGTCACGGGTTCGAATCCCGTCGAAAAGCCCTGATTGTTTTCAGGCTTTTTCGGGCTGGGATACAGTAGCTTGAGGCCTCACTTGACTATTAAATACTTTATTTACGATGCTACTGAAGGACGACAACAAATGTTTACTGAACCTAGACTTGGGACGAGTCTACTTCGTCCTCGTGCAGTCGCATTTGCATATAAAATTGCACATTATCTCCTTCGCATGAGTTGTGTGTCGCAAAGCTTTACAAAACGAAGGGATCACTCTTTCCAGGCGCATGAGAGGTATGATGCCTAAAACGTGCTATAATCTCCTTCGCATCCGTTATCTGGGTTGTTTCTCGCAACGCTTTACCCACGAAGCGTTCACTCTTCTTAGGGATTCAAATCACCGCTCAGAATATCGCCTCTTGTATCAAAGAACTTACAAAAGGCCATTTAAAATTAAACATGCCAGAAATAATACAAATAGGTAAACTGGAGTGCTAATGCATAACAATGGCTACACGGGATAAATTGGACCCATGACCCAATCACAATACAGATGTTGCTACCATCAGCTCGCAGCGGTTGTAAACTTACCACACAGTTCCCAGGATCCGTGCACAGTCTGCGGCAGAGATTATACACCAAATGTGGCGGGGGAATGAGGTTGAATGGAGGCGGCATTACATTGCCTTGATCTAAATATGGCATCCACATCCGGGTTCTGGAGAATTTCCACTGAATATCCGCGTCATCCTGTAACAAGATACAATTGATGCAGCCAAAGGTAAATAGAAGAACGGTAATGCTCTGCGTACACCACCACTTCTGAAATTGTTATTGAGCAGAACACTTTTGTCGTACAATTGAATCCCGTTAATGCGACCAGTGGGTGGTCGTGACAACGAGGTTTTTGGTTTTTCGAATTGCCGTGGGGGGGGGGGGGGGGGGGGGGGGGGCATGGAAACCTCTGCACGAGGCTGCCAAATTTCTCCGAATTTTTCTCGTTTAACATAATGAAACGTCTTCGTTTCGCTTAAACAGCGGTTTCAGATTGCCAGAAAATAAAGACGGCTGTCAATCACTGGAAATAACCTCTGAAAACACCATTCATCGTGTGTCACGTGACAAAATAATCCACGATCTGGAGTATTTTTTTCTTCAGTCCGCCCGCTACTTTGAAAACGGAGTGGGACCTGGTGACGGGTCGGAGCTTGACTTACGACAACTCTCTGATACGAGTTGGCCATCATAGCTATCAGCATATTAATGGAGACCACAGTGAAGGCAATGCTTGACTTACCACAACTCTCTGATACGAGTTGGCCATCATAGCTATCAGCATATTAAGGGCGACCACAATGGAGGCAATGCTGTAGAGTCCCAGGAGAAGTTCCCCTGTGTACTGCGTGATGATGAAGTTACTTTCCGTCTTCAGGTCTTCCAGCTCAGACATTCCAAACAAATCCCAAAACAAGAACCTCAGGCTTCCTGAAATTCTGAAAAGAACGGTCTGTCAGTCGCATTAAAGTGGCTCCATATTGTTCAGCCCTCTCGTCTTTTGCATTCCATTAAGCTAGCCCGATGGTGTGGCTAAAAATCTTTAACTTGAAACCAGTAAATCTTTTATCAGTTAACAAAGTGGTATCCAATTGACGTCATCATTCGTTGCCATGGCAACGCGCAAAGAGGTCAAAAATACGCTATTTTGGACCATTTGAGGCTAATAACTTATAAACTACACGGTGAAAGTTTTTGTTTCCGATATATTTTTGTTTAATTGGCAAGAGAAACATTTTAACAATTTTTTTAAAAATTCTGTACATAGAGTTCAGAGCTACCTTAAATTTATGTAAAAATGTCATATCTCTAAATCCCATGTACAGATTTTTTTTCAAAATTGGCACAAATGTTTGTTATGTTGATAAGACGAAAATATATAAAAATTAAAAAATTTCAACGTGCAGTTTTGAAGTTATTAGCCTCAAAAGGTTGAAAATGGGGTCTTTTTGGCATCTTTTGACGTTACCATTCATAACTTCTTTAATATGTATTCAAACGCCATCAAACTTTGTGACTTTTCCTAAAATTATGTGGTAACAATTAATATTTCATGACAATTTATTGATCACGTGACTTGATGTTTCCATGGTAACAAGATTTTGACAGCCATGTTTTTTGAAATTTGCATATTTGTACTTTTGAATGAAGAAAAACAATGTTTATTGGTATAACTTTTATATTTTTTACGTCATTTAGCGTTTATTTATTGGTTTTGATTAATTTTGAGTCAATTTGGTCGGTTTTTAAGAGGTTTTAAAAATTTCAGAAATCCAAGATGGCGGATCCAAGACGGCGGCTGTATAACTAATTACCTAATAACTATGTCATATGACGTCATCGTTCCATTGTGCTGACCACAAAGGAGACAGTTTCAGACGTACTATGTTCCCTCTAGGTTTCATTGTCATAGCCTTAATGATCTTGAAATTACGAGGCCAGGAACTAAAAAAAAAGCCCAGGCCGAATAGGGTTAAACAATCAGCTACTAACAAATGGACTGTATAAACTAAAAGAGCGTGTCGTCCCTGGTTATTAATCAATGCAAAAATTAGTCTGACGTAATGAATATTCTCGGAGAATTAGCTTTCAAACTGCAAAGAATGTATGGCTGGGTGGCATACACTCTTTGTAAAATTTTGATACTATGAAGGTTCATTTCTGGATAAATGTTAACCATATCAAGCCAAAAAATCCAGAGTGTACTAAGTTTTCCATGCTCTTTATGAGTGCGACTTCTAAAGGCTACCGTGTAAACGTCAAGACATACTCACGTGGCAAATTCATGTTCAGTTGTATTTCCAACAAATGTTTCACGAGTCTGGACATACTGTGAGTATACCTTTCTCTCTGCCCAGCCGAACGCAAGAAACAGCAACAAAAAAAGGAACAAAAACTTGACGATGTCTCGAATCATGTTTACAAGCGACAGCTGCAACGGACCTAGCACAGAGCTCACTTGAAACGAGTTGGAAGCATGAAAGAAGCTCAAAATCATGCCAATGGAAAAGAAGGCATTGGACAGGAGGATAAAGCGGTAGGTGGTCTCTTTTGCACCTACACCAAACACCTCTTTCACTAGTATTGTCTCATTCCCAGAAACAGTCATAAAATACCCGACCAGCCAGAGGACTCCTGATGCTACAAAGAGACCCAGCATAACAAGCGTGACTAAATTCCAGTATTGTGACACGTAACGCTCTTTTCCTTGACGATAGGCCTCTTTTGCTTCCTGAAACAGCATACCCGCGATCCATAGCGTTATCAAAAAATCTACAAATTAAGATAATACACAAAAACAAGTTGTACTTAATTGCTTAAATTTTAAACAGATGCATGAGTTTTGAGTCTCTGAAGTCTGAGTTTACTCTGACGTCGTTTCATCGTTTTCGATGCGGTTACATCATCCCATTTACACGGCACCCCTCGGGTATTTCAATTACTTTACGTTTATAGTACTATTGTATTGAGGTGTGGGTTTTGTTTATTTTATTTTTTTTTGTGTGTTTTGTTTTACCTCATTTGGTAATCACAACATCCGCAACCGACCAATTAGCCAATTAATTCCTTCTGATAGGAGTGCGAGTACAAGACCAACTTTCGACTTTTAAACTTGTCGTATTCACAGGGTCTTTACTCCTTCCTTCTTGCTGACCAGTACAGATCAGAGGCTCTAGGAACAAGCCTCAGATTGAAATTATTACCAGTGGTTACAGATTGTAATGATAATGCTGCGAGCAGATGCTGGGCAGTAAAACAACGGAAACAGTAAATGTACATACAGATTTTGATAATTTCATAAATTTATTTATTGGGTCAATTACCATCATTTGAGAATTACACAACATTATAAGTTGTGATTGTGAAGAGAAACATGAAAATATTTTGAACAGTTAATGTACTGAGGACAGTCGTGGATCCAGACTTGGAGGAAAGAAGGTGGTGGGTTGTGCTAATTAAGTGGAAATTCCGGTGACGAAAATATTTTTTGTTGGCCCAGCAGGGCTTGTTTTGGTGGGGGAAAACTAAGATTGGTCTTGGCCTCCCCTGGATACACCTCTGTAAATATACATACAATTACAATTTTTTGGGATCGAACGTTTTTGGGATCGAATGGCGGCCGCTAAAATTCGTACAAGTTTCGACAACGGTTGTAGTGCGCGGATTACAACTGTTGTGTTTTCACCCTAAATTCATTTCTCTGGAGGTTATAAATGTCGAAACAAACAAAGCTTAAGTTGCTTGCTGGAAGCCAAACATGAAATTTTTATTATCTCAATACATTGGAGTGGACGTTAAAAACATTGAGAAGACAAATTACTCGCCCACTGACGACTAGCCTTGAAATTATGGTCGCCAACACTCAATTTTTAGGCGCATTGGCGACCAACTAGTCGCAATTTCGGATCCTGTATGAGACGTGATATGTTCACTATATAAAGGCTCTTCATTTACTTTTTTTCTACTAGACAAAGTTTCATGCATTAAGGTTAACCGAAAATTTATGGGGAAACACAAATGTGCTTACCTAAGGGTGAGAATTCCAGGACTTTGAAAAACTTGTCTTGAATCGAGGAAAGAATAAGCAGCACAAGAAACCACACGAAAGAAGACGTGTGGCTCATGAATTTGAAGACTGGTGTCTTCAGGAATTTGCTGACTCGACTGTTAGGTGCCACAAAATAACACAGTGCCAATATCGGTAGCAATGATGCGAACAGGAAGCCTACTAGCATCTTGGTTATGAAGTGCCTTTCCTCCCATCCTCCTAACTTATCGTACAACACTGAGTTCAGCATTATCTGACTGTAAGGATGGGCTACAAACTGAAAATATAAAACGAGAAAACGAAATTACGCACCACCTACATTTATCATCTTTCGATTCATGACCACGCATAACAACGCTATCTACATTATTGTTCCCAGCTGTAAGGTTCGTACAATGACCTGTTTGAGGCCTTTTAAGGCCTCAGGCCATCCCCATAAAATGTTTCGTTTCCCATCGCTCGGCCGACCCATTTTTTTGGAAAAGTAAAAAAAAAAAAAAAAAGAAAAGAAAAAATAAGATACACGGTCTGACATACAAAATTTTACTTTTTCAACATGTGATCAAGACTTTATTTTTAATAGAAATCTTTTATTTTTAATTTATTAGCCTGTATATTAAATCGGAAATTTATGTGGACGTCATTTCATATATCTCTCAGCATTGCATACTTGGAAACAAAGGCTTTTAATATTTAACAGCATTGTGTATAAACTGGAACAAACTGACAGGCACAGTGTGCTCCCTCGGTCAATTTTCTTTTTTTTTTTCTTTTTTTTTTTTGCCCGACCGACCGACCCACTTTCACGAAAGGGAAGGCGATGGGAAACAAAACATTTTATGGGGATGGCCTCAGTTAGGAAGCACATCCAATCAGTGAAGAGCAAAGATCAAGAAGGGTTCGTCTTCTATCAGAGACACAATTTTTTCTTAGTTCAAGTTGCCTAACACCACTTCCCCCTCCTCCACACAGTTGTAAAGCGCTGGCCGTAACCTAGGACAATCGACAAAGATAAAACGTCATTTGATGAAATAGTACATCTCTTTCTGGCCTTTGTCCTGTCTTTATGATAGCACACGAGATAGACTACGAGAAGTCCGTCTTGCCAGCTTAGCGCGCCAATGTTTAGTGTGTTGTTCTCACTCGACGGACTAAGCTGGGAAAGAGGGACTGCTTGTAGTCTACAGACAAGAGAGTGTGTTGAACAAGGGACATTACAGATTAATAAGATGAAACATGGATCAGAGCAATAGTTACTTAATAGCAGCCAAACGATAGCGATAGTTTGACTGCCTTTATAGTTTCTTCTAACATTTCCAGCAGATCCAAACTCTCACGACCACCATGAGGGGGAATCAACAAGAGCTATACTTCAACGTTGATTGTCAAAAGAAAGTTTGAATTTTAGAATCTCGCTAACAGTAGTTTTTCTGTCCATTTTCGTATAAAGATATCTCGACAAAAAGTTTGCGTACTTTAATGTATTTTTACAGGCACGTTTTACACATTAGTTTACTGATTTTGTTCTTCTTGCCTATCTCTTTCCTTCGCCGTATTAAAGGATCACTTTTAAAAGATTTTCTACTCACTGGTTTGTAGTCGTGGTTCTGCACTTCATTGTTTTTAGCTTGTATTTTAAAAAAGCTAAGACGAGGCAACTTTTTTTTTTATTAGCGATCCTGTATTAATCCCCAATCTGTGAGATAATGTTGATATCCGAACTAACAAAAAATTCCACTACCTCAAAAATCCGCTTAACCCGAACCCAACGCTTGTGATTCAGGTTCGCAGGCCTATTACTTTTCGGACTCGTAACGCAATCTTCGTTTTCCATGATTGTGCGACTCAACTGAACTACGGTTGCCGGGGTGCTAACGACAGCAAGCTGGGATGAGGCGACTTCAGTTCTGTTTGCAGACCTTTGGAAATCAGTGGGAATGCTATTAAAATGTAAACTATCCCCTTTTTTGAATGACATCCTCATGAAGGTTACCAGAATTACCATAATCATGCATAACAAATGATTATTATTCCGTTAACGTGATTCCTATATTGTATAAATTACTCTTACCTTCTCATTCTTATTAGCAATGGCAAAGTTAAGCACGCTTAGCTTTTGAGCTTTCTTTCCTCCTCTCACCTCTACATGTTCAAGTTTATCAATTCCCGGCACACTCATCACACAGCCTATTTCTTCCATCGATCGACACTTCGTGAGAAGCGACACGGCAAATTCTTCGCATCTGCTGGAGAGCCTTTGATACTCGTTCTTGAACTCGTACTCCTCGACCACAAGATTTTCGAGCTTTCGGTTTAGAAGGAACGCGCGAACAATCGGGTCTTTGGATGATTTTATATCTTCATTTTCGACCGGAGACTCGAGTAAATAAGACAAACATAAGAAAACAGGGCTTGCGAGCGCTCGGTAGCTATGCAAACGATAAATCGAACTTCCTAGACGCGTTCCTAATCTTTCGCATTCGCTGCACTTGCATGATCTGTTGTGAAACGACGGCTCTTCAATTGTGTAGCCCTTCTCAAGGAAGAGCCTTACAATTTCTTGATTATCGTTTTGTGCGGCCAACATCAAGGGCGAGATATACCTACTATATAACAGATTTTCACTGATCTGCCGTGATACAGATGGGCTTGTTTTGGGGCTCTGTGCTTTTGGATCTTCAACGAAATCGAGTAACGCTTTCACCCAAACTGTCGACTCTTTTGCAACGGCTTGCAGCAATGCAGTGCCCACATCGGCTCCCTGTTTAAGAAGGAACTTGGCGATATCATGCCGGTCGTTGTTCACCGCTATTTGCAGAGCCGTTTCTCCGAGCAAGTTGACGCAGTTCACATCAACAGATTTAACCGAGACGTACGCGCGTACCTCTTCATAACGTCCGTCACGTACTGCGTCTAGGAATCCAGTTTGATCCTCACTCAGTACAGTGTCTCTTGAAGGAGAATCAGTTAGATCTTCAAGGGTAACGGCTGCAGATGGATTTTCGAAAACTTCCTTATGTCTCCCAGCCATCGAATTAAAATTGTAAGGGTCTATCGAGTACTTCTGTCAACCGCATGAATGAATTGATCGAGAAATTCCTGGTAATCTCCTTCCCAGTTCTCTCACGGAATCTCGTTTCCAGTCTTGAAAAAACAAAAAAGTGAAGTGTAAGACTCATGTTTAAAAAATATGCTTCAGTTTAAAAATAAAAACACAGCCTGTTCGAGGCGTTCAGATAGCGAGGAGCAAAGGATAGGCGACAGGCAGAATGGAAGAATATCGCGAGTGCTGTCGGAGGGGGGTAGTCGTTTTCCCCGTCGGTTTTTTAGCTGCTCCCGGCCCCAGAGGAAAAAAATAGGCTGTTGTTCCCTGATTTTCGGTCCCTCGCAGTCCACCGGTAGACTGGTTCATAACAACTGAGGCTATGTTCGGATCGACGTTCTGTCAGGACTTAGGACTGTAGCTGCTATCCAAACAAGTTTCAGAATACAGGGCTCGGTTGTTCGAAAGCCGGTTAACGTTAACCTAGGATTAAAACTTAACCAAGGATTTAATTTCTCTTGTTAGAAGTGTCTTCAAAAGCTAATTATAAGTTACATGCGAAGACAAGTCAGGGACGAAACTAAAGGACAAAAATACTTTGGAAAAATCTCAATTAATTAATTATTTAACTGGAATCAAAATTGATGCTAACCGTGGGTTAGCTTAACCGCGCTTTCAACAACCCGGCCCTGTACTACGATACTGCACAGTGTAAACAAGTACAAAACATGAACGGGTCTAAACCGAACCCGTACAGTGTGAACAAAAAAATGAATAAAGGGGTTAGTTTCTGTGGCGCTGCTTCGGTGGGGGTAGTCTGCGAATACAGCCGCCTCACGTCGCTCCCGGCCACTAGGGGCTTCTCGCGCGAGAAGCCCCTAGCGGCCGGGAGCGATTAGAGGCGGCTGTATTCGCAGGCTACAGTGGGTGGGATAGTAAAACATGAAAATTTGGTTTTATCAAATGAGTTTACAAAGGCCTGTACAAACGAACGCAACATGTTGGCACAACATCACCCAACAATGTTGTGTCAACATGTTGGCCGAGAGTGTCAAACGAAAGAAATGTTGGCAGATCTTGGGCGAAAAGTTTGACCGATTTCAAACATGCAAATGCAATATTGCCCAATATGGTGTACAAACGATCACAACATATTGCGTTCGTTTGCATGGGCCTTAAGGAAAATTGGCCACCGTAAATTGAATATTTAAAAAGCTGACGTTTCGACGAATGGCCTGGGAATTCGTCACAAGGATTCGCTCTGAATCTGAAGAAGGACTAGCAATTGAAATGTTAGCTTTTATAATCTTTTTACAGTGGCCACTTGCCCTAATAAACCACAACAGAATACAATATCGTGTAATAGAAAATTAAACAAGGACTCCACAGTCAGCTCTGTATAAAGTGTTAACTTTTTTTTAGTAGAAACCACTGGCTACAAAAATTACCTACCACGGTGTTTTGCTGATTTTTTTGTGTTGGACAAATAATTGTTTAGTGCAGTACTGTCAATTGAAACTTCATTAAAATTTCAACAGTGGTCCATATTTGTTATTTAAAAACGCTTAATATCGTTGACAAATGAAAATACTATCTTTATACGATCAAATCGCCCTTTTTTTTTGGTAGCTTTTGCACTGATTAGCGCGGAATAGTGCCTTTAGTGATAGAAGCCTGATCGCAGGTTTTATACTCCAGCTAGCAGAAACAGTGTCGTTTCCTCTGAGTGTACTACAGCGTGTGTCTAGCTTTCATAAGTAGTATTGCTACTTTCCCCACCCAGCATTTTGTTGCTGGTACCCATTTACAGCTATTTCAATTTAACGTTGACGAATGAAAAAGGCGAAAAGCCAAGACCGCAAGGTAGTATGGGATTTTTATGCAATGCTATTTACCCTAACCCATACTACCTTGCGGTCTTGGCTTTAAGCTTTTATCCGACAACGTTAATTGAAATAGCTGTATACACCTGGGTGGAGAGAGACAATGTGGAATAAAGTTTCTTGTCCAAGGAAACAACACGACGGCAGAGATCAGGCCTTGAGGCACCGAAGTCCAACGCGCTAACCACTATACACCACCGCGTCTCCATTTTAATTACAAATAAATACTATTAAAATTTTAAAAATCATTTTTGCTGCAATGAAAATGTATACTATGAAACAATCAAATAGCTTGAAAAACTATCCACTTTCAACAAATTGTGAAGTTTTCTACTCACGTCTTCTCCACATGCATGGTTAAAAAAATAATAAAAATAAATGAGGTAAAGTGTTAAAAGCACGAGTTCAAATTGAACTTCTCAAACTCATTAATAATTCATGACGAAAATACAAAGGAAATTAATGTTTAATGAGTGTTTGGAAATCAGTTGAAACATTCCTCCTTTTTGCATCCTTAATTTCTCCTTCTAAAATCATTTTGTTTGAGAAGTAATATCAAACATTCTACACAGTATTTAATCAGATTTCCAAACACCTTGAAGTGGGTTAAAAGAAAAGCTCGGCTGCGCCTCGTTTTTCAACCCACTTCGCGGTGTTTGGAAATCTGATGAAACACTGTGTCTCATGTTTGATATACCTAATTCAATAAAGGTTGCTTTGGCAATAGGCCATTTGCACGATGACGTCATATGACTACAACTACCAGAATCCTTCAGTTTTTTGTTTTGTAGTGCAAATTAGGGCTATTGTTATTTAAACCGCACTGGGATTACAAAGTTTAAATAAGAAAGGAAAAACGAAATGAATTCTGGTAGTTGTAGTCAAATGACGCCATCGTACAAATGTCCTATTGGTCATTGGTAATTGGGCTTTGGCATTTAGGCATACGGAACACAATGCAATGCTTTGCTTGAGTGACCGCCAAACAATAGCTTTCCAATGCCCAATTACCAATGACCAAAACAACCTTTTTTGAATTAGGTATATATCACACAACTTGGTTAATAATCACACCTGACAAGCGAGGCAGGACAAGAGCGGACGACGAGTTGAATTCGGGTCTACCGTGAAACAACTCCATCTAGTGGTCAGAACGGGACTTGAACCCGGGACCTCCGGATTTCAAGTCCGGCGCCCTATGCACTATTTATTTGATAATTCGAACTGAACTAACTCTGATAACTCTGTAATAATTGTACAAATATACGATTCTATTATTTATAGCTTTTTTCAACGTTTGACTCACAATGAAGTCACTTTTGATGTGAATGAAGAGCAGCAGGAAGCGGTTGAAATGTTGCGTCGACCCACAGCAAGAGTGACTACATCGTAAGACAAATAATAAAGAAAGCTATCACTTCATCTGACCACAATGCGGAACGACATTTTTCATTGTATTGATTCTGTAATTAAGCTGACTTTCTAATTGACTCCAAGCCCGTAAAACTTCACCACGTTATCACAGAAAATTGCTTCCTTCTCTTTCTCCGATAGATGTGAGATGCACTGCAAATAAGCTTCAAATGTCTGCTTGTAAGAAGCATCTCTTGCTAAAGTGCACACGGGCCAATCAGAACCAAACATACAGCGGTCTGCTCCAAATACGGAAGTCACATGCTACAAAAGGGAACAACAATCAACCCACCAGTCAGTCAATCAGTCAGTTAGACAGCATTGCCTCGCGAGCCCGCTTGCGCGCGAGTATCGGCGCTTCGCGCCCCTCCTCGCGAGTGTCGGCGTTTGTACCTCCCCTCGAGCCTATTATAAAGAGGGAAAAACCGACTGTTTTGCAGTCTGCAAGTCAGTCAGTCAATCACTCAAACGACAAACCAATCAATTAAAAAGGTATGCATGCATGTATGATAATTTCTGTCATGTATGTGAAACTGACCTTTACATATGGAATCAAGTCTTCTACTTTCCAGTTCTCTTTAGATGCTTCTGTAACTAGCCCCGAGCTGCAAAAACAAGCACCCAGTCAGTCAACAAAATGTCTGTGTACATTTAATAATCATGACCAACACTATCACCACCGGGACCATCGCCCGGGAAGGGGAGGGGGGGGGGAATGGGGGTACTCCCTATAATGGGCTACACGGGGATGCTCCGCCCAAAAGGTGTACCTTTTTTAGGCTGGAGGTATTTTTAGGGTAGAGATTTCACGAGATGAAATATAAAAAAGGTAGAGAAAACTGCCATTTAGGTATAGAAATAGGGCTTTTAAAATATCTCAAACAGATACAAGTGGTAGTGCTAGTGGTAACGCTTGATGTATTTCCGTGGATATCGTCCCATAAGTTTATTTAAAGGGTATAGTAAAGATATGCAGTGTTTCTTCTGTAGGTATATGAAAGGGGTACCATTATCTATGGAAGATATATGAAGGGGTTACCTTTTCTGTCAAAAACGGTATATAAAAGGGTAAGGGTTTGGATCTCGGGGCGGAGCATCCTCGTACAAAACGTTGTTGAGTACATTCCCCCTCCCCGTCCCCTGGGGGGACCATCGCCACCAGTTATTGCAAACACTCCGCCTCATGGTTCTCGGCCAAAATCCGCCGTTGTCAGACAAGTTGCCGCTGTAATGGTTTCTGAGAATAGGACTGAATTCTCAGATAGTGGGTTGAACGAAAGACAGAAACCAAGCGAAAATAAAATTACCCTTTGTATGCTATGCTGTTATTCATGCTGCATGCCAACATTTCTTGCAATTTGTCTCGCAATGCACTTCGAGCTGACACAAATTGCAAGACCTGTTGCCTGTTGTACTTGTTTTGCCCCGCCACGATTAGCTTTCCAGCTATTTGCAGGGCAAACCAAACCACCCAACTTTTGTGTATTTTTACAATGTATTCTTAGTATAATAATGGAAGAGTTGAATGATTTGTTTGCCCTGCAAATAGCTGGAAAGCTAATCGGGGCGGGGCAAAACAAGTACATGAATAATACAGATATCTACAAAATCAAAAACCTATGTGTTAAATTTATGTGTTAAATTGTTGTTGTTGTTGTTGCCTTCCGAACGGCTTAGACAATTTGCATGAAGATTACACATTTTAACGGAACAAAATCAGGGCAACAGATTCATTCAGTTTTTTCGTAAAACAAAATCCAAAGTAATATCTCTGGTCAATCACAACAGACAATCCAATGAACCAATCAGATCTCGAGGCAAATACATGCAGCCCGCTGGGTAATGCGCGGGAAAATGTGTGCGAGAATGTCATGATTGGAATGGGTTTAACTTCTGATTGGATGAGAGAGTGGCGCAAGATTCTTTAACCAATTACAAAGCTCAGTAACGTAGACAAAGCAGACACGAATACTTTCGACACTCGGTTGAAAACTGCCCAAATACCACAGCCTACATGAACTCTCCTTACATTTTACAATAGACGTTTGGATTTTGAGCTAACATTTCCATTCCTTCCTTCCAATCATCCATCTTTCCTTCTTTGATCTCTGGTTTAGCAGCATGGTCAACTACAAACTTCAAACTGAAGTCAGAAAAATGAAATGGTTTGATAAGTTGTGATTTACATTAATTATTACTAGAAGCTCATAAGAGATGCGTGATATAAGCTTCTGTTCTCACGGTAAGCCTCACGTTACCTCTCGCATTAGCCAACTTCCAACAGTTGAAGCCCTCGTAAGCGACAACCTCGGGATTTTAAAACGTGGTCGTAAATAGAGCTGGCCGCTTAGTAGACGCTAGTTAGGGACCATTCACTAAAAAGACTGAAGTTGGTTGTCCACGGGAACTTGTAACATACCAAAGAGATAACGCACACAGTGTTTTTGATAATAATGGAGACGATCAGCAAGGAAAGACTTACATTCAGAGAGTGAATCTGTCGTGCAATGAAGTCAGAAAGGTAGCACAAGATTGTACCCGATGGAGAAAAACTGTGGAGACCTTATGCGTTCAGTGGCGCTGATAAGGACCGATGATGATGATGATGATGATGATGATGATGATGATGATGATGATGATGATGATGATGATGATGATGATGATGATGATGATGATGATGATGATGTAAATGCCACGAATCAACAGCGTCTTTCCTTTTTAACACGTCTCTGAACAGCTTTCGACCAACTGGCCCCAGCTATAGCGCTATCCACCACCAGTGGATAACACAATTGGTTTTGCTAATGCTTACATGTATCTACTGGATAGTGATTTATCTGGTGGATAGCGCTATCCACCTTTTGAACAACCGGGGCCTGCTGTTTCAGGACGAACGTATTTTAACCGTACAGTTGTGAGTCTCTAAGGAGTGGTCGCTTACAAATGATGAATAACAAAGTAGAACTCCAGTTGGTAAATCTTAAAGTTGGTCACCCGGCAGTGGCTAAAGAGAGTGGTCGTCGCTTACAGGAGATTTTAATTAGTGTTTAACTGAAAATATAATCGTGCTTTCTCCAGGGTGGTCGCTGAGGGGAGCTGATCGCTTACGAGAGTGCATGGTCCCAAGAAGCGCTTCAACTGTATTAGTTTTTAAGGTACTGTTTTGCTTTTAGGCCAGAGAAATGACAGAATGTAAGCGAATACAGGGAAGTCTGAACTTTCCGCTTCCTGTAACAGTAACTTTACTCTCCTGCAATTCCCACCCCTTCCTCCTCAGTAAGGTAAGATAGGGGGTTCTTCCGCTTCATTCACTACCGCCTCTTTCCACTTTTTCAGTTACAAAATATGATGTATTAATTATAGTGATTTTTTTCCAATTTCTCTCACTTCTACCCCACCCCCTCCCCCAGGAATCCCGCTTCAGTTCCACCCTCAACTTTCCCGCCTCCGGTGGGTGCAAATAAAGAACCTATTTTCATCTATTAAACATTAAACTTCAAAGAAACAAGAGAAGATCATGGATGCAAAAATAGCAATAATCTCTGGAGATGGTACTAGTTTAAAGTGATTGAGCTTGGAATTGGTGGAAATTCATTGATGCGTGCGTCAACGCAATTGTCATTGCATGGTTGGTTCAACACTCCACAACTTGCTAAGAAAATATAAAGCGATGATCATAACCGGCTGACTTACTTGGGGAATTCCTTGACCACAGAGTCTGCCAACTTAAAATGTCTTGTTCTTGAGTAAGAAAATAAACACAAAATATTCTAAGTTACAAAATATATTTGTGTATAAAGTAGTGGGTCCGGTGAGGATGACCAGATACACTCAACCTGGTATCTTTTTGGCAATCACAGCCACCTCTCTCTTTTGATTCCCCTTTAATAGAGTGAAAAAAGAAAAATAGGGACCACGCTCATATCACAGGATTTAAGGTACAGTACCTTTCAGTTCTTATCAAGATTTCCGAGGAGCATTTAACACCTAATGGCATAGACGTTGGCATTGGAATTATTCGAAATACCAAATATCCAATAGGAATTAATTACCGTAATGATATTCGCAGAGGTATTCTTTCACAATTACACGACCTTTCAACAGATCATTTCTTCCAAACATATTTCTATATCAAATAAATGAACCAACTTTTATCTCAGGAATGAATACTTTCAGTTTTTTATTTGTTGGCAATTTCTCTTATTTTATTCTGTGCAAACATTACTAGTAATTCCTTTTCGGTATTTTGTTTTTTCTATGACATCATTTCAATTTCTGTTGATAAACGTTATGCGCCACATAAAATAAATTTATGGGCCCAAAAAATGAATGTGCAGGAAAATAACGAGAAGATAAGGCTAACAACTTACGAACACATGAATGTGCAGGAAAACAACGACAAGATAAGTGTAACAACTTACGAACGTACGAATGTAAGAAACAACATTGAGAAGATAAGACTAACAACTTACGAACGTACGAATGCATGTGTAGGAAAACAACGAGAAGATAAGACTTTTTAACTTTAACTTTTAACTTTTCTTTCTTTCTGGACTCATAATGTAAGAAACAACATTAAGAAGATAAGGCTAATAACTTACGAAAATAACAATATTCGATCGTACGCAGGGGCGTAGCCAGCACTTTTTCAGAGGTACGCACAATCGCTGTTTTCAAACACTCCCCCTACCTCCTCCCCCCACCCTCAAGTCCCAAATCTTTTTTTTTTTTTTGCGTCTTTTTCAGGTACGCACGTGCGTACATGCGTACAGGTAGCTACGCCCCTGGTACGAACTTACGGGAAAACGTCGAGAAGGTATGAGGTTAACACCTTACGAACCTACGCATGTACGAACATACAAACGTACAGAAAAACATTGAAAAGATAAGACTAACTAACACCTTCAAAAGTGTATGAGAGTTGTCCAAAAAAACATGAGTCTCGGGCCAAACAAGAATGATAATATGAACTCTTATGAACTCTCATTTTCATTTGACACAAGGCTAAATTGAGGTCGAAAATAATCCATTAAATTATTCGCTCCTGCACAAGTATAACAATTTAGATTAAAAACTAAAATTAACCCACCTGATGAGTAAATCATATGTAAGTCCTCTTTCTTCAAGAAATCCTTCAAGATGAAAGGTAATTAAGTTTTACTAACTCATAAATGAAGGAAATAGTTTTACATACATGTACAGTATTATATATATATATATATATGTACAGTATGTATATATATATATATATGTATATATATATATATATATATATATATATATATATATATATATATATATATATATAAATCTCACTCAAGAGTATACAGTGAGTATATTTACGATAATTATTATTAATACTGAAACAATTTTAATTTACATACATTGTTTGCCAAGTAATTAGTGTGTTTGTTTTAATAAATGTATATTTTGCTATGTTTTGTTAAATTCATTATTGGGGTCAATAAGAATTTTGTTCCGATTGTCATCTTGAATGTTGTGTTTTTATTGTCAGTGTTAAATTAAAATTTGTAGTGATTATTAGTAATCTATTTATTTAGCATGATATTACAAAATATTACTATTGTGTCAGTAATGAAATATACAAGTACCTAGACCTCTGTGAACTGACTCTTGACTCAGCCAGTCATCAGGTTCACCTTCCAAGATGTTCCTTACTCCTCTGAATATTTTGTGCTTCATGTACTTGTCCAAAACAACATCCACCTAACATTGAATTTAATATAATTTTAGAAATAGCAAGTACTCCAGCAGCCTCAATTAGCATTTGCTATCTGTAGCTAACACAAATTGTATTAATGATCATTAATTTGCCTACAATGCCCTCCCTTCTGCCTCTCATGTCCGTCTGCCAGTCCAATCTGTCCATCCATCCCCCTCCACCCACCCACCCACCTGGCTGCCGGCCACCGTACCTGTTGTCCATGAATCCAATTCATCTGTCTGTCTGTCTGTCTGTCTGTCTGTCCATCCATAAAATATGATGTAGTCATAAGACATGGCACAGGAAGTGGTAGGGTAGTTAAAGGTGTCCAATGTACATTATTAATTAACATACAGTCAACTCCCGCCTTGCAGACACCTCGCTATAACAGATACCTTATTATTTTCTCAAGTACAGACAGGAGTTGATCAAGGCCCAGTGAATAGGCTTCATATTAGTGAGTGAAAATAACTCCAGCTATCATGTCATGGACTCTCTCTATCATTGACATCGACTTGTGTGCCCGAAGGTGTCAGTGTTATATAGCAGAAGTCGACTGTACTTCATTCAACTAAATGTAACTCACCTTGGGATCGGTAAGATCAACCCACCCAATAATGCCAACAATAGCTGAGGTTTGATTGACCATCTCTAATATCCAGTCTGCCATTTAAATCATAATGAAGCAATCAATCTTAAGCCATAATATAGCAGCCCAAGGGGCAGGTTAAAATAAATGGAGGTCAATTATAACTGTACAATATGCTTAATTCATCCATCTTTGGAATAAAAATACAGTGGATTTACAAAAAGCAAATACAATGTAAGAATTAAATTAAGATTACAAATAATTATTTACAATAATTATTTAGTGAATAAAATATGTATACTAAAATCTATTGTTGTAGCTGTTGCAGTCTAATTGCCCTTGCTAAAAAAAGCTATTCTTATTCTATTCTTACTTGTCTAGTTTCTTGGTTTCTGTTAATACAAAAACATTCTTTGGTTTTTGAAATGACACAAAATCCCCCTGAAACTGACCCTTTAATTGGTGCACAAGGGGCATAACTAATGTCTTACAAGCCAAAAGATTGAAACAGGCCAAAACTTGTCCACTGTGTTTTAAGAGGGTCATGAAGGGGTAAAATGGGAACTGGGATTAGCCTTATTTTGGACTGGGAAAATGGGATTTACTCACTGGGACTGGGATTTAGCCACTGGGAATGGGATGAACAATTATAAAATAGGAATGGGATTTCTTTTCTTCAGCGGTCTTTGCTCCAATATTTTGAAATAGAAAAATAAAATTTCGTAGCAATAGACCTTGCACTCCTCAGTAAAGACAGTAGAGAGTCTAGAGACCGTGAAATCAGTATTTTTCGCCTTCGCGCCAGCGGTCTAGCTACCAGGCTTACACGGTTGCATAGTTATGTTCTGTCAGTTTTCCTGGTCAGCGGACAAGTTCTGCAAGTTTGGGAACTGGGATTTGGGCCAAATTTAGGCTGGGAACTGGGATTTGGTACCCCCCCTTCACGACCCTCTTTTAATACAAGTGCTGCAGTTTTGCTGAAACAATTACCCAGTAATTAATTTATTGCACCTTTTTTTTGATAAATAACAGTTTATAGTCAAATGTTATTTTTATAAGATAATTGATAAAGTTTTGTTTTTAATGACCTGTTTCTTCATAAGTTTGGTTGACTTGAATGAAGACCACCTTTCTAACAGGAGATGGTGCAAGTGCATCTTCAAGGTCACTAAAGTGAAATGGTCTACAAATGCCACTCAGATCCACAGTCGGCCAAGGGTAGAAAAACTTTTCTGAGTCCCATAGATCTAAAATACAACAAATTTGCGGGCAACAGTTTAGTAGAGGCTATTGTCATGGCAACAGAGCATCAAAAGAAACGCAAAAATTATTGTGCAAGATTTGGCCTTAATTCTTTAATAAAGTTTCGAGCTTTTTTTAAACTTCTGGCTATCATGTGGAAATGATTGAGGCCAACCTTTTGTAAGGAAAAAAATCTCAGGTTGTTCTGACGGTTTTCCCAATATCACTCAATTTTGTATATTTAATTACCTAACTAAATTGCTCGAACAGATTTTTTTCTAAAAAGAGTAGGTAAAAGGTAGTGTTAGTTAAGTTATGAGTATCTCAAAATTTGTGAAGTTTTTGAAAAATTCACTAATAAAGGAAACATGAGAAATCTGTGGTAAAATTGGCTTTTTTATTTTGGCTTGGTTGACTTCATAAAATATTGGAAAAACCTCCAGTTTCATGTGAGCATGTACAAAATTACTAAAGGTTACATCATCAGCGCACATGCTGCTGTAACACTATAGGGAACCACATTAAGACTATAAGCCTAAGCATAACTTTATAAATTTGCTATTTGATGAAAATGTGGGTATTAAAGTTTTGACTCTATTCTATAAACAAGTATCAATTTGAAAAGATGTGTCAGCTGAATAAATGGCTTCAAGCAAAACATTGTCACATGAACAGTCTCTATTACTATAGGCCTAGGGAAGCAACTAAAAACAAATAGACAAACACAACCAGATATTTGTCACTGTTAATTCAAGGAGAAACACAAGGGTGCTCACGATGTGATGCGGCCATGTCTTGATCAAACATTTTGTTACACGGGCTAATTAACCTATTTATTATCGTTTTTTTATTCTCCTTCTAATTCATTGTGTGCGGCAAAATAAAAATAATAAAAATAATAATTGATTGAGAAAACATGATGCAATAAATGATGAAACTCAATTGATGAAAAGCAATAATCAGGGTGGGACATTTTTTGTGATTATCAATTGATCATCGATTGACCTTTAATATCAATCAATATTATTTAATAATAACGGTATATATAAGTGCACTTTCTATGTGCATATACCCAAATGTGCTTTACAGTACTGTTCGGGTGACTTTGCCAGACTGCTAATGCAGTTTACAATTGATGTCAAATGTGACACAGATGCCCCATAACTTAGACAAAGCAGACCACAGACACAGAGGACTACATCCCCTACTCTTTGTTAAGAGTGCCATGGGATCTTTACCGTCCCCTACAGGAAGGACAACTGACAAGTGTAGGAGGCAAGGCCAATGGCTTAACATCACCACCCAATGACACGATCATCTGAACTGAGGCAGATGTTAAGCACACAGCTAGCATGATCTTACCAGTTATTTTAAGACCCTAGTTTTTGGTCCAGTCATGGTTCGAACCCATGACCTCAGTCCCGCATGGTAGTCCGGTGTTCTACCAACTGAGCTAACCGGTCGGCGGTAGGTAGCTGAGCTTGCATTATATTTAGCTCATTGAAGCTTGTATTTTTATTATTTCTTAAACCATTTCAATAAAGCACAAGGTTAAACTCAAGTAAGTTATAAGCTTGTATTTTATCCTAAATTGATCTCTTTTCAGAGTGATTTTAGAATACCCAGCCACTTATCTACATATCCCCAAATGTTTTGTATAACAAGGCATATGAAAACAAGACAAACCACTGCAACTTCCAAGTTACCTACATACATGCCAACTCTCCCGGATTATCCGGGAGTCTCCCGGATATGGAACGAATCTCCCGGTCTCCCGTACGGGTCACCAAATCTCCCGGATAAAGCGACTTTGGATCTTTTCTCTAAAATAGGCTAAGATTGTAAATCAAGTTTTTCCAAATCCAAAACAAATGCGGTCTTCCATCATATCTTAACTTCACAAATGCTTTTCGGGTCTCAGGAATGCAGAAAATGGTACCTTTAAAGAGTAAAGCCAAAAAACATTTTCCGGACACTCCTTGACTCTCGCGATTACGTCGCTCGATTCACGCCTCAATAAATTATATAGTGAAATATTAAAAAATATTTAAAATCTAAGGAATTTAATATTGGAAATGCTGCAGGAAATTGTTTAATACTGAACTTAATGAACATGACAGAATTGCAAAATTTAGCCTCAAATTTTCAAAATACTTTTGCTCCCTATCTTTGTCAGACATTTTGAAGCTTTTAGCAATGAAGGAACACTGCAATGAACGTAAGATGCCAAAGAAAAGAGCCTGTAAACAAGCGTGAAGCGGCCACCTTGGTTAACCTTAGTAACCAGTAATATTAATGAGTAATGTACATATGCATGTCATAATAATTATTGATATGATAATTTTTATACGTCTAATCTATTGATATTCTAATGCGTGTTAAATAACAAAACGTACCAGCCTACCCACGCGTCCAAAAAAAAATCTTGTTAACATACTCTTTGGGAACCTTTTAATAATCTCAGTCAATAAACTTCGGTCAATAAACTGCCTTCCCGACTTCCCATCCAGGTCAGTTTGCATGTGTTGAAGGTTTATGATTTATGGTGATTTATTATATAAAGTGGTTGTAGCGAAACGACTTGTTGCTATTAAAACGAAAGTAAACCGAGAAACGGTTGAGAACCATTGAAATGCCGGGAATCAGATTTTTTAATAATGACGGCCGATTTAATTTATTCTTTAATATGATATGCTAATATAGCCTCTCAGGCCTCATTTTGGAGTAAAAGTTATTTTGAATCACACGCCTGCGAGGCCTCTAAAAAAATTAACATCAGCTTACATGACCTTATATGAAAGCTTAAGTTTACATATGAAGCTGAAATAAAAGAATAAATAAATCGGCCGCCATTGTGAAAGAAGAAGAGAACAACGATAAACTTACGAATGTGCGCGTCTACGATTTCTTTTCCATGAAAATTATTCATTTCTCAGCCGTAAAGTGTCCACAACAAGTCACCTGAATCCAAAGCTCGATATTGAGAGTTTGAAACTCTCCAGTGCGACCTCGCCGCCTGTGGCAGGTTCCGGGGGATGTCCGGAGGGAGGGAGGGGAGGGAGACCCGCCATTTTGAATTTGAAAAAGTGGAGAAGGCCCTGGGGGCGATGTTGCCTGAGTCTCATACTCAGACTCCGGGGCCGGTTTCTCGAAGTCCTGATAACTTTCCGGGCCCGGAACTAAATTTTGAAATCAGAATCTAAAGGGTGTATTAACCCCCAAACTAGCCGGAATTGTTTTGTCACCTGGATAAATACCTGGATAAATAAAGTTATTGTATTATATTGCACCTTAGAATTTTATTGCTTTGTTTAAAACCAACAAATGTGCATCTTTAATGTGAACATTGCAGGCAGAAAATAGCTTTCCGGACCCGAAAAAGTTCCGGGACTTTTGAGGAACGGGCCCTTGGAATGGTGAGAATGAGAATAAGAATGAATGAGAATGAGAATGAGAATGAGAATGGCGGAGGGGTGAAAAGCAAAGTCGTCCCCGGGGTCTTCCCACCCCGCAATTTTGAAAGCGGAGATGACCCTGGGAGAAGAGATTGCGCAGCTGTTGCATTCCCTGGAATTTCCTGATGATTATACCAAAATCCTTTGTGAATTTTAATTTTCCATGGTGCAAAATTTAGATTCCCTGGTATCCGGTGGGGCTTGAACCCCTGACAGGAAAATAAAAAATACGAATTTGTTTACACATCCCGTTCTTATTTCTTTCGCGTGACAAATCTGAAAACAGTCACCGCTGGTAATTTTTGTCACGAGTCGGTAACCACGTTCTTTCAGTTCTTTGGGCTCGTCACGCATTCGGCAAATTCCTAGCCTGGGTATACAGCCGCCTCTCATCACTCCCGGCCGCAAGGGCGCGAACGCTCCTAGCGGCTGGGAGCGATAAGAGGTGGCAGTTTTCGCAGGCTAGCAACTTCCATTTTAATTTACCAGACAGGAAGATAGGTAAAAACTTTGAAATGTCGTATGACACAGCATGGCGTCCGTTCAGTGTTCGCTAAATCACCAGGAAGGACTTAGGCCCCGTCCACACGTATCCGGATATTTTTGAATCCGCAACTTTTTTTGTTGCGGATATGCCTTCCGTCCACACGTATCCGGCGAATTCGAGCAAATACGATTCGAATACGCTATGTGTGGACGCGAATATTTTCTAATCCGTAACGAAAAAAGTTGCGGATTCAAAAATATTCGGATACGTGTGGACGGGGCCTTAATTTACTGAGTTTACAAAGTATAATACCTTTTATTAAACAGCACATTAGCCAAGAATGTACAGTTTTGCAAGACAATTTCGCTGTGTACGTGGCCAACACACGGCGGGAAGCGGAGATGCTTGACGTTTCAGTAGGAATATTTAGAAAATAAATCCAGGAACCGCGGAACAGTAATTTAGCGAACACTGAACGGACGCCGCATACCTCGCTCTCTGATTCGCTCTGAGGAATTGCTAGCGCTGGAAATGTCAGCTTTAAAATCTCCTTTAATACGTTGGCCAATTTAACATAAAATCAAATTTTCGTGTTTCACACCCAAATGACGTCCAACTGACTTTTTTCGACTCACAAATACAAGTGAAACAAGAGCAAAAAACAATGCTTTATTTACACCCTGCGACTGCAAACTACATAAACTACTCAGCCTAATTAAACTAGTATGACAGCTAATATAGTGGTAGGGCGAGCGCGCAACCAATAAAAAACAAAACAGCGAATTAATGCCCTTTCATTTAGTAACTCCTTGCGTCTAATCATACTTGGTACATAACAAGGGACTAACTACAGAACAAAAAGAAACAGCTCCCGGTAAAGACTTCAGAACCAGCTAAAGTTCTTCCCATAAAGAAACTGGATTCTTTTCGCCGTACCCTACAAGCAATGTTAGCCATACGTCTATCCCACATTTGCAAGGTAACGTTTAAACACTTTCCATTGTTACTAATTTTATCAATTTCCGCACTCCAACAACGCTCATACAAGCAGCAATTATGCTTACTCTCGCGCAATGTATTCTTATTGCTAGTGATTGCACAATGTATTCTTACTGTAATTGAGTGTCGAAAGTAATTTTGCAAGTGCTCTGGCTTTGTTTTACTTCGCTTTGTGATTGACTAAAAAATCTCGCGCCACTCTCGCATTTCTCAACCAATTGGAGCTAATAGGCCATTTGCACGATGACGTCATTTGACTACTACTACCAGAATCCTTCAGTTTTTTGTTTTGTAGTGCAAAATAGGGCTATTGTTATTTAAACCGCACTGGGATTACAAAATTTAAATAAGAAAGGAAAAACGAAATGAATTCTGGTAGTAGTAGTCAAATGACGTCATCGTGCAAATGGCCTATTAGAGCAATTTTCAATTGAGTGTGAAAAGTTATTACACAATTGCTTTGGTTTTTCATTGTTACGCTTTGTGATTGGCTGAGAAAATCTCACGCCACTTTCCCGACCAATCAGAAGTAAAACCAAAACCAATCGTGACTTGGTCGCACGCGTTTTCATGTGCTTGACGTCTTGTAATTGCTTCGAGCTCTGATTGGTTCATTGGATTGTTTACGACTGCTGTGATTGGTCAGAGTAATTACTTTGGATTTGGTTTTGCACACCATGTGCACACTCAATTAAAAACTGCTCTAGAAGTAAAACCAAAAACCAATCGTGACTTGCTCGCACGCGTTTTCCCGCGCGGCTATATGACTGTAGCAAGTAAGTGTTAGAACAGAAAACGGACTAAAGATGTTTTGAGTTGAACTATTCTATAAGACGTCACAATGAAATCACTTGTTCAAGCTTCGACTGTCAAAAGCAATCGCGAGGAAACGTTAGCAAACCAATCACGAGTCAGCCGCCAGCGTTTTCCCGCGCTACGCACCGGTTGTATGGTTATGAGCCCATTGGTTATAATAATCGTA
The DNA here is from genome assembly GCA_022457155.1 of Cladopsammia gracilis. Classification (NCBI taxonomy): domain Eukaryota; kingdom Metazoa; phylum Cnidaria; class Anthozoa; order Scleractinia; family Dendrophylliidae; genus Cladopsammia; species Cladopsammia gracilis. The sequence goes on from JAJGOT010000154.1 coordinate 1,082,546, forward strand.
GTGTAATCTGCATTTGATATGATTGGCCGATGTATACAACAAATTGAAGAAACGTTCTCGGGTGAAAAGCATAAACCATGAACGATGCGACCCAAAGGTTTACTGGGAAGTTGGGTAAATTAATCTTCGTTTGTGACAGAATATACATTATGTTAACACACGATCCATAAATCATGCTCTAAAATGCCTCAAACATGAAAACATCTTGATTATCAAGAAATGGAATATTACTATGCTTACCAATGCTTCCTACCCAGAATCCCATTCGGTCTCATCGTTCATGGTTTATGCTTTTCACGCGTCAACGTTTCTTCAATATTAGTTGTAGTTTGGTTTTAAAACCGTCACTTACAAGCTACTTCACGACATAAAGCCCCGCACATACCTACACTAATATAACAAGCCATACAATAATAAATAAATCCTTCCTCATCCTACACTCAAATTATATCAAATTTTCAAAGAACTTTATAATTTCTGCAGGACGCGTTAATATGTTCTTTATCTAAAACTCTCTTACCTAAAAATCATGTTCTTTCTCAGACTTAATGGTTAAGGTATTACATTTTAAATCTGCTATCTGAGTGACGGAGTTGCACAACGTTTATTCCATAATTAAATTAATAAATTATCCAAAAAAAAAATAGTTAGATGCAACTCAAATAGTCAAGCGACACTTGAAATACTCTACTTATCATAAATGTGTAATTTCCCTTTGAAAAACCTAACAACTTTTTAGATTAAAACAGTACAACTGCCCATGTAAATGATGAAAATACGATCAAAATAAACAAATCTCGTACTCCAACTCTTGAAATAAGCAAACGTGCAAGCTTTATCGCAACCTACATTAAGCAGAAAGCTTGTCATTTGCGGATAAATATATGGAGACCCTTGACTCTCAGCTGGCTCTAAAACAAACCTTAGCGAGAAAACAAAAGCAGTCAGTCAGTTCCACCCGGGAGCTAAGTTGACTGCCATCAAGATACCTGCTTGATAAAGTCTGTTGTCACGCTTTGCTTTCTTTTAGATCAAAATTATTCATCGGAGACTGCGTTTCAAATGCCTCAGCTTTTGCCGCCGAAAAAATTCGAATGAAATCTAGTAAATGGCTGTGACTGCTTTCGCAACCCATACTTTGGTCATCACAAGGTAACATCTAAGCATCTATATCTGTGTTAGGGTTTAACATTGTAATCCGGTTAGATATGGACAAAACCCTTAACTCCAAATTAATTCTGCACTGACTAAAATTAAAATTGGAAATGAAATTATAAAACTGAAAAATTTCGCTAGAAAATACTGAATAACTTTGTTTGCCATGAAAATTTGCACAAGGTAACTGTAGCAGAAAAGGAACAGACCATGTGTTCATATCCTCAACTATTTAAATATGATCAAACGTTATACAAACAGTTACAACTCATAGGGGAAGATCCCTATAATTCACACATCATTCAATGGCCGTAACACACTATAAAAAAATTGTATGTGGATATTTTACATTTCAATGATTATTTTGTTATAAGCCTACGTGGAAGCATCCAGTGTATATTTATTCTTGTTTCATTATCTGAGAAAAGACCGGTCTTTTCTCAGTATGTGAAACAAGAACCGAAAATATTTAACAGGCCTTATTTATATTTCAGCAAAGCTTGTATAAAACACCAGGAGAAGCTTGTCCCCACTTAAAAACTTTAAGGTAATTTCTATTTCTGTATCCTCTGTAAACTTTCTATGAAAGAAGAAGAATGAACGCAGATGCATGTATGAACTTCCAAATTTGTGGAATGTTGAGTGTTGCAGTGGACCACAGTTGCATTACAATGTCCTATACTTGTCTTCTGGAATGGGCCTGTGAGATTAACACAGAAAGTAATTTAAGAAAATGTTATGAAAAAGTTGCTCACGTTTAAATGTACATGTACCGTTTAAGACAATGAATGGCAAGTTGTGTTACTAGATTTAAAACTTCTTCAGCTTGAAAGAAGGCCAAAAACTGACCAGCAGTGTTTGCACTTTGGGGGTGGGATTGGGGGGGGGGGGGGGGGGGGGGTACTCAACAAAGTTTTATATGTGAATGCTCTGCTCCTTTTATATACCATTCTTGACAGAAAAAGTAACCCTTTCACATACGTGTACCTTCAGTAGAGAAAGTGAACCCTTTTCACATACATAGTTTATCACAGTTTTCACATTAGTTATTATGTAAATTATAACAGTTTACTCTACGTTTCTTTATGCAGTCAAGTCTCATAGCGGCCACTTCTTGTAAGCGACCACTTCCTGTAAGCAACGACTTTGTAAATAACTGTTTTGTTTCTCAGTCAAATACTGTTTCAAAAACTCTCTGGTAATAAGATCTGTAGATAAACAAGTGGATTGTTACAGTGATCTGTTGCAAAATGTTGACTTGAGGCTTAAAACACAGAAGCAACCGAGCATTCTAGACTTCGCAGAAAAGCGTTTGAATGCGACCGAGTGAATGTAAAAACAGTCTGATCTAGAGTGCGGGTATATACAGCCCATGTTTGACATTTTTCCTAGGTTTTGTGCAGTTAAAATTGAATTTCAAGTGATTTTGATTAACAAGTGACACATTTTAAACTGTATTGTACTTTTCCCGAATCGTGTTGCTTGTAAAAAGAACAAATTAGTTTCAGGCAGAGAAAGAGTTATCTACCGGTATTTGCCTAATTTTGGCTTATAAGGTAATATCTTTATGTAATTAAGTAATCAATTCAGTTTGAGCTTATTTTGTTGATTTTTCCCGTAAGCGACCACTTTGTCGTGCACCAAGGGTGGTCGCTTACGGGAGAGTTGACTGTACTTCCAAATCATGAAATCCCTACCCTTTTATATACCTCTGGCCTGACAAAGGTACCCCTTTCAGGCGGACCCTTCCCATATCATAGTCCATATTAGGGGGTAACCCCCTACCCTCCCCCTCTCACCGGGGTTCACCTCCCATTACCATTAAAACAGTTTACATAATAATGCTATGACTTTCTCTATCGAGTACATGTTACCAACCTGCTATATCCAGGGATGTTGAGTGCTCCATCGTTTGTAAAGAATATGGATAACTGGTTATCTTGAAGTTCATCACCTGGTGATCCAGATTCAACAAATAAAATTAATTGCCGATTAATTATCTCTCCAAATGACTATAAGTCTGAGGGTTTAAAATCCTGAAATGAACATTAAATAACGGAGTTATATGCGATAAGGATGGTGACAATATAAACACCGCCACCGCACGAAGTAGACTCCGCTATTATGTTATCTTTGTTCATACGGAATAACGGGAGTTGTATGTGGTAAGGAGGGTGACAATATTAAAAACAAGTGTAGGGATGGGGGTGGGTATTTGGCAACACAAGGCTGAAACAATACTTGGCAGAACATTTACAAATTATGCAAACGACTTCAAAATAGGGAATTTAAGCAAGTATAAAGGATACTTACCTGACAGGTTTTCATCAGTGCCAGATAAATTGTGCCTGGAAAAAAGTTAACTTAAAGGTAAAATCAAACATACATGTACAATCCAAACAAGTAGCCTACACTGTCAACATTCAATTTCATCATACACCACATGACACACCTAATAGTGAATTTAATTGGTAAATCACAGCTTCTCCTCCCACCAGCTTTGCTGACAGTTTGCCAGAAATCATACACCTGCAAGATGGTGGTGTTCATATTTTCCTTGCAAATTGGAAACACAAAATTTATTGTTGCAATAATATTGATTGATTAATTGAGAGGTGTTAGCTTATTGGAGGTGTCTGTTAGCAGACATTCGACAGTTATAAAAATATAACTCACCCACTAAAAAGTTGTTCAATTACATCATCTGCATTAACTCTGCTATGGCTTGATCTTTGGTCATCAGGTTTCTGTCATATATAAAATACATGTAAATTAATTAAAGAATGATTATTGAGTTATATAAAGACCAAGATCACATGAACCTACATGTATTTTAATACTTGAATGAACACTGGGGGTGTTTGGTACAAACTCAGCTTTGCAACGAGATCAGTTGTTAGCACATCTTATTGGTCATCCAATTAGGAGAGTAAAACGAGGCATTTGAATGAGAGGAGGCACGCATCTACTTGGGGAGTAGTAATAATAACAGAGAGCTTAAGCAACCACAACGGTGACAGCAGCGAGAACGGCACAAAACAATAGGTTTAATAAGCGAAAACAATGCCTCTGCACGTGTTGCACGTGCGTTTGACATTTTGGTACATTTCTTTGCCGTTCCCTGCAAAACAACAACGTCAAATGATCAAATTATAGGTTTTGTGGAGGACGTGAACACGCGACGGTTAATTTTCCTTTCTCCATTTGAACTGGTAATCCATTCCTTCAAATTTAGCTCCTGGACAATCCAGACACATGAGACAAACTTAACAAATTGGAACAATTGTCAAGTAGTTTAAAATAGCGCGAATCCTTTTTTCAAGTGACGTCTTTCATGGCGTTGCTGTCGTCGTTGCTTAAGCTCTCTAACTACATGCATTATAAGTAGGGTTTGCATCAGCAATCAAGAAATGTTTGTTTGACCAAGTTGTACTGAAAGTGATACTGCTTGATGATCACCTACAGGAAGAATACATGAAGATCTCATTAATTGATAGCACTTGTCAAACATTTAGATGTACCCACCTTCCAACTGATTCTTTTACCCTGTTTTTCAGGTTTAGGTGATAATGTATGCTCTGATCCACAAAAAGCTGTGTCATTAGCTTTACAAACAGTTAAGGATGGCAAACATTATAACCTTACAGTAGAGAGAAGTGGAGATTAACGGACAAAACTAAAAACAAACATTAAGATTGACATCACCAAGGTGACCTCAGTGTTACATTGTACCTATGACCACTAAGTTGCATAATTATTAGCAACTTTCCAGTGAGTCTGTACATAGAAAGGATACAGCTATCTTTTCCTGATTCTGAAATTTGTTTTCTGGTTATAGACAAAGCAAATGTGAGCAATGATTGACTTCACAGAAGGATACTTATTTTACTTGTTTTATTTATGAATAATTATGTTATTTTACTTTGCGGCTTACATTATTTCTATAAACACCTTCCCTTCTCAATGCAATCAAGCACCTATGTTAAAATAAGTATATTACACTACATATAAGTCATGTTTTAAATGGTTAAGCCTTTCTAAAAAGTGCAGCTATATTATTGTCCATAACAAATAATCTTCAAGGTACATGTTCTTATAACTTCCACAAGGTGCTTTTAACTTGGACATTCATCAATACAGCAATTAATCTGGTTTTTGGCTTTCTTAGGAGGTAACAGTGTATAATACTTTACTTTCAGGTTTACAGTAGCTGCACAATCTGAAGTGAAGCATACTTGTCCACAAAAAGAGTTGTGAATAAAATGTTTTTGAGTGAAAGCAAACTTTCATACATGAGTTGTATGTACAAAGCAAAAAAAAGCCTTATTTGTGTATTAACCCATGTATAAGTAAAAGTGATGACGATGATGATGATGTTATAAACTTAAAGGGAACATGCAGATTAACACAAAAAATTAAATGTGAGTAAAGAATAATTAACAACAATACATGTTGAAATAACTGAACAGTAGAAAAACAAAGTACATTATGTATGGAGGGAAAATATGCTTAAAAGAACACAACATGCTGAGGAAAATGAAAAGTGCATGGTTGAACAGTATGCAGCACCACTCTTAACGATACCTCCTACTAGATCTGCCTTCCAAGCTTGAGGAAAAAGAATGACCCGTAGAGTACCCAGATATCCGTGACAGTTGACTGATGCTCCGGTTGTGATTGCTATAGGGTGGCTCACTGAAGCTTCGTGAATGTCCAGGGGTGAATGACGTCTTATCAGGATCACCGCCAGCAGTGTCCTGGCTTTCTGACGCACTGTCCGAGGTGCTCTTGGTAATGCTTCTCCCTGCTTCACCCCCTGAACTTGCAGTACTTACTGAGTCATGCTCAATCACGTCAGAAGGCGGTGCTCTGTTTTCTGCAGTTTCTGTGGTAACTTGGTTATGCAAAGGTGACTGTGGTCTGTACAAACAAAACCATAATTGAATACAACAATATTGTACCATGAAAGATTAATAGCCATTGTGTTTTTTTTCCCAGAAAACATCCATTCTCCTTCCCACGAAAGGTTTTCCTTTACAAACGTTGGCTTTTGAGACCCCTCTCCCCCTTCCAAATTTCCAATTAACTTTTCATTGGGGAGGTACAGATATTTCCCAGAACCACACAATGTAGTATTGGTTAATGAGACCAGACTGTATTTATCAATTTATAATAATTTATAATAATTTATAATAATTTATAATTTATAATTTATAATTTATAATTTATAATTTATAATTTATAATAATTTATAATAATTTGTATTTATTTATAATAATAAATTTTATTTATTTAAGACAGGTATCACATAATTGGCACACCCAAAAACATTGATACTAAATTTATATACATGTAAGACATGGGTTCTTTCCGTGTGTACTGGAACACATTGTGTATACTGTTTGTGAGGTTTTGTATTTTAGTCTTGTTTTGGAGTTATATTGTTTTGTCTATTAATTGTTTCTTTTGTTTTACGTCATTCATGCTCCGGTACACACAGAAGGAACCAAGACATGACAGTCACGGTTTTGAATGAAATTAAAACAAGGACACAGATTAGAGATTTATTTCTGAGTCTTCTGAGCTTGTGAATTTGTGATACAGGACTACAATGGAAACCCTAACAAAGACTAAGTGTCAGAAATTTGCAACTAGCCCACTGAACATTATAATCCCAACAGATAACTAACATCTCAATAAGGAGACTCCCTAGAGTTTCACCAAAGGCAACTGACACTGTCATGAGTTTCAATAAAGCCTTATTTTCATGTTTTGCAATTACATGTATGGCTCATGAGATTTACCAGTGAGCATAATATTCAGTATTATGCTTATTTATCAGTTGTGATGTTTTTGAAAGAGGACATTGCCACAGTAACAGAGCCTCTAAAGAATGGTAAATATTGTGCAAGAATTCATGACCTTTATTTAATTATTTAATATATATTTGGAGTTTCCTTCGATGAATTTTTATTTTCTGGAAAATATTTGTTAATGGTAAGGAAGGGGAAAAATATAGGGTTATTTAGATGGTCTTCCCAATATCAAGCAAAATAAATTTCCAATTAATTTTTTCAGACAGATTTGTTTCTGAAGTTTTATAAAAATTCACAAAAGGAAACACAAGAAAATCTGTGGTTAAGTTTGCTTTCTTTGCTTTGTGGGCATCATAAATATTGGAAAAGCCTACATTTTCATGTGAGTGTGTACAAAATAAAATTATTTTATTAACTTCGTCAGACTTGGCAGGGACACCACAACAGCTTGCGTTTTTTCCCACCTCCCTAGGGAAACGTTGCACACTGAGGGTGGTCACAGCCATTAGCATGCTTGCGGCTATAAAACTTAGGTTAAGTCACACACAAGCCACAACTGGCCCACAGTGTTGGAGCTTAATCAGGTTTCTGTAGCATGAAATGACTAGAAGTATTGCTACTTCCCCTCCCCCCTCCTTCCCGGGATGGGATACATACATACCTACATAACTTTATTTAAACACGGTAAAAATATCATTTACAAAGAAAGATTAAAAACTGGTTTACATCTTTGCCATGTGGGAGTATGAGGTGGACTTAAGGCAATTGATTTCATTATTAAACTTTTTATAAGATCTGATGGCTCTGACATTCCGTGGAAGATTATTCCACAACAGTGTCCCACTGTAGTAAAAACTGCATTTTAAAAAATCTGTACAGGGCTTCGGCAGACAGAATTTGTTTTCCTTGTCTCTAAGTTCATTAGTCTGTGCTAAATAGTGTAAACAGGCCTTGAAGATACTCCAGAATTAAATTGGTTACAGTTTTAAACATTAGTTTTGCTTTGACTTTCTTCCTTCTGGTAGAGAGGTCATCTCATCCTAGACTAGTGCGAAGGGTAGTAGCACTAGAATAAAAATCAGACTTAGTGATAACTCTAATTGGTAAAAACGACAGGATGCTAGTCCATAGCAGGGTTATCCCCAGCATTTTGTCACCAGTACCCATTTTTACACCTGGGTGGGGAGAGATATTGAGGAGTAAAAAAAAAGTTTCTTTTCTAAAGAAACAACACAACAGCCGAGACCAGACCTTGAACCAGCAACCTTCAGATCTGAAGTTCAATGCGCTAACCACTACACCACCACACAGGCTAACACCACACCACACCACAGGTTAACCACTACACCACCACACAGGCTAACCACTACACCACTGCACAGGCAAACCACTACACCACCATACAGGCTAACCACTACACCACTGCACAGGCAAACCACTACACCACCATACAGGCTAACCACTACACCACCACACAGGCTAACTGCTACACCACCGCACAGCACAGGCTAACCACTACACCACCACACAGGCTAACCACTACACCATCACACAGGCTAACCACTACACCACTGCACAGGCTAACCACTACACTACTGCACAGGCTAACCACTACACCACCGCACAGGCTAACCACTACACCACTGCACAGGCTAACCACTAAACCACCGATCCCAACATACTTGAAACTATAGGGAGCCACCTTAAATACTGCTGAAATACACTTACACTTTGAAGAGGGGATCTCCAGATGTGAGCTGCATGCTGACTTCCACCTGTAGTCAAAAACATAGTAATGTTGCACTTCAGTTAATTGAAACTGCTTTACAATTACCTGGTAAATTCTTATTGATTTATACATGTAAAAATCACATTATTTTCTTACAATGGAGTATAATATTGTAACAGTAGAATGAACTAATAAGTGCATTCAACATCCAGTAGTAGCTTGTAATGTACAGTTGTAAGAAGTACAATCTCTGCCTACAAATTTAAAAACATTAATTAAAATCAAATTTAAAAGCGTATGTGAATAGTATTGAATTTTATCAGTAAAATTATAGTCACACTTCTTAATATACTGATGTGTGGACCTAGCAGCAATGGCAGCAAATAAACAGAAGCGCAGATACATGTATATCATGAAGCAGAGCTTGCATGTATGGTGAGAACAGCAACAACAGCAAGCATACATGTAGAAGCCAACATGAATTATTACAAATGAATATTAAATACAGTGAACCAGAGTGAATAAATCACTCAATATTTACCCAAGCAAAAGCCATTTCAATCACATATAAAATTAATCATCGCCAGGATCTTCTTCCTGTTCATATGTACATCTCTTCCATTCTCCCATCTGAGAGAGGGGTCCTGAAAGTTATCCCATTGGGTTGGTGTGTGCGTGTGTGTGGGTGTGGGGGGGGGGGGGGGGGGGCAGCAAGGGATGTAAATGGATAAAATTAATTTGAAACAAATATTGAATTTGACATTGGGACACCAAAATTACTGTGGCATGGCATTCTCCTATTTACCTCAAGAATTGAGTTATCCTGTCGTAAAGTCTTTTCATCATATCCTTCTAAAATATATCTCCTGGTGGTAGCAGCTGATCCTGCAAACTCTGCTAAATTAACGTCCACAAAGCCAAGCTAGAGGGAAGTTGCAAAACATAGTAATTGAATATAATCAAATTATCATATAAATCAATTAAAGAAAATTGCATGATTTACAAAATGTATAAAAAAGTTATATAAATTATTACATTGACTGATAATACACGTTTCAGGAAACAACCTCTATTTCTCTTTATATAATGGTTGTCAAAAAAATAATTATGACAAACTATAATTTTAATATAATATTTACCTTGATGTGAGCCTTCCCACCTTTGGTTTCCTATAAGCCAGAAGTAAAGCACCATATGAGTTTATTTGCTTTGCCCAGAACAAACATAATTAATTATGGTATTATTGCTGTTACTAGTGTTACCTCATTACATATTCCACCTGAAAACGCCCCTCCTCCCTTCCCCATTTAGCTTATTTATACAAAAAAGTCTGATAATAGGAAACTTCCCAAATCTTGAATCCCATCAGGTTAAGCTAATAAAGAATGCTATCTTTTTTCTTAAGCTGTATGTACAGACACCACACCTTGCTTCAAAATGATAATGTTTTCTAAGTTTGTTTTTGTAGCCAACTTAGACGAACAGCTGACATTAATAATATTATCGGATCATGATAAATACACTTGGCATCACTCTAGATATTAATATCCCAGTGTCAGCAATGAATAGCAAAATGAATTACTACTTGGTATTTATTTTGAGTTATTCTTGAAAATGTACACTGTATACATGCAACAATATAAATCAACATATATCGCAATTAAATACAATCTTTTACATATTTTAAGAAATAATGAGATTGTCTTGCAAGTATAACTTAAACATTGATAAGCTTTCAAAGCAAAAGTATGAATTTAAAGTGCATGCCATAAATTTAACACTTTAATTGGCAGTTAACGTTATTGATACTGTCTTTACAAGTGGCATGTTATATTGACTGAGCCATTAAATATATTATAACATTCCTTTTACAGTGTTTTCCATTCAACTGCTATAAACAAAGCTATGTATTCTATAACGTACATGTATCACAGAAACAGAACATCCATAACGTGACATTTATTCCTGTGTTTCCTCTTGCAGAAGTCTGCTAATCTAGGTACATGACTAGCTCATAGTTGCATTAACGTACCGGTATGTACGTTCAAGATGTTCAGATCAGTTTCTAAATAGTTTGTTGTTTTTAGTCAGAGCATCTTCAGTAGCACTCTGAGCCTCTCAAAAGCCATTACGAGTATCAATCTCAAGCATAAAAAAAATACATACTGTATCAACGATTCCTCTAACAACAGCCATTAACCTCAATCCTTGGCTAAAACACAGTACATGATAAAACTTATAAACTACATGTAGTTAACACATTAAAATAGTAAAAAGATAATTGCTTCAAAAAATATTGACACTAGGAACTAGACTGTCTGAAACGGAAACAGTATCTTGTATCAGACAACTTAAGTATGTTAAAAAAATAAACAGTCCTAATGGTTTTGAGTCTGACTGCAAAAAAGACAGCTTGTCTAAGAATTTATATCTAGATGCATCAGATGAATGATTCATTTTGTACAGCCATAAATTGAGCCAATACCAAATAATTAGGCATCAATTCCAAGGCTGTTTAATGGCCTAGCTAATAAAGGAATTATATTCAACAGTCTTGTGTCTTACTTGTAACTTTTAGTTGTAATTTTATCCGAAAAATCCTGCAAAATTCACGTTGAATGTTGCGTGACTTAATCGTCAATTTCATGCTCCATTAATGCGGTTTCCAAGAAGTGTATCACGGGTGCACTTTTTCAGACTTTCTCATTTCTGGTTTCGGTAGTAGTAGAAATCTTATTTATTTTTTTCCGATTAAAATTTTCAAACTTGCAACTAAATTTTCGGAATTACTCGCAAATTGAGATTGAGAATTTTTTTAATTTCAAGCCCTAAATTCTCTCCTTTGTATATCAATACTTAGTGAATCAGGGAGATCATGAGAATTAAGGATACGATCACTCAGGATGAATTCTTTTGATATTTTAACAGCTTCTCCCCACCACTTCTATAAGCAACATGTGTAGACAAGAAAGGAGAATATGTAGTTTGATAATAGGAATTAAACGGTTCATGAATATAAAAGTAAGGAGATGTAAAATAAGCTATATTTTATTAAACAACCAGCCCCAAAATAAAGCCAGTTATTGTACATGTACATTTAAGAAACTGTGTTAATATGCACACAATGTACGTGCTTGATTCAACAGGGCAGAAGCTTTGATATTTAATCAGTGCAACTTATTTGTCAAAATTAATGTGTGACAAATGCCAATTCAGATATCAAATTTCAATAAAATAATAATTATATAAAGAAAAGAGAAAACACCTTACTAGGCAAAATTTTGGCTGAAATTCAGAGGTTTATTTATCTTCCGGAAACTGATTGTTATTTAAGGTAACCACGGCAGATAGCTAATATCTTTATGCTCTTAAAAAATCAAAATATTTTTTTTATCATTAAAGACAACATGCAAATTAACAAAAAAAAATTGCAGTTTACATTTAGGAAGGCCAGGTTTTTACTAGCACCATAAGCATATTAAGCATAAACAGAGGGGAGCATAACAGTGCTTACGTGCAGTGAAAACAGGCCTGACATACTTGTAAGCATACGCATAAACAGAGGGGAGTGTAACAGCTCTTATGTACAGTGAAAACAGGCCTGACATGCATGAAAGCATAAGCAGAAGGATCGATCACAACGCTCCCTTGCTTCTTCTTACATGTATACATGTATGTTCATGCTTATAATAATAATAATAATAATAATAATAATAATAATAATAGAGACTTATATAGCACACATATCACATGTCTCATAGCACTTTACATACACTTTTGAGAATGAGATCGGACGACAGCTTATGAAGGCGCCTCTGGCAGCTGCCATTGGTCCATTGTTGATCTCATCTCCCCCACCCCACCCATGAATAATGCATAGCGCTGAGGGTGGTCACAGCCCTGAATACCGTAATAAAGTTCTGTCGCATGAACACACCTTTTTGTATCTGCATTTCAATCAAATGGGAAAGACAGGGAATTTGGGGTGCTAAACTTTGCAGTTTCTCCCAAAAACCGCTTAACTCAGTGGTATTGAAATATTAATATAAAATACTGTAGAAAAGGGTATGGCAAATAATATCGCTTTGAGAGCGATTTTAGAATACCTGTACCCGGCCACTTATTTACATATTCCAGAACGTTTTATAGAACCAGGCATATATATGAAAACAAAAGGATCCATTCTTATTCAACGAGAAAATTTTGGGAATGCACATTTAATATTCAAACGTATATCCAGAAAACCTCAAACAATTTGGACAAAAACTACCTAAAATGGGTTATACTCTGATCTGTATTGCTGAGACAACATGTTGAAACAGGAAAACACAAATCGTCCACGAAATAACTAAAGAAAGACAACGGAACCACGGACATTTCCGTTAACAAGAAAATATTGAGCACAGTTCACGTCAATCTCAAGATAATATTGATAAAAATTGTCAGACCTACAATCTGCATATACGCGATTCCAAATACAGAAAAATATTCCCTTATCATGCAATAAAGGGAAACTGTTTTTTTCAATAAGTCAATCAATAAGGGGTAAATATACATGTGTACACTATTGTGTGGTTTAATGGCTTGAAGTTTTGACATTTTCGGAAACCACATCGACGTCCTACTTAACATTTATGGCACGATATCATTTTTTAAAAGTTTTAAAGAAACATAGTTTCGATTGTTCTGAAATGACTAATGCACTCCGGATTTATCTCGAAGAAAAAGATCAAAATTGTATTTGAACTCAACTTGACATATCAGCCCTCTTTTATTTACATAACAAAAGCTTAATTGTGTTCGAAGAGAATCAAGTTTTACTGGGTCGTTCGAGAGCAATAAATTAATGCAAACGAAGCAGGATATTTCGTCTAGAAAACGATCTGAGTCAGCAAAATGGACGATTGAATTGTAACCTAAAATGCCCATAGATAAGGAAGAGAACGAAAATAAACTCCATTTCTCGGAATCAAGAAAGGATGTAAGCTTACTTACAGGTCGCTACCCGACCAAAGTTCAGATCTGGTTATTTTCGAGCAAAAACGCACGAACACATTTCCACCGGCCGATATTAATCCAGCGAGTTTCAAAGAATCGATGGAAATGAAGTAAACTATAACAAGACTTATTGGCCCATGAATTCCGGTGGTTTTGCCAAGAAAAGGCTTTTTATCCTCAATATATAAGCTTAGAATAAAACAAGTTGCAGGTGGTCGTTTTTACACCAAAACTGCGGGCCCGGGGTGAAAGAAAATTGCACAATAACGAAATTAAAACATCACTTATGAACAACTAAAGTTTGTACCACGCAAATGAAAAGAAGGAAACCCTGTTTAATAAGCAACAACTAGATAAGGAAAACAACTAGATCCATAGACTGTAAGCGTCACGATCGCACGACGTGTGATTTGCAGTGGTACGGTCCTACCTTTCGAATTGACACTCTGTAGTTGCAGGAATCTAAGACACCAGTAGAAACATTCGCCGTCATTTTGCACGGAAAAGCAACGTACTTTCCCCACTTCACGCGATGGTTGCCGACTTCCTCCCTTGAAAAAAAAAAGAAAAGAGATTAAAACAAAGCTCAAACTCACAAAGCAACGCCGTTAAACAGACTTGTTCTTTCCCACACTACTCAACAGCTAATACCTTGTTGAATAGCTCGTGAAACTTCCACCTTCCAGTAATCTCATTTTAGCGAAGAGGACCCCGCTCACGAAGGGAACACTCGATAGTTCATTCAACTTGAAGTTGACGTCAAACTTAAACTTTTTCTTCTTCATGTTTGTTTGTTATCCCGGGCTTCTAAGGTTATATTTTTTTCTCCAACCCGCCGACATTTTCACAACATCAAAACATCGACATCTGCCTACAAATCCCACAATGCCTTCTGGTCATAACGGAAGTGCGAATTGTAAATAACACAGATCACTTCCGTTCTAAGAATCTCCTTCCCAGATCTCCATGAGGCAAAATGAATCAGAATGGCCAAGGCTAAAATATTTTACAAATGTGTTTATTCTAACCATTTGTCAAAACTGGCCGGCCGGACCGTCAATTCGTAAATAGTATGTCACTATTTGTAAAATCTGGCTGGTGAGACTTGTCAATGAGGAAATAATGTGCATTATTTTGATGGCCTTGTATAAACAGGTCTTCAAAAAAAAGGGCATCCTAGTTACTAAATGTCCGGTATAGCTGGCCAGTTCTGACAAATGGTAAGTCTCGTTTGTCATTAAAATGAAATAAACCAGCAAGATTCGCCCCCCTCACCTCCGTACCGAAGGATGCGAAGAAATCCTGAGAAACTACCAGAACATTTTATTAGGGGTCATATAGTGTTTAGATGATAAAAAGAACACTAGGTAGCCTATATTTTTTAGCGATGTCAAAAAAATACTCAGGCCTACAGACGTCAAATAAAATTAAAACCTAAAGCCCTGAACAATGAGGATACTAAGAACAGGAAATTACTCATAGCTATAATATGGATTTAATAAAAAGCGGAAAGATATAATTCTTTAAGAGCTACTTAAAGATCTAATACGTCCATGAAACAATGTTTGGCTTGCGTAATAACATTATCACACGAAGTGTTGCATGCAAAAAGTAATAAAGCGGGGTTGAAACTAAAATTTAAATTAATAATAAAGATTAACCAGGCGAGGAGCCGAGAAATAAATTGACTAATACCAAAAGATTACAATTATTTTCTCTTGCTAATACACAACAGCTATCATATTTAACCAGTGTGACTTCAATGCGGACCCTGCAGATCCTGTTTAAAATCAAGATCGTCTCTGGTAGTGAAAAGGGTTAAACTTGTTAGCCAAAAAAACGGACAAAATTACAACTATCAGCCAAGAAACAAATGACAAATATTGATGCTTTTAAGCTAAAATAACACATATAATGCATAATGCATAATGCAATGGTAAGAGATTTCGGTTAAATTCACCAACAAACTGAATAAGTGGACCGCACACATGATGAATCTGCGGGTGCAGATCAACCCGTAGTGAGGATTTTCAGTTGAGTTTTCAGTTGGACAAACCGACAATAATCTCCTCACTTATTAGATGCAAAAAAAAGCTAAAAAAAAAAACCTGAATGTTTTAAAATCTTTTAATATATAACAGAAGAACATTCGTTTGCTGCCGGGGATTCCACGGTTCGTGGGATGATGATTTTATATCATTTACTAAAATGATTTTTATTAGTATTCGTAAAAAAATCTTTGCTACCCAGGTGAATATTTGATGACTGCACTGTTGGTCTGCTTTACTGAAATATCATTGGGCTGTGTCAGGAGCCACTCCAGGCTGTCGGTGTCCACAAATTTTATGCTTTCATTTGACAAATGGCTTGCTGTGCCGTGACATTCACATGCGAAACGTCACCGCCAAATTAGCCGCCCCGCACACTCTCGGCTGGGGGCGGGAAGATGAGAGACCCTGGGAACTGGTAATTAGTACCCACCCCAGGCCTCGCTTTCGTTCTCTTGCTCAGACCGTTCCCTGGCATAGAACGCATTTTTTTTAAACCGTGATTACTACTAGTATCATATGAACTTCAATGAGCCTAAACCCTGCTTTTTGCTAGTGCCATATAGCACAAGCAAAAGCGGAAGCATACGAATTTGCGTCAAGTGGAAATGAACATTGACTGACAAGGTGATTTTTGTCGCTTCCTCTTATGCTTTTGCTTATATTTATATCGGGCCCGTTCACTAGCGCAATATGAGCATAAGCAAAAGCGGAAGTATATGAATTTGCGTCAAGTGCCGGGAAATGAACATTGAGTGACAAGATTAATCCTTGTCGCTTCCTCTTATGCTTTTGCTGATATCGGGCCCCTTTTTCACTATTTCACTAGCACCATATGACCATAAGGGACGGACCATTTAATTTTTGTTGGGGGGGGGGGGGGGGGGGGGCGTTGGCGTTGGGCAATTCTTCTGAGCATGAACATTTTTTTTTAACATCACTATTTGCAAGAATTGTTTTTTGACCTTCATGCTTGAATTTGTTTTTCACGTGCTTTCTTGTGCACGATTTTTTTTCTCTTAAATTTCTTCTGCAGGAATTTTTTTTGGGTAATTGCCCAACCCCCCCCCCCCCCCCCCACAAAAATGAAATGGTCCGTCCCTAAGCAAAAGCGGAAGCACTATTTTATTTGGCCATTTAATAAATATACCCTTTGCCGTAGTGCCAGCCTTGCATTCAGTTTTGTATTTTCACATTCAAGTGCATGACGCCTGGCACGAGATCTTTCACAAGGAAGATAACTACCAGCAAGTTTACTTCTCGTCGTGTGGACCTCTGCATTAAAAGGTTTTTTTTCAACTTATCGTAAGCAAATAAAAGGGCTTAAAGGGTTTTGTAGCTTCGTTATTAAATTATTTCAAAACAACAAGCATTGTGGGATTTATAACTGACGTAAACTATTTATTTCAGTCAACGGCACTCTATCAGATCCTTTTAAAATTCTACACAAGTTAAATAATGTGTTTAATATTTGTTTCTTGATTGAACTGAATACTTTCGCGAGTGGCACGCGAGAATAGGCGCCTGCTTTGGAACCCCTAGCTTTCCGTCTTCCTCTCCCTGCCTGTCTTGCGTGACTCGCGCGCCCGCCATTGTAGTGGAGCCCTAGATGTAAACAGGCTCTTGATAGGCAGATTAAATCAAAGGGCTCTAAGAGCGGTTTTAAGAGGGGTTTCAATTTTCCATACTGAGTTTGAAGTCAAAGAATTGAAGAGTAAAACAGATTTAAAACGACCAAAACATCTAATAGAACTCAAATCTTCAAAGGACCGCAAACGATAATGCTGTAAACGATACGTAAACGATACGCAGATTTGAGTTCTATTTTCATATATTTTGGGATCGTAGGTCTTTACTAGATCCGATATGCTGGTTTTCTTTCAGCATGTTGTTGTTGTTGTTGTTGTTGTATATGCATTGTGTGAAACGGGACTGTCCAGGCAACTGAATGACGTAATACACTGGGGAATTAAAAAAACGTTTACTACAGCAATCAACTTTTAACACATTATACACTAGGGAAATTAAAAAAGTTTAAATTATACATGATGGAACAAGTTAAAATTTTTATATCTGTCCCCGTATACAATGGCCCAATTTATACTGGAGACGGATGATCCGTCTGGACGAACTTGGGCAAACATTCGTTAGTTCGTCTGATAATCCGTCTGTGTATAAACACGGGCAAAGAGACGGATTACCCGTTAAGACGAACTGTCTGCTAAGTTCGTCTTGGCAGACGAACTAAGCATGTAACCGGGTGCTCTTCAATACTCGGCTCGATTAAAGATTCCACTTAAAAATATATAAAAATATATATATTTTGTATAGACTGGAATTAATAAACATAAGGATACTTAAGTTAATAAAAAAATTAGAATTTAAAATTGAGATTGAATTGATAAAAATGACTAAGCGGTGGACTGAGGGTGGACGCGCGAGTGGCACGCGAGAATAGACGCCTGCTTTGGAACCTCTAGTTTTCCGTCTTCCTCTCCTGCCTGTCTTGCGTGCCCTTCGCGCGGCCGCCTTTGAAGTGGCGCCCTAGATGTAAACAGGCGCCTGATACGCAGGCTAAATCGAAGGGCTCTAAGAGCGGTTTTAAGAGAGCTTTTAATTTTCCATACTGAGTTTGAATTCAAAGAATTGAAGAGTAACAGAGAATTAAAACGACCAAAACATCTTAGCGCGACATAAATATGCATTGTGTGAAACGAGACCGTCTAGACAACTGAATGACGTATAGTAATCACACTGGGGAATTAAAAACGTTTACAGATGATGGAATACTATATCTCGTTCAACGCTTCGCATTTCCATGGCCACGAGGTTAAAACAGTTGCTGATCGATCCACCCAGTCTGATGTATATGATGTCAGAATACAAATATTTAAACTATGCTGAATAAGTATGCTACAAATGTAAAACAACTGATTTTTCCAGCAGAGGAAAAGAAAGAGGCAAGTAGTTTGGATCGTTACAATTAAAAAGGCTTCACACCTGGGACTTTTAAAATATGATTGGTAACTACATAAAGAAAGATTTGTTTTTATTGTTGCGGTTTTGCTTTTCAGTGTACTATATAAATTTTCAACAAATTTCAATACATAAAGACAATATTCTACCATTAAAACTCGACTAATTTTCAAATGTCAAGCATCAAATTTCTGAAAATAAATTAATTAAAGAAATGATATTAAACTATCGAACAAATATAATACAGAACATATGTATATTGAAAGGTCATAGTACCGGTTTAAAAATTAACCCTTTAACCGACAAGATTTCTTAGTTCTAGAAATACCCCAATTAACACACCAGTTTATTAGATTTTCTAATAATTGAGATATGAGAATTGCTCATTCAGTAATTCCTCTCCTAGCAATTCCTCGTTGTCTGTAGGGATGAAGGCGTGGTCATATCGTACAGGGAATCGTGCTTCCACTTGTGGCGCCTCCATTCTGACAGATTGTCGACGAACTTTTCTACAGAGACCGAAGGACTTAACTATACTTCCCAGGGACTTGACTACTTGCATAATGCTTACAATGAAGCAGTATGTTAAGTAAACAAAAACTGCCACACCGCCTCCAAACATCAATATTGGGAACAGAACAACAAGGAAAGAGACAAGTGCCACTGCAAATGTGCCGCCAAATACTGTCAACGCGCTCAACAAGACCAGCAGGAAGGAGCTCGATACGAAGGCTGCAAAGACGATGAAAGGAAGGAATCCGAGGACAATAAAAATCGCCAGGAACAGAGAGATTAGAGGATGGGTCTGTATAAATTCCTTGGTTTGTCTGAGTGTGTGCACTACTTGGCTGTTCATCAGATTGGCCGCGCGCTCGTTTAGCGCTCGAAGACTGGAGCTCAGAAATGGAAACAAGGACTCGATATCTTCAATGTTTATCATGGCGAGAAAGCACTAAAAAAGAAAAATTTGAACAAATTCTGATCAGACTACAACGCATGGAGGAAAAACTTAGCAAAGTAGAAGACTCCCTCAACCAGATCGCGAACTTGGAGAAAGCAGTCGCCAACATTCAAACGAGCTTGTGTTTATTCAACGACAAAGTTAAAAAGTTAGAAGTTACTATTCAGGAAATCGAGACAGGTCTGACGGCGTCCAACCTTGATATTGATGCTTTAGAGAGGAAAGAGGAAAAGACGGAGAAGAGAATTAGAGAGCTAGAGGATCAAATTTTATATCAAGATGTTTACAGCCGGAGAGAAAACCTAAGATTCTTCGGCATCCCGGAACCGGCCCAGGGTATCGAGGATACGAAAGAAGTGATCCATAAGTTTTTCGAGCAAGAATTAGAGGTGGAAAAGGCTCGGGAGATTGAATTTCAGCGCATTCATAGGTTGGGCAAAAAGAAGCCGGGTCAGACGAGGCCCATTATCGCAAGATTTCTACGATTTCCAGAGAGGGAACTAATATTCAAAAGCGTCAGAGAGCTGGGCGAGGAAGCAGATGTCAAAGTGTACGCTGATCTTCCAAAAACAATTCGGGATCGAAGGAAGAAATTGTGGCCCAAAATGAAAAAAGCAAGGGAGGAAGGAAAGTTTGCCTACTTTGATAAACAAGAGCCAGATAAACTATATATCGAAGGCGAATTATGTATTTAGACGCCTTAATCCTTTATTCAGTATTGCTATTATTATATATTTATACTTTTTTTTCCCGAATCCATTGTCCTTATAATTCTTTTGTTTACGGGAGCAGAGTAAAATTAAATCTGCATGGAAAGAAATAGTCCTAAATCTCTGAGGCAGCACATAGATAATGAATATCTGCTGCCTTTGTTAACTTTTTTGTGTATTTCAGTGTTCATTGTTTTACGTGCATTAAGTAGTAGTAGTTTTGTTTCTGTGTTAAGCGCGATGTATTTTTTAGTTGTCATGCATGTTTCAGTCAGTTGGGAAAAGAAATGTGTCACGTTTTATATTCACAAAAGATAATGTTAACTTTAAATTACTTTCTTTGAATGTTCGAGGGATTCGTTCATCCATAAAGAGAAAGGCGTTATTCTTGTGGCTAAACAAGCAAAAAGCAGATATTATCTTTCTTCAGGAAACCTATAGTACAAAAGAAGTAGAAGTTATCTGGAAAACACAGTTTAAAGGTAAGATATTTTATTCACATGGCAACAATCACAGTCGTGGAGTGATGATCTTAGTAAGAGATGATTTGGATTTAAATCTTATATCGTCCGAAATAGACTTCGAAGGTCGCTACATTTTGCTAAACGCCACGGTGCAGGGATCGGATTTTCTTTTAGCTAACATTTATGCACCGAATAAAGTTCATGAACAATGCGAATTTTTTAAACACTTGTATAAGTTAATAGAGAATCTTCATTTAAGTACGGAGCAAAAAATTGTTATAGGAGGTGATTATAATGTTAGTCTTAACCCCGACCTGGATTGCAGTGGAGGTAACCCCACAAAGAAAGACTCTGTAAACTGCATTCAAGACGTGTTTAAATTTTGACCTAATAGATATTTGGCGAGTTAGAAATCCTCAGTGCAAACGCTTCACCTGGAGGCAAAAAAGTCCTGTTATTCAACGAAGATTAGATTACTGGTTGCTAAGCGACTCCTACCAAGAAGAGGTAAATAATGTTGACATAATCCCCTCTATTAATTCGGACCACTCGGCTATTGTACTTCATTTAAATAGCATTGAAGAACAAAGGCATGGCCCATCTTATTGGAAATTTAACGCAAGTTTATTAGACGATCCCGAGTATGTTAGCCTTATAAATGATAATATACCAGTGTGGCGCAGGGAATTTGTGGAAGTCAATGATAAGAGAGTACTCTGGGATTTAATTAAATACCGGATTAGACAAGTAACGATAAAATTTAGTAAGGAAAAAGCTAAGGCGAGAAGAGATAAGTTGAGAATCATCGAAAACTCCTTGAAAGAATGTGAGGTCGACTGTGGCAAAAATCCTTCACCAGATAATATCGAAAAACTGGAACTTTTAAAACATGAGTATGACTCCTGTTATGAGTACCTGTCGAAAGGAGCGATAATCCGTTCAAGAGCTACTTGGTACGAGTACGGAGAAAAGAGTAATAAATATTTCTTGAACCTTGAAACTCACAGAAAGTCCAAGAGCTGTATCCGTAAGGCATATACGAAAGATGGCTTTGTAACTTCCGAGCCTAAAAAGATTATGAAAGAATTAAAGAGTTTCTATTCGGACCTTTATAAGAGGGATGAGCTTAAAACCTCGGCCACGGTCCTTAATTCGTTCTTACGGTCTAAAGGGATCCCGAAATTATCCGATCAGGATACTCTCGTGTGTGAAGGCAGACTAACTCTAACGGAATGTTTTAAAAGTCTGCAGTCTTTTCAGAAAAATAAATCGCCAGGTAATGACGGTTTAACAGTGGAGTTTTATACTGCTTTTTGGGAAGATCTTGGTGAACTCCTTGTGGATAGTCTTAATTATTCATATGATTACGGTGAATTATCCAACTCGCAAAAACAAGCGATTATAACGTTATTAGAAAAGAAAGATAAAGACAAGCGGAAAATTTCGAACTGGAGACCGATCTCCTTGATTAATGTCGATGCTAAGATTGGATCAAAAGCCATTGCCTTGAGATTACAGACTGTGCTACCGAAAATAATTCACTACAATCAACACGCATATGTTAAAGGACGAACAATCAATGATGCAATTAGGACAATAGACGACATCCTTGAATACACGGAACGCTACGGACTCAAGGGCAAGATGATAGCCGTTGATTTTCAGAAAGCCTTTGATTCAGTTAACAGGCATTTTCTGT
Organism: Cladopsammia gracilis; assembly: GCA_022457155.1. Classification (NCBI taxonomy): domain Eukaryota; kingdom Metazoa; phylum Cnidaria; class Anthozoa; order Scleractinia; family Dendrophylliidae; genus Cladopsammia; species Cladopsammia gracilis. Next base: position 1,105,102 of record JAJGOT010000154.1, read on the forward strand.
ATCAGGCTCTTACTGCCTTTAACTTCGGTCCTTCATTTATACAATGGGTACATACGTTCTACCACAATATTTCAAGCTGTGTACTTAACAATGGGTTTTCAACTGGTCCCTTTGAAATACAAAGAGGAGTAAGACAAGGAGATCCGCTCTCTCCTTATTTGTTCATTATAGTTCTGGAACTTTTAGCTATAAGTATACGTGATAATGACTATATTAAAGGAATCAGTGTGAACGGGACTGAAATTAAAATTGAGCTCTTTGCGGATGATTTAACTGCGTTTCTGGGAAATGACGAATCTTTTAGTACATTTTTCGACGTGGTTTCTAAGTTTGGGGATTGTACAGGACTCACCATCAACTTAGAAAAAACAGAAATTTTTCTTCTAGGCAATTCGGGTGAAGTCTGCATTCAAGATCATGTGGTGAACCTTGAAGTAAAGGATGCGGTTAAAATTCTAGGAGTGCATTTCACTTACAATCGCTATCTGAGAAAGAAACTTAATTTCATAGAAATAATAAGTTCCATTAAAAAGAAACTCCAGTTGTGGAAGTGGAGAAATTTAACAGTCTTCGGACGCATCCAGATTGTAAAAACGTTTGTAATTCCGATGTTGATGTACCGAGCTGGTTCAATTTGTATTGACAAGGAAGTAATAACTGAAGCCAATAAGATTATCTATAATTTTATATGGAAAGGCAAAGACAAAGTAAAACGAACGTCGCTAATAAGGGATACTATTGACGGTGGCCTGAAAGCCCCGCATTTGGAGTCTATTATTAAAACTCAAAGAATAATGGTTTGCAAACGATTTGTTGATAAAGAACCTCGTGCATGGAAAACCATCCTATCACACTATTTGGAACCTGTTGGTGGAAAAATTATTTTCTGTTGTAATTTTGATATTAAGAAACTCTCGATAAGTATTCCAACTTTTTATCGGGAATGCCTTGAGTGCTTCACACTATGTTCCGAGGCTGCAAATAAATGTGAACTTGAGCTTTCCCATCAGGAAATATGTAACACTGTGATTTGGAACAACAAAAATATCTGCATTGATGGCAAATCAGTTTTTAATCCAAGACTAGCTGGTAAGGGAATCTTCAGAGTAGGGGACTTGATCACTGAAAGTAACCAACTGATCACTAAATGCAATCTAGTACGCCAGTGGGAATTTTCTCCGAAAGATGTCTTTGATCTGATATCCTTAATTGATGCCATCCCTGCACCATGGCGACGGTCTTTAAAAAGTTACGGGTACTCAAATAAGCAAATGTTTATCCTTGATGATCAAATCCATTTGGTTCTAAATAATCATAAAGTCTCTATTGACAAGGTGATATCCAAAGGTGTCTACGAGGAATTGATCTCTCAGTTTGTCACGCCACCAACGGCACAACTTAGGTATAATGAAAACTTTAACACCGTTCATTTGGACTGGAAGGAAATTTATAGCTTACCGTTCAAAGTTGCTTTGGACACTAAATCGCGAGAATTTCAATACAAAATTTTAAATCGGTATTTGGCAACGAATACATATTTAATGAGAATAGGTAAAATAGATTCTTCAGCCTGCTCTTTTTGTGGAACAACGGACGAATCCCTTGAGCATCTTTTGGTGACTTGCCAATTCACTGCAACAATGTGGGAGGATCTTATATCCTGGTGCAACAACCAAAATATTAAAGTTGAAACGCTCTCCAATGTAGATATAATATTTGGTGACTGGCAAAGGAAGGACGATTTCGAGTTGGTAAATCACCTTATACTTATCGGAAAGCAATATATATATTACTGTAGGATCAACAACTCTAAACCGTCCTTCCGAATTCTTTTGGTAAGAATCAAATCAGTCTATTTGTTGGAGGGCCATATTTTTAAATTAAAGGGGAAAAGGCGAGTCCATGCTTTGAAATGGGACAAGTGTGGCTTCGAGTGATAACGGTTTGAAACATGCATCTTCTATAGTTTAAATTTTGCTATTATCATAATTAATTTAGATTCTTCTTGGTTATTTATTTTAGCGCTTAGTGTGTCTTGTGTTCAATGTGTGTCTGTTAAGGTGTATGTTGAGGTGGGGATTAGTTTAAAAAGGTGGGCTTGAACGGGGTTTGGGATCTATGTGTATAGGACTAAGGGCAGCAGGGGATGCATATGATAGGGGAGTTACAATGGTGAGTAGTGTGAGGGGAGGGAGCATAGTACTTGGCAAGGTCGGGAGGGGCAGGTTAAACGTGGGTGGGAATTCAACTTGTATGGGATGTCACTGGGGTGGGTAGTACACCTATAGGTTATAATGATATATCTGTATTATGAATAAAAAAACTAATAAAATACCAAAAAAACAAGAAAGCACTAAAGAAGAGAATGAAAACAAAACGAATATAGAAAACCTAAACACTGACAGTTATACTGACCAATAAATGGGATGTAGAGAAAAACTGAATGTTAAATGCGTTTGGATTTCGACGACAATTTTCAGTTTGCTGCTTATAATTTTCTGTATGTTTGCTCAATGACATATATTTTCTTTTTCAATGTGCTGTAAGCAATATAAGTAGTATTTTTATGTTTAAGTGTTTGTTTAGAGCAGTTTTCAATTGATTGTCTTAAAACCAAAACCAAAGTAATTACTCTGACCAATCACAACACAGGCAGACAATCCAATAAACCAATCAAAACTCGAAATAAATACATATAGCCGGCGCCAAGCGCAGGAAAACACGCGAGAACGAGTCGCGTCACGTCAAAGCGTAGCAATGCAAAACCAAAGCAATAGCGAAATTACTTTCGAAACTCAATTGAAAATTGCTCTAATACAGTGGGATTGCCTCTTACCTGTGTACTTCGGATTAGTCTGTTGTGTACTGCAAGACTCTTTAGCTGTACAACGAAAACAGATATTTGTTTCTTCACAAAAATAACTTCCAACTAATAACTTGAATTACTCAACGTTTTAACCATCAGCTCAACGAAATAGGATTGCATTAAAATCTTCATGATTCCGTGACGTCATAATTTTTGTAATTAACATTATGACTTCACTGCAATACCGGCAGTGTTCAACCCGCGCAATTAGAATTTCCAGAGAATCGACTCTTCTCATACTTCTGGGGCGAGTTCCACGTTCTCGTCTGTCGTTCTCGTGTGCGCGTTTATTTGTATCATTTCAGCATTTGTGGTGATTGCAATGAAACGCGAGGTGAGCGTAAAAACCGCGCGCAAGGAGGAAAACAGAAAATCTGGTTACCAGGTCCTTTTATGTGAAACGTGTTCTGCTCAAATGAATTAATCAATGTCTTCTCGTTAGTATTCCTGGGAGAGTAACTTTACAGTACTTCTCTGCATTTGAGTCATGAGTCTTCACTTCTTACACTGTACTAGGTGGTATCGGTTGTATGCATTGGTACCGTTAAATAGACTACTAGGGAAACTTAAGACTGAAGGTAATCGAACTAGCGTTCAATCCAATGAAGAGTGGCAAACAGCGGTTCTCCGACTTGAGTTTTGTAAAACCAAACTCTGGCTAATCACAATCAGGGGTGCTTACCATTAAACCAAGAAAACCGGTATTTTCGTTTGGAAAGCAAATGGTACGGTTGGTTTCCGAGAATTCCGGTAACAAGTGAACAACCTTCATAGATTGTCCCGCGCGATTCCGTTTGGGACAATTCGACTCGAATTTTGAAAAAATTCAAATCGCTAAATCGAGTTAACGGTCTGGGTACCAGGACGGAGAAATGGAAAATTTAAATGGTTAGTGCAATCTCGTCGATTGGTAAGTAAATTTGTAAAATCGCTTACCATTATGTAACGGTCATCCCAATCGGTTTTTTCCTACAAATGGTAAGCACCCCAGAACTCGAAGCGAACATAGTAGCCGGCGCCAAGCGCGGGAAAACGCGGCGAGCAAGTTACAATATATTGGTTTTGATTTTGATTGGTTAAGAAAGTGGCGGGAAATTTCTTAGCAAATCATAAAGCATAGAAATGAAAAACCATGCAAAACAATCGCAAAATTAAAATAACTTTCCAAACTCAATTGAAAACCGCTCTATTCTTTCCTAAGTTACTTCACGCTGGGAAAACTGAACTCACGCCCTGGCCTTCAGAGCTAAAGGCTGTAGAGACCAAAGGGAATTCCCATTGACAGGGATGCTCGTAGAAATTTATTAGGAATAATTCAAAAGAACCAGGTTCTCATGGGTTAAAACAAAATACCTACTGACAATTTTCCAACTTTTACAGTGCCAACTGGAGCGGCATCGTAAAGGTCCAGTGTTGACCCTCAGTAAAGGTGTGATGAATGTCTAATAAGTGCCATATAGCCTTAGAGCTTTATACTCCATATAGCCTAATGGTCAGACGACAAGACCAGAAGAAACAAATATTTATGCTTGGTTGTAAACTCTCCTAACTTTCAAGATTTTTGTGACCATCATAACTATTTCACAGTGGATGGATAGAACCCAGACGTCTTACTTTACTAATCACACCATACCCAAGACCATACAGAGACTTAATTCCCATCAGTTACGATACTTAATTTACATAGCTCTGAGGATGATATCGACTCAGGCTGTCAAAATGTCAGTCGTTGCCAGTAGCGGATCTAGGGGAGGACCAAAATATAAGACTTAAAGGACCGAGCCGAGTCTCTAACATTTTCACTCCCCCCCCCCCCCCCCCGGCTCCCCTTCTTATTCACTTCGCCACCATCTTTCCCAGTGCCTACGAGCAATCTGCCCGAGGGCATGCTCACAGGCTAGATTGCCACCAACAACAGAACAAGTAACAGACTGCTCTCAGTGATCATACTAGACACAATGGAAGTATTTCAAGTCACCTTTATTAAAATATAATATGTACAATGATATCTAAATATCGAACTAACTAACTAACTAACTAACTAACTATAACTAACCATCTAATTAGTAAAAAAAGAAATAACAAAAAGGACAAAGATGAACAAAAAAGTACAACAAACAACATGTTGGCTTGGAGAGGGCTCGCGCACGTCCCGAAAATACACTTACTTTGTACCAAGGTACAAAGTAAGTGTATCTTCGGGACGGGCGCGGGTCCTCTCCGAGTGTCTGACAAATGGTGCTCATTATCGTAAGCTGAATATTCCAACAAAATGCTTCCTGATCAGAAACTTTGCATTCAGATAGCAATGTAACCGGGTGCTCTTCAATACTCGGCTCGATTAAAGACTCCACTTAATTAGTACTCCGGCAGAACACAACCGAAAGCAATGTTCTCAAACAACACAGTGGCTCTTATATATCAGAGTCTAATTTGCTTTAGATTGAAATCCCTGACGACTTAAGAAGCGCTCTGGAGCCGTATCACTCGAGCTTCAGTTTAATAAATGTAGTATTCCCACTCCTGGCACCGTTCATATACATCAAAGAATTTCCTCTTTGGATCCGTTCTTCCAATTCTCGCCTGACGACTTGTCGGCCGGATTCCATTTTAAGGTTTCCAAATCTGATGAATTCAGGAAGAATCTTTGATGGCAATGACAAGATCATGTCTTTAAACTGTTTGATCATCCGCAGGGTGCTTTCAACAAAGCGGTATGAAAAGTAAATGGAAATAGCCACAGCAGCTCCAAACATCAATATTGGGAACATGACTACAAGGAACGAGGCAAATGCCACTGCGAATGTTCCTCCAAATACTGTAATCGCGCCTACGGCGACAAACAAGAAGGAGCTCGATACAAAGGCTGCAAAGACGAGGAAAGGCAGGAAAGCCGGGAGGATACAAATAGCCAGGAACATAGAGATCAGTGGATGGGTCTGCATGAACGCCTTGCCTTTTCTGAATTTTCGCATTGCTTGGCAGTTCTTCAGTCCGGTCGCGCGCTCATTCAGCGCTTGAAGACTGGAGCCCAGCAATGGAAACATGTACTCGTTATCTTCAACTCTTAACATTGCATGTAACACTGAGAAAGAAGATTGAAAAGATGGTTAAAATGAAAACGTTGCCATATCAGTGACAGTATGACGTTCAGAAATTCTCTCAGACTAAAATGTTGGCAGACCCATAACTGCGACTTGTTCTAGAGCGGTTTTTATTTGATCGACGAAAGTAATTTCGTTATTGCTTTGTTTGCTACGCTTTGTGATTGGTTAAAATAAATCTCGCGCCATGTCAACCAATCAGACGTAAAACAAAACCAATCGTAACTTGCTCGCACGCGTTTTCCCGCGCTTGGCGCCGGCTACATGTATTGATTTCGCGTTCTGATTGGTTCATTGGATTGTCTGTGTCTGTTGTGATTAGCCAGAATGATTACGTTTGGTTTTGGTTTTATGTCACGCAATTGAAAACCGCTCCAAAAGCCGTAACAAAAGTATTTACTACTGACTCGCAATTCGGCCATATGGTTATAAGAGATTATTTTTTTTCTACGTTAGCTTCCCGGAAGTTGCTTCATTGCTCCTCTGATATTCTGTAGTAACTGAATTCATAAATTCAACTTGTCGCAGAACTGAAGTTTCCAACAGTTAAAGAAAATATCAAAATTCTTCCTTTTGCGGAAAAACAAAAATTTGTAGTTCACAAATTTATACGATTCTTCCCTAACAATATGTACCCTCTTTATTTCCGTGAGCTTCTGGAAAATATTTAAAATTTAAAACAATGTAATTTATATTACTAGCGCCTTTCTTCTGTGAGATCAACGGTTTGTTGCAGTGATCGTGCATCCTATGTTTTGTTTGTGTACGAGATTAGTTTATCAGTTTGCATCTTACCTTTCCTGTCTTTCCTTTGTATTCCACAGTCGATGATCTTTCTCTCTCTTTAGTTATAAACCAAGTTTGTAAGTTGCTTCTGTCAGCAAAAAAATCTCGCACCAATAAACAAAAACTCGGATTTGAACTCCAAGTTAAATAGGACAAAGATTTCACCAAAATCTTTAGATCGATTTTGTGGCGTAATTATTCATTATTGCTGAGGTCATAAAGGGTAATAAGCGCGCTACAGTATTTGATCTAATTATATAATTATTCACCTTTTTCTTCTATCACTTTCTACTTGATAATGATGTTAGATATGTTGTTAGATAATATCGAATATAATATAATATGGAAATATAATATCGAATATAATATAATAATAATAAAATAATATCGAATATAATATCGAAATGGTCGTATCGCGATCTGAATTTTTGATTTTTTACTTAAAGTTATTTATTATACAGTTGGTTTCAGTTAATGCTTAGTGTGATTATTTGACCTGTCAGGGTGAATAATTAACTAATTAAAACAAGTTTTAAGAAATATCAGAAATAATTGTTTTCATCCTATAGGTAAGAAACCAGGAGCCGAAGAAACTGAGTAATTATTCAGCCTGATTCCTCACTACTCATCCAATATATATTAAAGATCCATTTCAGCCCGTCATGAGTTCTTTTATGCGGGATTTTACTGTATTCATTTTCCGGAATGTGATCAATCGTTCAATTCAGTGAGTTATGAACACTTTAATGGCTGTTTACTGTTTATGATTTTGATATTGCATCAAGAGCTCCTGTTGTGAGACTGGGTGCCCTGTGGCTTAACGAAGGGTATAGTGTAGTTCCCGGAACAGCCGAAATTTCTCAGAAAAGTAGGGCAATCCAAGTTCTTGAGATAAAACGAAGTTGATCAGAACTGAAATATCTTAAGTTATCGGAATGGGAAGTCATAGCTCACACGAAACATACAAGTCTTCAAATACGCACAAAGACGGCCATCATTACTGGGCAAAGTTTGACACAGAACCTTTTTCCGAGGGGGTTTCTCGCTATGCTTTCAAAGGTACTTATCAAGGAGACGGCCCGATGAATAACAAGCATTGTGTTACCAAGGTCTTCAAGAAGGAATATGCCAAGAATTTTGACATGTGGGTACCTGATTTGGCTGCAAGCGAGAAGGCTCAGATGTTCGCAGAGAAGTTCAATACAAAGGAACTGTATAGACTTAGCATTGACCCGAAAAGAAAGCTGGAGTTTGTCATCCCTCTTATTGCCAAAACAGATCAATTATCGCAGTTTCAATTGTTATGGTTTATTCCAGTGGGATCTGAGGATAAAAGGTAAGAAGAGCAGTTCATTCCAGTAATTATATATAACCTATATCAAACAGCAACAGAATTCGAATCCTATCGATTTTCGGATCGAAACTGAAATATAAAAAGTACATCAGTCTTTCTGTGTATTTGTGGACGAGACGTTTGCATAGTGAAATTTGCATATTCAGTGTAAACGTCGAAGGCATCCACGTTGTATAAAAAGGAAAGCCAAGGAAAATTCGCGTTATCATCGATTTCATTGATAGGCGACAGTTGGAAATACCCTGGCGTCAATCATATCGAGAAACCGACTTTTGATATGGCTTTGCTCGATCGCTTATCGTCCATCCATTTGAAAAATATTACGCCTGGTTTTCTTGCTTCCTTGTGCACAATAGCTCACAATAAGTGTATTCATATATTGGGTGGATAAGAAACGAAACGTTTCGCTTTCATTGCTATAGAGCGGTAGGAAGCGAAACATCTCGCTTCCTTGGACGCAATAAGTGTATTATATTAATTCTTACTATAGCGAAACGTCTCGCTTCCACTTCCGGCGGTAATAGCGAAACATAATAAGTTTATGCATACTCCACGTAAAAGAAGCGAAACGTCCATGACAGTCCGGAGAAACAGCAGTTTTAGTGTGGCAACGCGAAGAACATCTTTTTCTTTTTCGATGAAAAATTCAACCATTTCGTTTCACTACAAAGTCGTTTCGCTATATCTCGATGTCGTTTCGCTACAAAGTAGCGATTTTTGTCATTAGATGTACAGTTATTACCGCGATGCCACCGCTAGAGGTTACTTATATCGCCAATGGATCTCTTCCTCAAGTGAAAATATATACTCGAGTTTATCTTCTGAGCTGCGTTTGTAGAACCTTCTTTTAAAAATGACACATATTATGTACTGATTGACTAAGTGGAAGGACCGGATAGGAAAATATTTGGGCTGAGGTCATGGCGTAACTTACGAACCGCAGAGAGCAGTAATACAGCGCAAATACAACTGACTCGTAAAAATACCCAACCGTGTCACATAACTTATTATTTTACGCTGAATAACCTCTATGTATCGCCGTCTCATAAGAATCGCAATTAGTTTATAGTGGCGTGTGCGATAAATATAGTAATTTTTCACAACAACTTCTTAAGGTTTTTGTGGCTGAACTTTTACACTTATTTTCCACCAGTAAAAAAGCTCACAAACCCAGCTGCGCAATTGTGTCTCAGAAAAACTGTCAAACACTAATTACACCCATTCACACAAAGTCAGAGAAGATATTTATAGTTTGACCAAGCTCTTTTAGTATCTATCTTGAACGCTTTTAATGTACACAGTATTCTTTCCTGTAATCGTAATTGTCGTCAATAATGTTCCGTTAAGTAAAATAGGATTTCACCTTAAATATCACGGGAAGTTTGCATAACCTGTTTAAAGGCCCGTTTACACATGCGATTTTTGATGCGATTTTTGTCGCGCTCTCCAATGCAACTTTTGTTGCAAGTGTAAACTAGCGGCGATTTCTGTACAATTCGGGTGCGACATTTGCTGTGACTTCCCAAAAATCGCCGCCAAGTTGCATCAGGTTTCGAACATGACAAATCGCGCCCAAATCGCACTGAAACCGCCGCCTGTTTACACATGCGATTCGCAGATGCAACGTGCGCGAGACACTGAAAAATTGCATCGAAAGGTGCGACAATAATTGCACAAAAATCGCCTGTGTAAACGGGCCTTAACTGTATCTCTCGGTTTTGTAACTGAAACCTTCACAATAAATGTTTGCCTTTGCTTTTCTGGAAAATTTGCAGATACATTATGCCACAGGAGTATGTGGCCATAGAGCCCTTTATATCTGGGGACTATAAGAAGTATAATTCAAACGGTGGATATGAGAGTGACGCCAGCAGCCTACTTCCGGCCTTCAGCCACTGGTCTTGGGAAATCAGTGGGCATAGATATATGGTAAGCAACAAGATAATTATAAACGAACAAATACACTTCTTCCTTTCAGATATGGGTCCATGAGCCTTTACTGTACAATAAACAATACATAATCAAAGTCTAAATCGTATCGTATACCCTAACTGTCAATCCATCAATGCAGATGTATAAGACAAACGAAAACATGCTTAACCTAGGTAAAACGTAGTAGACTTCATGTAAAGGCCTCTGTGGGTAGCGCTAGTCATCTACACAGCCGTGTATTTGGGTCGCGTGGGAGAAACGTTGCGTGACCACCCAAATACCTGTGGCATAGGAAAGTAAATTCGAACCGCTGCACAACAGCCACCTTAGGGACTTTGTACGTAGGGAAGTAGGGCTGTAACATCATATCACTCAAGTCACATCGCCAATCGGAAAGTGTGTTGATTACCAGCATGCGGAGATGCTGGATCCTTGTATTTTTTTAATTAATGGAGTTTTCTTTTTATAAAGGCCCAGGATTGTCAAATTTTAGTTCAGAAGTCAGAATTCGTCTTTCGAAGTGCAAACACTGTTCAAGTCAAAATTGTTGCAAAATTATTGTTCTCAAAATAATTGCAATAGCAGAACAGAAAGAGCAATAGGGACAGGTGAATAACTTGAGCTTTAAATCTTTAGCTTCGCTCGATGTTTCTAAACATTTCGATATGACCGGATCATGATCAAGTGCCATGACCTTATACTCGGCTGAAAATAATTTATTTTAAATACATACCTCTTCAGTTGCTGATAGAATTTGCCCACAAGTCGACCAATGAGAGCAACGACTCTAAAAAATTGTCAGAACTGGCCGGCCAGACCGTTCCGGCCGTTGGTAACTAGAATGCATCTTTTTGAAGACCTCGTTCCAACAAGTCCATCAAAAGGGTGCATACTATTTCCAAATTTACCGGTCTGGCCGACCAGTTCTGACAAATAATGGAATAATATTAACAAATTGAGCGGCCTGGCCGGGCAGTTATGAAAAATTGTAAGCGCCCTATGGTAAGCGCCCATTAAGGGAATCGGTGTTATTCGGGGGCCGGGGGACGCAATTTGCTGGCTGCTACCGTTTTTGTATTTTGTCAGTTATTTTTTGACGATTTTTACTAACATATACATATACTATACTGACATCTCTTACATTACAAGGGTCACTTACTCTAGACATACCAGGTGTAAGTGTAAGCTAGTGTAGAATGATTGATACTGGATGTAAAACTGGCCCATTCAGTGTGAATAAACGTACATTTAAGTTTATTATGCTCCGATATCTACTCAACAGGTATGCGACTTGCAAGGAGTGATGGGCTCTAATGATTATAAGTTGACAGACCCTGCGGTACATTCGGCACCGAGCGGCGGACTGTTCGGCAAAACTGATTTGGGCGTGATTGGCATGGAGAAAGTCCTGGCCAACCATCAGTGTAACTTCATTTGTCAGCAGTTGGGATTGCAGAATCCAATGAAAGATGTTGACATACCAGGTAACCGTGATTTTATGGATTCCGAATACTTATAGAGGTTTTGCACGGCAGCCATGTTGCATGGCAGGAACAATAGATTCTTTTCCCTATGGGAAAGAATGTTCTTTCTAATGCGAAAACATTTTCATTGTTCCTGCCATGCAACATGACTGCCGTGCAAAACCACTATTAATCGAAAAAATACGGTTAAAACTCGGCCTCGCCACAGGGGGGGGGGGGGGGGGGGTGAGGAGGAGAGAGAATTTCCATCTTTTTCATTGTTTCATTTTATGTCATTTATAATTTTATTTCTGGATCAAAAGCTCGATTGATCAAAATATTACAAAAAAGTGATCAAAACAAGAAAGAGAAGTAACAGAGACTAAAGTCAAAATATTGAGTATTTTATCTTTCTATCCAAAAACAACTAACTCGCATGCAACTGTGTGCTCGCGCATATGAAGACATTCTCTTGCACTGCCGTTAACTGAATGATTTCTCTGAAAAAACTGAAAAACCTTGGAAAAAAACGTTCTTCTATTAGTAGCTATTTGTTTTATCCATGGCTTAAGCGAGGCACTGTAGTTCTGATGTAAACACCACTTGACAAAGAAAGACTCTAAATAACAATGTTAGATTCCCGGCTATACGTTCCAACATTGTTGCCAACATTGTTGTATGGCATTGTTGGACGCTTGGCTAAACGCCCTAACATTGCTGTTTATTTGTTGGAGCATGGCTGTAACATGATCGGCTGTTTGGACTAGCGTTGTTAAACGTTTAGTCATGTTTAGTTAGTTGGTAAAACGGTTTCGATTTTGGATTTAAAAGTTTACCAGGTTGTAGTTTGCATTCGTGGATGTAACACCGGCTTTTTAAGTTTTATAGTAAAGACGACTCTGCATCGTCTATCTCTGAGTTTGTGTTAGAAGCCAATAAAGCGCCCCTTCTGTAAGATAAACGAATTATGGGGCTAATTCTGTCTCGGCACTTTACCAGACGAAACACGTATACCGACACAATTTATCTTAGAACCGAACGTCTACTAGAGACGAAGTGTCTGCAAAGAGGTAGCCACCCGATAATGGCTCCTGTTTTTAGGAGAAAAGTGACCTTTTAATTACAAAATGCCCCCATAATGAGGTGTCAAAGAACGTTTGTTTTGAAGACTTTTTAAAGATATTTAAGCCATTGATCTCTCTTTATTGTTACTTCCGTGTTTTACTTTTCAGCTCTGGCACGTAGCACTACCTATTCCTTTCAGTTGACAAACGAGGAAAAGCTAAGGATGCAGAGAGGTCATAGCAGACATTTCCAAGTGTTGTCTGCCATTCAGGAATAAACCGTGACAGGCTGAATCTATACGATGGTCAACACAAGTAGTCAGTAACTAAGCAACCAGTTGTAAATTTAATATGTTTTAGGGCTAGCTGAAGTTTTATGCATGTAAAGCGCACTTGATCATTATCATGTAAAGTAGCGCTATATAAATTTTCAATATTATTATTATTATTATTATTATTATTATTATTATTGTGATCTCTTAGGAAAACGGAAGTAATTTTTGGTGAATTCCAGTGTCTTACACCGCGTTCAACGGCAAACGTCAGCTTGCAATTAATTATCTTTACTTTTCCTCGAAATGTTAAATAAATCCACCACTGAGAAAAATTGAAAATAATTTGGATGTTCATGACAAACGCAAAAGCACTCACTTTCACGTAGCATTGAACATGTATAGCCTTATTAAACTGCAAGTAACATTATTATATTTAGCCTCTATATTAACCTAAGCCGTCATATTAGCCTCGTATTTAGTGCATTCAGGAGTGATTTTATTTATCTACTATCAGGGGTAGCTAGCCTTTGAGCCATTAAGCCCGGGCTAAACAGGAATTTCCGTAATTTTTTTCAGTAGCTACATAGACGCTATCTTTCTATTTTTTCCATTTTAGTGAAAGAAAAAAACAAACAAGTTGTTATTTCGCTTTTGATTGTGCATTGCCAACGTGGAAGGATAATATTAGGTATAAGCTGTAGACCTTGTAGCCTGCATACCGTATTTTCTTGATTAAAAGCCAGATCCCGAATAAACGCCGGGGTCCAATAAACGCCGGGTCGACAAGGTGGAGTTTTACGGTGTTTATTCGAGGTACTAGCGTTTATTTGAGGTCCGGCGTTTATTTGAATTCTGTATTGTGCAACTGATTGTTTCCATTGAATAATGCAGTTTTAGGTGAAATAAACCATCAGCGGCCATTCCAGCTAACAATACGTTTCGTATGCTTTCTTTAATAATAAAAATGCTCTATTAATGGTTACAATTAACCTAAAGCCGCGTTTTGCTTAAAGCGACACTGTCCCGCCGAAGAAAAAAAACGAAATTGTGTTTACTTTATATCTATGCTATATCGCCAAATGCCATCAGATATACAACTAAATTGGATAAAACGATTCTATAGAGCAAAACAGAAGTAGCAGTTTGGGGAAAACGTACAGGATTACAAGGATGGAAGTGGATTACAGTTCATCAATTTTGATTTAATTTCGTGACAGGCCAAGAAATTAAAGTTTCCATTCTGGTGGAATTAAGTGATAATTTTGTCTTTTTAGTTTATATTTCTTTGAGTTCATCACTTTTGGCGATTTTTTCCCTGTTTTAAGATGAAAGCAAACTTGAAGCAAGCCCCTGGCCATAATCATGAAAATACGATATTTCAGCCGAGACAGTGTCCCTTTAAGAAGACAGATAAAGTCTCAAGGTCAGGGAACATCACTTGAATTTCTGGTTACAATTTTTTGACAGTTCATTGACTATATAGTTATTCTCTTTGACATGTTTCAGACTTCTCGTTCTTGTTTCCATCAAGAGTTTAGGAACATTGTGATCAATTTAGGTTTTGAATCAGAAATTTAGGAATAAAAGACGTAAAATATGCACACTCGGTCCACAGAGTTCTTATCAACATTGAACTCTTTAAGCTCTTGTATGCGACCACCCCTAGAAGACTTGCAATCAGTCAAGACTGCGTTTAAAATATTTTACTACTAATACTTAAAGACCGCTTAAACCCGTTTAAGAGTTTAATTGAAGGGGGGAAAGTATGATTTGTTTAATCATGACCCGTACGGCCCTGCGAACCTTTTCTTTGCAAAACCATTGATGAAAGTCCCGTATGAGGGCCGTACGCATTTTCGCCAGCGGGGCCTACTACAAAAGCGGACGACCTCGCGCGTTAAGATTTCAAGTAATTTTGTCTCCAGTTTGGTCATATAATAAAATGCTTATTGACTAAGTTAGGTTGGGCCGGATGGAAAAATATTTGGCTCTCGTTCATGGCGCACGGACCTCGCTACGCTCGCTCCGTACGCCATGACCTCGAGCCAAATATTTCCCATCCGGCCCTCCCACTTAGTCAATAAGTACATATTATGAGTGCATGCACTGTGCAACAGTATCCGGCGGAATGTATACCTAATCCCTTTGTTGCTCTTCTACATGCATAAAGGTACACATTCACACACCTAAATCATTAAACGCAAGCAATGTTTGTCAATTAGCTTCAATTATTATTTAAAAGAATCCTTGATTTTGGAAATTGAATTAATTATGCACTCTCAGGATATAGCAAGCATTACGCGACCAGCGAATGTCGTATTTGCATCAGTGAGACGCAGTGATGAACAGGAGATCAAAACAGAAGAGAGACAGAAAATAATAGTCGGAATAGTAGTTTAGTTGGATCAATTTAGTTTCATTTTAGTGCTTCATTTTTTCCTAATTAATCCTGGCCTCCGTCCCTTCTTTCACGGATATCCTGTGTACCTCCTTTCCCCAATTCAGAACGAGCATCCTGGTTGATATTTGGTTGATATTTGGGTAAAACGTCAAAACGGTAACAACAACAGCAAGACAACGACGAAAGGAAAGTTTCACCTAACTTTATTACTAAGCTTCTTTGCAATATTGTTACTTCATAATTACACGAAGAGAAAGTATTACATCATGAAGCTCATAACATAGGGTCGCGATCCCCGGGCAGGGGTGGGGTTGGGGGGGGGGGGTGACTTCCACATAAAGATGATCGTCGTTAGGGGTTAAAACTCGTGGTTTGGTAGTACCCCTAAGGGTATTAGAATCGAAAATGACCACAGTCAAGAGTTATTCTGTTACCTTTTAGGGTATAAACCAGAAAAATATGCTGACAGCAACAACTTTTCAGAACGAATTGGTAGCTCTTAGGATTAAAAATTAACACGAGCCACAACCACAAAACGAGTTTCTGGTACCTTTGGGGTTCCTTCCAAAATTCTATATTTTATATGGGAGCACCCCCCCCCCCCCACCCCCCTCCCCCGGTGCTCGCGATACAACTAATAAACTAAATGCCATAAGACTGCGGCAGTCCCTTTTTCCCAGCTTAGTCCGTCTAGTGAGAAACGAAAACAGCAGTGGCGAGCGGAAAATGGCCGCGCGAAAACTGGGGGTGAGACAGGCGCGCGGGAAAAGAAAGAGTCTTTCTTTTCCCGCGCGCCTGTCTCACCCCCAGTTTTCGCGCGGCCATTTTCCGCTCGCCAAGCTGGGAAAGAGGGACTGCTCGTAGTCTAAAATTCCATCGCTTTGCGAATATCTTTATACTTGTACTTCACTCGCTATATAAACAAATGTCTATACGATTATATTTCACGGTCGTCCTTTTCAAAGATTCGCCGGTCACTGCAAGAAAACGTTCTAACGACTACAAAGCAAACTACCTTTAGAATCATAATACTGTTTCAAAACAAATATCTTACAAGAAGGGCTTTTGCAAAACATGTGTGTTATCAAAATAGCGCAAGATCTGTATTGGGAAAACACCCGTCTTACGGGCCGAACAAGCGAGTCAAAAAATATATTATTATAGAGTGATTTTTCTCAGGCTGTGAAACAGTATCTAGCAATTAATCAAAATTGGCCAAAATTAGTAAAAACTAAACAAAAGAAAACAATGGAATTGGTGTCTAATAGTGCCTACTAGTGCTTACTAGCTTAGTAACTATTTTACGCTTTAAAGAAAATCGCTCTAGCTCTTTTACAAAGTTGACAGCATTCTCTATTTTCGAACTGCCCATAATACACTTTGTTTGCCCCCCAAATTTTGCATAAACTATTGTTTTGAAATGCTCTTGGGAATATGCAGTCCTCCCGAGAGCATTTAAAAACAATAGTTTATGCAAAATTTGGGGGGCAAACAAAGTGTACTATGGGCAATTCGGAAATAGAGAATGACACTTTTAACCCATTGACACCTAAGCCCCCCCCCCCCCCCCCCCCTTTAATTCAAACCGCCCATTATTGGCTACAGTCCTTGTACCATTTGTGACGTCTCACTTTTTACGTCAAAATATGTTTTTGATGACCAAATTATGCAGAATGAAGAATTCTACCAAAGCATGCTTAAACGAGAGCGATCCCCTGAATTGGGTCAGAGATACACGCAAGAAACCCAGTAAATTGGACTGGCAAAATAGAAGAAACATTTGGTCTTCCTACCAATTACCACGTCTTGTTACAGTCAAAATACTCAGCGCGTTCCGCTTATTATTTGGGAATGACTTTCATTAATCGGGAACGGATTGCATAAATGAAATCAAAATTCAGGTTTTAAATTGATTATTGGAATCTTCCAACGGTATAGCCTCATTCGAAATAAGAAGGCTGATTGGTTAGTTATTGACGTCAGGTGAATGTTCACATGCAAAGCAGGCAACAGTTGGCGGCTTGACACATCTGACATATTTCTGATCGCTCAACAAAAAAATCATCACTGAGTATTTTTTTTTTTTGACGTAAAGAAGCTTTGCATTTACAAAACTCCGAAGAATTTTTGAAATACTGAAAGAGAAATTTTCACCGAAAGTGAAGAAAATTTCCTACGAAGTCCAAGCGACAACAGCGGCCAACGGTTGCGTGTTTCGCTTGTGAACTTTAGACAGATGCCAGTAAATAAACCAATCAATATTCGTTATTTCGAATGAGGCTACCGTTGGAAGATTTCAATAATCAATTTAAAACCTGAATTTTGATTTCAATAATGCAATCCGTTCCCGATTAATGAACGTCATTCCCAAATAATAAGCGGAACGCGCTGAGTGTTTTGACAGTAATGAAGTCAAGTGAAAGGCCAACAACAAGAAGGAAAAAAACAGAGGAGATAATTTGCTTTGTTGGCATGCCCGAAACGAAAAAGCGATATACTAGCCCTTAAAAAAGAAAGGAAGTTTAGTTTTCATGTTGCAAACAACATTTTGGCTTATTTGGTTACAATTTGGCCAGACAGTAGTTAAAAAACGGGCATTAGTGGCTTCAAATTGCCGTTTTTGGATAAAACTCTAGGAGTCAATGGGTTAAGCTTATGTCGGTAAGGGTGCGCACAAGGCGATCCAAGATAATCCCAGAGGTCCCTTTACAGAAATTCGGAGTAGTTCAGCCTTATAATAAAATTTATAATTCAACACATTGATACACTGCCCAAATATGGTCAAAAAGTTATCGATATGCGTTATGTCTACATGACATATAACCAGCGATGGCGGTAAATTTCGCATTTTGAAGGAAAGTGAAAATGACTGCTGGCTGCAATTTCGTGTTTTTGAGCGAAAAAAGGGAAAAGAAAGAAAAAAAGAGAAAAGAAAAGAAAAGAAAAGAGAAAAAGTATTGTTCACATGATTGGACAAAAAAGGCGCGAAATTTTCGCGTTGTCGCGGTCGCTGTACTGGTCGCAGTGTTTCTTGGCGTAGCTGAATGAAAACTGGTTCAAAGTTTGACCGCTCGACAAGGAGTGAATGAAGGAGCACAATTTTCGTAAAATTGCTTTGGTAATCACCTCTGGAATATGATATAGGCTTGATGCTTCCTCAGAATAGTTTCTGATCTCGTCATTACGGCTGTAGGAGCTAAGAAACGAGCAAGTTTGTAAACAACATTGATTGACTCAGCTCGTACTTCGATGTTTGAAAATTTGGTGCTGATGGATGGGAATAAAAAGCCAAATCAACTACAGGTACGATGTTTTAACCGTTTCTTGTATCCTTTAGCTGTGAATTTTTGTAAGACATACTGTCCACGCTGCTGTTCTTTCCGACTTTTCGCCGCTATGTTCAGGTTCGTAGCCGTGTGTTGTTTTGATTCTGAATTGACCTTTTCAAGATACGAAACACTTGTAAGTAAGACATTCTATGCCATTTTACTGTGTTTTAATTCTTGTAGTCACTACTTTGTCCCGTTCTTTGAGTAGACGAAAGTTTTTCGTAGAAACTCTCAACTGATTCAGTTGTGTACGCTAAATTAATTTTAGCTTAGCAAAAGTTTCGGCATTCGCCGCTTGTTGTTTAAGAAATGGTGCGAGGCAAAATATTGTTGTTAGCCTTTTTACTTAATGAAAGGTTGTATATCTCAATGAATTTTTTTCTCGAAACTGTGATTTGTTATCAATGTGTTGAATTATAAAACAGTTATATATATATAGTGTTCAAGGTCTTCAAGCTTGCGCAATATTGACAAAGGCGCCACTTTCATTCATGAACTGTGTGATGTTGCAAGTTTCGCGCGGTTAAAACATATGTAAGCCTTTTTAAAATAAAAGGCTTAGCTTGGATATTTTTTCTTCAAACTGTCCTTTGTTATCAATGTGTTGAATTATAAAACTATTATAGCGCTCAAGCTTGCGTGATATCGCCTAATTTTAGCCGACTCGGCCTACGGTCTCGTCGGCTAAGTATTAGGCGATATCACGCGCGCTTTCGCGCTATAATAGTTAAATATTTGAACATTTTTTGGGTAAATACTACTTAAAGAACTACATCAAACGTATTCCGTCATTATGAGAACGTTAAATTGTCTAACAACTTTCATTTTCTCAGGAAATCAGTCTGGGCCGATTTAGAGACGGTTTAAGAGCATTAAATGGAGCTCTAAGCTTGGTTATAAGCAAGTCAGTTGAAGACGATTTTACGTCTTTACTAAATGCCATCTTATAATTCAACACATTGATACACTGCCCAAATATGGTAAAAAAGTTATCGATATACGCTATGTCTACATGACGTATATCCAACGATGGCGGTAAATTTCGCACTTTGACAAGAGAATGCAAAAATGACAGACCGGCCTCGATATTTTTCTTCAAGCTGTGCTTTGTTATCAATGTGTTGAATTTTAAAACTATTATAATGCGAAAGCGTGCGTGATATCGCCTAACTCTTAGCCGACGAAGTACTGCGTTCTATAGGGAATAAGAACGCGGTACTTCGTTGAAAAAGTCGGCCCTCTGAGTTTATCGTAAAGTTGTTGTGTTGAGTCACTATGGTTACCTAAAGTTGCTCATCACATCACGAGTGAGTGACTGCTCTATTTACCTTTAATCTCCAATATCAAAATACAAATTCTCCTTTCTTGTTCCTATACGTTTCTTATAGAAGTAGTGGGGAGAAGTTGTTAAAATATCAAAACAATTTATCGTGATCATATGCGCAATTCTCGTGACCTCTCTGATTTAAGAAGAATTGATATTACAAGCAGGAAAAATTTGATGCTGATCACTATTGTTGGTCAATATCTCACTGAAGATATTGCATTTCGACTGAAAAAGGACTTCAGATACTTGTTGAATTTTGGATACATAATCATACATGTAAGCTGCCATCAAGCTCTATGGAGGTTTTGCACGGCAGCCATGTTGCATGGCAGGAACAATGAAAATGTTTTGCATTAGAAAGAACATTCTTTCCATGGGAAAAAGAATCTATTGTTCCTGCCATGCAACATGGCTGCCGTGTTTTGCCTGGTAATCCATTTCCCGCGGGAAATGCAAAACGAAAAATGCTGCTTACAGGTTACAATTTTCGCGATTTATAAAAGATCCGCTATGTATGGGTAGTCTAATTCAACTAAAATATCATACAGTGCGCCTACAGTGCTGCCGGCTTTAACTTCCCAAAATCTTAGCACCTCGTCTGCAGGGTTTTCCGTTCGCCCATCAAGGAATCTGATCTCGGTGTTTTTCATTCCTAGTTTATGGGCTAACACCTTCCAGCTGTCATCTCCTGAAAAAACAAGAAAGAAAATACTTTTAAGTTTACGAAGTAAGATATCAAACACAAGGAAGAGTGTTTGATCAGGATATCAAAACACCGAGAAGTGGATGGAAAAAACGAGGCACGACCAAGAATTTTTTTCAATCGACTTCGAGGTGTTTGGATTATAGCTTCTTAAACTGATCATTAAATTCTGAGAAAACGAAGAATTAAAATCGCCAAAATCTATGCTATGGTTAAGATGGGTCTATCAAGACACACTGTTTTGAATTTCTTCCTTGAAACTTGATGAATCATTAACGAGTTTGATAGTTTATTTCAAATGCTTCTCTCCTTTCAAGAAACACGAAAAACCCTTGTTAACTCATGAATAGGCGAAGCATTGAACAAGTTATAACAGTGAGACGAAATATGACTCGATCGTTCGATCGCTCGATCGTTGGCTTGCTCACTCGATCGGCTGTTAATATTGATACCGCGATATATAGTGGTCGCCTGCCTTACCCATGGGGATGGCATTGAGGGAAGGGAGGGTGAGGAGTTGGATGCAATAACAACAGAAACAATAACCTTTATTTACATCCATAACTGAGAAATTTACATTTTTAGACAGCTAATAAAAGCAGGACAAAATTAAGTTACAAAAAGATGATACATTATATTATTATAAGGGATGTCTAGGAACTAAATGAACAAACGTTTTCGTGTTAGCTCCTGGCTATTGAAAGATATTTTTTACACAATGGTGACATGAATGATATAGCAAAAAAAATAAATGAATAAAAACACACATACAAAACAGACACTTCCAAAGCAAGAGCAAATTATGGGCAGTCAATTTTCAATGCAGGGAGTGGGGGGGTCGGTGAAGCAAAACGTCTTGGGAGAGGGGAGGGTCCGGTTTTTCGAATTCACGAGTTGGCTCACAGGAGCCTTTGATTTTTATTTCCTTTGTATTTGTAGCGAATATCTCCCAATAAAGCTGTTGAAGTCCAAGTTCAAGTTTATTATTCACACTAGAAACCCATAAGTGGGTTAAAACGTGCCACTGTCTCTTGTACGCTTCAAAACAAGCTTCCGATTATTCAATTTGCCAAGAAGTTGTTACAGCCATATTTGGAAAATAAAAATAAAAATACTAACCAATCAATTCATTAGAACAACTGCTTCCAATCCCGAGGGACCAAGGGGTTTCCGAATATGGTACTAAGCAAAAAATGAATATTCGGAAGCTGTGAATGCGCGTTACACATTTCAACCCGCTTATGGGTTTCTGTTCACACTTATTCAATTACAACACAACAATAATAAGGAATAAAAAAGAAGAAGTAAGAACAGAGCTACTACATGTATACATTGAATTAAACATAACAACGGAAGAAGTGTGTAGCAGCCAAAGGAGCCAAGCTTTCGAATTGGCTACTACCACAGAGCGATTACAAGTGGGTGGAGGGTATACAGTACTTTTAGAAACTAGTTATGAAGCTCTGGCTAAATTAATCACATTGAAAAGGAAGAGTATATATAAGTTATAATAACTATTTAAATTAAATAATTAAATAAATAGTAAAATAATTAAATAAAGTCGTGGTTCAAATTTTTTCTTGGTTTAAAATTTTTAAAGCAGTTTAATTTTGATTTTCCTTTGTTTCAGATTCATTATCATAATCTGACTGAGACAAAGGAAACAAGAATCAAACTGGTTTGAAGAAGAAAAATTTGAACCACAACATCAACAACAACGAAAATCACTCTCTGGATGAAGCACCTCTTTAAGGGGTGAAAAAGAGTGGAAAACTAATTTGGTGTGTGGGTACTGTGTGCCAACATACCACATAATTCCGTGGTCAGCGCTCTTCGGTGAGTGTAACCAACTTCCCGGATATATTTGTTAAGTGGCAACAAAGGACCTGAAAACAACATAACCACGTGAGATGAGATGTGACCAGGATTGTTTGCAGAAGGGGCCCACGCTACTGTATGATGGGCATCACAAACTGTCCTTGTCTACAGAATGTTTGCACATGACATCATAAAAATTCACAAATCTTAATCTGCATCCTACAAAGCTGTTTCTAACATGGTACACATGGATACCAGTGTTCCAATCTTTCACAAAAAAGTTGCAGGTTTTAAATGTGTCACGCAATTCGTCATGCTATTTTAGATAAACCGTGAAAATAAACAAAATTGAACCAACTGAAAGTTATTTTTTGAATGACACTTATAGTGAATACAATATTTTGTGATGAGATTTTTTAAGTAATTAAGACTTTGAATTTTTGGCCGCCACGTTGGTGTCCCAAAGTGAGGCACCAAGATGGCCGCTCCTTACATTTCTTACTAAAAATATCTAATACTTGGTCACCTATAACTCTTGAACGAAATGCCCTTGCGCTTCATAATTTGGCCCAGATGTGTAATTTTAAACTCTCTACAATTCCATAAACATTTTGGAATCGAAAACTGTTGTTTAATGCTTCTGAATTGTGATATGACGTAAGTGAAAACACTCTATAAAAGTTCACCATAACACACATAATGTTCACATAATATGAAGTAATATGAAAACGACAAAGAACTGTCAAATATGAAGTACTTGTTACAGTGCACAGTGCGACGCGCCTCATCATGAGCACCCAACAAACTTTTTACAAGTTTTGTACCTAACTTTGCACTCCTGTAATCTTGCCTTTCATTAAATTTCATTAGATTTGCTTTGACGAAGGGCTAACGCTCAAACAGTCAGTGTTTAAATCTCTTTACAGTGGCCAATTTATCTTATCAACATTTAGTAGTTGCTTGGAAGAGGGTTCATTTTGCATAACAGGACCCACGACTGAGTTTCCACTAAGGGGAGGTGATTGTCTATGGATCTATAAGAGGATTTGTCAGTAAGGCACAGTCATGTTCCCTGAGACTGCCTTGGAATGGCGCTAAACTGTTCACTTGTCTTGGATAATAAATCAAATTTAGCTTTCAAAAATGGGCAGAAATGCAAGGAAATCCCCCAAATCCTTTTAGGTTTGATTTTGCATTTGCCTGTCAGTAAGTAAAAAAGTTCACTCTGTCGTATTCTGACTTACCAGTGACTCCTTTATATGTCGATAAGACACTCCTCAAAGTCTGTACAACAAATGTTCTATCTTTTTCGTCTTTTAGTGAGTCAATAAACTTGCGGATGGGGTATTGTTTACTCTGTTGTATAAGGTCTGTTGGGGATAGCAATTTTTTGGTGTCAAGATCTTTTATCAGTTCCTCTTTTAAGAGTTCTAATGAATTTTGTCTCTGTCTCAGTCCTTCGACAACATCCCAAGCTTGGTTCTCATCTAGGTCACCAAAGAACTTCACTCTTTTCTCTTTGCTGGGATCTGCAAGGATACATTGTACAGAGTCTAAGTTGCTGAAAGAATGACAACAACAACTGAACAATAACAGGCACAATAGACAGACAGGCAGACAGTAACAGTGCAAGCCCATGTGAGAGAACACCATTGAGACCAAAAGTTATTGCCTCTTGCTGAAAGAATGACAACAACAACTGAACAACAACAGGCACAATAGACAGACAGGCAGACAGTGACAGTGCAAGCCCATGCGAGAGAACGCCATTGAGACCAAAAGTTATTGCCTCTAAAAATGTTGTCTGGATGTCTACATATTAAAGGGGCTATGTCATGATGATTTTGAGGTTTTTTGGTCAAACTGCCCCAAATTAAAACAACGTACCTTTGTCGTACACAAAATGCTTATAGAACACTAAGAGGAAAATATCAAGTGAATCTGATTTTAGAAGAGAAAATATTAAAACCATAATCAGAGTTTTAGCGAGTTTTCCAAGACACAAGTGATAAACTTGAAAAAATTAGGCAGCCCAATTTTTTCAAGATGCAACCATTAATTCCATGCTGGCCATCTGCAGCCCAAGACACTGTTTGCTCTCAAAGCACTGGTAGAATAATTTGAAACAAAACTGGACCTTTATTTTTAGATTTTCAATGATATAAAGATGTATTTTGGCTTTTTAAAGTAACACTAAAAATGATGACATAACCCCTTTAAAACTGCAGCAAGATTCATCGCCTCTTTTACACACTGGTACTTCTAAACAAGAGGTGCCTGACTATAAGAGGTGGTATTCTTACTGGAGGTGTTATATCTAAGTTGGTACTGTCTAGCCCTTCTAATGAGTGTTAGGGGCCTGCTACTGGTGCTGAGATACATGCACTTACTGGTGTGGAATAACCTTAGTTGATATTAATGATTTTGAAATGCACCACTGTTGCATCTGATAATATACTGGTACATGTATGTTAATGAACATCTGACATACTTTTGACTTCTTCACCCACTTTATGCTCCAACCAGTGTCTGAAGTTGGAGCAAAGTTCCCAGGAAACTATCTATGGTTGTCGGATGCATGGTGTTTAAAAGAAGTTTTAATCCACTGTTTTATTGTTATTTAAGAAATGTTGCTGTGTGCTTTTCCATTTCTTAGCCATTCCAAATCTAACCTACGAAGAACAGTAAACAATAAAAACCACGAGCTGAAAGATTGTATGGACAGTTGTTGGTTTTCATACTGGCTGAGACTGACATAAGTTATGGTGATATGGTGCAGTTCAATATAAACTAATAGGAGCAGGCATGGCACAGTGGTGAAAGCACTTAGCCTCTTGCCATGCATGTGACCTGGGTTCAAATCTCAAAGCAGAGTCCAAGTTTGTTGGTTGTTGCCTTTGCTCCAACAGTTTTTTGCTGGGAACTTAGGTTTTCCTCACATCCTCTACCTATTTAAGATATTATTGAATCTCTAAAATAACTTTTTTATTACATAAATCATACAGTTAAGGCCTGTTCACACAAGTTGCATCTTCAAATTGCATGTGTAATCAGACGGCGATTTAAGGGCGATTTGGGCGCGATTTGTTGCGCGATGTCGCAGAGGTTTCAAACATGTTCGAAACCTGATGCAACTTGGCAGCGATTTTTGGGAAATCACAGCAAATCAAAGCAAATGTTGCACCCGAATCACACAGGAAATCGCTGCTAGTTTACACTGGCGACAAAAGTTGCATCAAAAATTGCATGATTGTGTAAACGGGCCTTTAGAAAGGGATGGAAATTACCACTTGCCCAGGCGAGTGTCAAATCTTCTTGGCGAGTAATACTAAATTATTTGGTGCAGTTATGAAAGTCACTTGCCCAAATGGCGAGTGCTGTCAAAAAAAGGGTTTCCAGTGGCCGGCCTGTTACTCAGGTTAATGTGAATTATGAATCAAAATAGATTCATATGCGCTGCAGTAGAAAGAATTAAAAAGAAAGTCAGTGATCGTCACAACAGACCATTTTCGATATAATTTATTAAAATTCATACTTGGCTCCGAGGCTTGGGGGAATAAAACAAAAGAAATCACATTGAGGTTCAGCCTCAGAGCCAAGTACATGTATGAATTTTAATATATAGAAAATGGTCTATTATACATCAACTGAAGGAGTTGCAATAAGAGCCTGAAATAACAGAATGTTTTTAGGCCTTGGCAGGATTTTAACCCATGACCTTGGTGATTCCAGTGCAAACGCTCTACCACTATTAAAGCCAGGTGGGAGCTTGGTAAAACCTACAGTGTAGTTGGTAAAACTGTACTCACTCAATAATCCCATTTTACTGGTCACATTATCAACACCACTGTCAACATAGTCCAGCTGGCAGCCAAGACTTTTCTCAAGACAAAAGGAGCAGTCTTTTCGCTCAGCACGATTAACAGCAGCGAGGAGTGCCTGCACTGTAGCATTGCGTCCCTTGATTGAAATCCATCCTTTTATACAGTTCAAAGTTGGGCCTCCATCTCTGCCTTCCATTCTTGTTTCCTTACCAGCTGGGAGTTTAAGTTCTTGGTAAAATCTAAAAATAAAAAGGAACACAGGCCTTGAAATTCTGTTTGCCTCATAAGTAGCTCTCAGCATCAGACAAGGTAAATACTGATTGGCTACTAAATGGTGTTGCTGGCATTAAATTTTGAATAATATTGATTTTAAACTTTTTTAATCTGTTCAGTCTTTTTTCTCTCAATCAAACCACCTTTCTTAAATTTTGTAATTTTGCTTGCAACTGTTTCTTTTTGTCAATTTTTGTGATTATTATTTTTTTGTGTTAAATCATGGTGAACACCTGGGTATGAGAGGTTTCCTCGTGACATGCATTCATGAGCAGTCAGGGCTGCTGGAGGTCGATCAATGACCAAATAAATGAGAAGAGGCGTACATTGATTTGACTAAATAATAATCATATGGTACCCTTCATTTTTTTTATTAGGTCAAGATCTACTGTCCTACTAATTAGGTATCATAGAGTTCTGAAAGTAGCGGCCCCATTATTTTTTGGAATTAGCAGGCCTAAAGGGTCGCTACTGTCAGGTAGCCATTACTTTCGGGCACCTAAAATAAATTATGTGAGTAACTGAAGAATAAAAACACAACCATGGAATAAACGTACGGTCACTTGAATTCTCTTTTTGTCATCGATTCTTCGTCATTCCTTGGCATTCTTGTACAGTTAAACACTAAGCTATTCCATCTGCATGAAGACATCACGTAGACAAGTATACATGTAGTATTTTAGATTGGACCATTTCTTTCGGGGGAAGCCATTATTTTTGGGAATTACCAGAAAGGTTCAATGAGGGTCTATTACAGGGGGTCGCACAGTCCGCAAACCGCCATAGTTTGTTCTTCCTAGACCGCAATCTGTTTTGTTTTTTTTCCTCAAGACTGAAACCGCCGATAATTCTTGACCGTAAGGTAAGGTAAAGGTAAAGTCGCACTCGAGCCAAGATTGGCCCACACAGCCGGAGCTTGACCCGGTTTCTGTTAGCATGAAGCAACTAGGAATATTGCTACTCTCCCCTGGATGGGATGCTAGTCCATCGCAGGGTTACCCCCAGCATTTTATCGCCGGTACCCATTTAAATTGGATGCCCCTGGATAAATAAATAAATAAATAAATAAATAAAAAATACACCTGGGTGGAGAGAGACAGTGTGGAGTAAAGTTTCTTGCCTAAGGAAACAACACGACGGCAGAGACCAGGTTCGAACCACCGACCTTCAGGTTGGAAGTCCGACGCGCTAACCACTAGACCACCGTGCCGCCAGATAAATACGAATGTACCCGCAAACTGACACTAAAAAATGGCTTAAACTGCCAGCCCGCCAGAGTATAATAGACCCTCTTCAAAAGGTACATGTACTTTCGGGTAGCCATTACCATTTTTTTTTTTTTTTTTTGGGGGGGGGGGGGGGGGGGTACTTCTTTCGGAACTCTACAGTATTTCAATAGGGTTAAAGAATTTCTCTTTTTTAGTATTGCTGGGTTAAAAAGAGATTAAAAGGGATAGTGGCATCCGTATGATCATGGAGCTTTGAAATCAACTTACATGTAAACTCAACTGGAAATAACTTGCACTCAACTATTTATACCCCTCAATCTCTTTCAAAGTACACAGAGCTGTTCTAAGATATTAAATAATATTTTCCTTACATAATTGAATTCAGACAAACCTCTTCCATCCATTTCCCCACGTATCTTCTTCATCCATACTTTGACAGAATTGTTTTAAGCACTCAGGCTTTACCTCAAGAATTTCTTGTACTGGTGAATCTAATGTAAAGGAACCAGTATCTTGTACAGGTGTACGTGGGGGTGTAGACAATCTCTCATCATTAGAAGATCCTGAAGGCATAGGTACTGCAAACATATTTATTAATCAGAAAAAGGACTTAAAGTGCCTATCACCCCTAGAAAGTTATTTTCATAATCAACTCTATGTACATTGAATAGTTGAATGGTAAAATATTTCTTATTTTGAACGTCGTGTTAGTGAGTTATGGAGATTTGAATTTACAAAATGCTAATTAGATGACATCTACCCGGGAATCGTTGATTATACAACTACTTGTTTACACCTCCAAGTAATATTTTTTACGAATCAATTGACTATCCACAGTTTATTTTTAGTATTTATCAAATTAATTATCCTCAAGCTGTTAACTGCGCATTGTAAATTAACGTAGAAATAATGGCAAATTCCCGGGTTGACGTCATCTAATTAGCATTTTGTAAATTCAAATCTCTATAACTCACAAACGTGACGTTCAAAACAAGAAATATTTTACCATTCAACTATTCAATGCCCATAGAGGTGATTCTGAAAGTAACTTTCTAGGGGTGATAGGCACTTCAAGTTAAATCAGCCTGAGTGGAGTACAATTCAGGGAGTAATGGGGCAGATAATTTCAAATTGGCCAAGAATGTACAAGGACAATTTAAAATCGTAAGCATAATTATCCCTGAATTGTACAACACAAAGTCCAATTACTAATGTCTAGGGGGTCTGGAGAATTCTTTACCAGAATTAGAGTTATTGGAGCTACAAAATGCATTTTGGTGGATAATTTTTGACTTCAAAATATTTGTTGTTAATATAAACCACTTGTGAATTTGTGTAAATATACATGACACAAAATTATAGGTTTTACACTGCTGGCTGTGAAATTTCTGAATATTTCTGAAATGTGATTGGCTGAGGTGAGCTGTATTTCAGCCTAATTTGAAACACCTACATGTAGAAATTTCAGTTGCTGTGGCAATGGAGATGGCTTTGCCTTGTTGTTGAAACAATAACAGATAGCTTTCCTGAATTTGACAAGAGTGAAATACAATAATTGAAGGAAAGTTCAGAAAATAATTGCCAACATGAAAAAAGGTACGAAGACCTATTATATCCTTATGCAGTTGAGCTGGGTTGAAAAGATATAATGTGGATAGTTTTAGCTACAATGCCAGACAACTCGACAAGCAAATGGAAAAGTTCTTCGCCAAAGTGAGTAAGAGAACGTCAAGAATGGCTCCGACTTGAAATACACTTTACTTGTAGTAACTAGTGTCTTTGTCCGTCATCTAGAGGAAGTGGGCAGTTCTGTTTCTAATTTTGAAGACAGAGAAACCATAAAAAGTGGAAAAATGTTCAAAGTTTTATCAAAAGCTCCCTTCCTCCATGAGCAAGTTCGGCGAAATGGCCCCATGCCAATGTTTTTTGTCTATAAAAGCACTGACCACCCAAGGTGAAGTTTTGTTGCAGTCTAAAGAGCTCCTTGGTGCCTTGGAAATTAGTTACCAAAGTTTCTAATTATTATTAATTTAAAAATGAAAAGATGAAGCAGAGATGGTGAGTCATCACTGTGTTTAAGAAAAATTATTTTACATGTAAGGTAGTCTTTGGTTGTGGATCGATGATCACACATGTGAGTGTTAGAAAAAGCGAAATTTCTCAACCTTGTAGTATTAACAAATAATACAATGGTTTCTATGGGGAATTTGGGAGAAATACCTCTTATAATATTTCAAATTGTCCCAAAGTTCACTCGCCGAAGCAGCTTGTGATATTTTGGGACAATTTTGAAATATTACTTGACGTATTTATCCCAAATACTCCTAGAAACCATTGTATTACATGTACCTACAGCTGCATACAGTTAAACCTCTCTAATACGGACACCGAAGGGACAGAACAAAGTGTCTGTACTAGAGAGGTGTCCGTATTATAGAGGTCACCACGATGACGTCACTTTTAAGACTCCCTGACAGTTTTGGTCCAGTAACTAAAAGCAGGCCCACACTCGTCTTTTAACTGCATCTAAATTGATTAATATACAGCATTGAGACATTCAAGTCTATCAGTAGCGTACTACATTGTATAATTCTCAGCTACACTGCATGCATACGAATCTGACGAATCACTGTTTTAAACCGAAACAAACTACAATGCAATGCTGCATGTGAAAAAGTAATATAAAGTTCAATTCTGAAAACATATTTTGATTATGTTTGTAACCACAAACAGGAAATTGTATTACTTACTCAAACTATCATCACCTGATCACCGGAGTGTCCGTAATAAAGAGGTTTATATGAATTTGCCCTCTGGGGCCGAGATTTAGTGTCCGTTGTCCGTATTAGAGAGAGTCCGTATTGTAGAGGTCTTTTTTAAAGAAAATATGTGAGAATTTTGTCGGGATATAGGAAACTGTCTGCAATAGAGAGGTGTCCGTATTAGAGAGGTGTCCTATACCAATACAAATTCAATTATCACCATTTATCCCAGCATCAAGTAGTAAGGTACGAGCCATTGTTGGATGAACTTTTTCCAGTTCTTGTGCAAAATCTTCAAAAGCTTTAGGACCCTTTCTGGGGAGAATTTCAGTCAAAAGCAGGTCTATCCTCTGTGAGCATAGTCTTGTGTCAGTCAGCAGGTTTTGTTTATCACTCTCATCTACTAATCCAGATGAATAAAGCTGCTGCACTACTTTTCCTAGGTTCATCTGACGGAGATTCTCAACATTTTTAAGGAGGATCTGCTTGTGTTGGGTTGTCATGCCAACATCACCTTTGTGAACGGCAGAAAGAGTATATTGTCAAGATAAAACAAAAAATACATTGTGGGATGGAAAATAGCATAAAACAGTAAGAAATCTACATGTATGTGAAGGACCTGGGATCTCTTTGATGCTTGTATTACTGAAATGGATATGTTTTGGCTCAAATGTTAAACAAGCAAGGTGCCCTAAAAGAACCCTGTTTGTTTTTTGTTTCTTTTTCTGTCAGGGGATTTGGTTTTGCCAAGAAATACAAGAACTCTGTTCAGCTTGCTTCTTATATTCCTCTGATTGAATATTTTTGACAGCCAAACATCACATCTGACATGGGGGTGGACCAGCAACAGGAATGGCAAAAATAATGGCATTTATAATGCTGTAGGCACTTCCTTTTCCCCTCCCTTTGTGCTCTGCACTCACTCCGTGTACTTTGCCATCCCATCATCCCACCCTTGACTTCTCCTCCTAGTGCCTGCCATGCAGGCTACCTAAGGTTTGGCCTTGGAGGGAAAGTGGGTCATGTGCAGGTGATCGACTTGAAACCAAAACAAACTACATACATACATGTACATTGTTGAAATATTTCTAGACAAAAGAACAAAATATGTGATTTTGTCTAGAATATAATTATTACCTTTCAAAATAGTTGCAATGTCTATGCCTGACTCCTCCACCAGAGGTTTGGCGAGATGTTGCTGCCTTTTATGCAAAGCAGCAACAAAACACAGGAAAGCTTTCGGTCCCCTCCTTGGTAACATGTCGACTAGTTCTTCAGCTTGGTCCTTCCTCGTATTTTGAGCTTTGACGGCATCCCTGTCGTCTTCATCAAGACATTCGGATAGGTCATTCAACAACTTTAAAGGTTCCAAGTCCCTTATAAGGTCCGCACGATGTCTTTGTATAATTTTTCTGTGTTGCTCTGACATGCCCGCCATGTTGGACACAGAAAGGCGGAAGTCACCGAAGTAGTAATGTTGCTATAAAATAACGTGATTTAAACTTAATGACTCCTACATTAGTAATTTCATTGTCTTGCACTCCGTTACTTCAGTCCTCAGGAACAATTAGAAGCTTTTCTTTCTGCAATCCTCGAAATCTGCCAAGTCAGAGCGAGCGCTCCCGAACGCTCCGAGAACGCTCCCCAATATTCTTTGCTGAGCCAGCTGTACAGTATATTGATGGCCTGCAGCTGCACTTGTCGTCATGTACGTGACATGTAATTATCCGCATTTGTGTAGCTCCAATATGGCGGAAAAAGATGAAGAGATTTCTTCGAACTGTAGTGGCTAACTGCGAAACATGCAGTGTGTATTAGTATTGCAAACCATGGTTAGTGACGCTGGAATGGATAACAGCTCCACTCCAGCGCAAATAAAGAGGAAAAAACCATGGAGAAAAGTGCTTTACGAAGACCAAGGTGTTCCCGACAACTATGTGGACGAGTCGTTTTTGGACGAAATGAAGAAAAATTGTAAGTGTGATTAACTTTAATATGAAAAATCGGTGTAGCACATAATGATAGGTAGTAATCTGGGTAACAAAAATAAAAACGCGATGTCATACCTCTGACAAGCTCTCACTGATAGCAATCCTTGAGCATGATACATGCAATTTATTGTATTATTAAAGCTTAAATTATTCAGGGTTTGAGCCAGGCCGCACCATTGCGCCAATCCCGTAATAAAATTTAAAATGTCCCGTCAGAAAACAATTGAGGGGTCATTTTGTCCTCTTCAGCATTTAGAAAAAGACCTGAAAAAAATTCCAAATTTTCAGTACAGTGAATTGTACATAACAAGAAGAGCACAAATTGTGAAAAACAAAGCCTGCAAAATGTTCAAAATTGCAGCCAAATTATCAAAGTTTCCACTGGAATTTGTGCCAGGTCATGCTTCAGTCATGGTCTAGTGAACACGCCACATGCTCAGCCAAGTGTGAAGCTGCGAAGCACGTAGTCTGGGGATTTCTTTCAAGAAAATAATGTCGTAACCAACACGAAAGTGTGTTCGAACATTGGAGAGTTTTTTTGCTTCTCGTGGAAGCCCTTCAGAGGCAAGGGTTTTACAAAATGATACAGAAATTAGTTCAACCAATTGAGAACAAATGAAAAGAAAGGAAGTGACAGATGAAAGCAGTGAAAGAAAAGCTTCAAATTTGTGGTCTGATTTCAGACACGTTGGTTGAGTGACCACACATGGCTGCACTTTAAAAATGGAGTGATGTTTTGCCATAATTTTTGTCGCAAATTGGAGAAGGCACATCCATTTGGATGTCAGCAGGCTGTACAAATTTCCGAACATCAACTCTTCAGAGGCATAAAGACTGCAAGGATCATGAAGATGCTGTTCATGAGGAGGACAGATGAAAAGAGGCATGCCACCTTACAATGTAACTTGTTGCTATTTCATTAATTTAAATGTATAAAATTACAGTTCACTTTGAAATTTATCTCTATGGTTTACTCAGCGACCCTTTGAAATGAAAGATGTCCCTCCAAAATTAACCCAAAGGGACAAATTGACCCCAAGCAGTCAAATCCTAGCTCAAACCCTGATAATTATAGATGTGGTATTTCCTTATTGTTGTTCCAGAAAATATCCATACCCCCAGGGGTGTAGCTAAGACAAAACTCAGCAGGCTCATTAACAAGCCCAGCCAGTTTTTCTGGCTTGTGCACCTTCAAAATCACCCCAAGTCTTTGTTTTCTAGTGAAGTTTCAGCTGGTGATAAGTTCTCTTTCAGCTGGTGAAATTAGCCGGTAGCTACATCCCTGTACCCCGCCCATGAAAGTTGTTTTTGGTTTGGACCCTCAAATACCCCTATTAAATAAAGTCTGGTTATTTGTATGAGTTTGGTCTGTTGTAAAGTGTCTGTTGGTAATCTGTTGATAGACTGTTGGCTGACTGTTGGTGAACTGTTGGCCGACACTTAACTGACAGTTGGCTGACAGATTTTTGGGGGAGCTATTAGTCAATTTTACTGGAAATTCCAATTTAGCTTCATACTTTCCAAATAAAAACTTGGGCGATGTAGCAGCTCTTGTAAGGTCTCACACCACTGGTTTGATACCCTTCGAGAGAACAATAGAACAAACAACACGACAATGGGCCCAGCTCGCCCTAAAAACAATCTCAGCTGTGTTTTACAAGGCCGATGAAAATAGAGGTTTCTGAGAGCTGCGACACTACCAAAAAACTTTGGCTCTTGAGGACCCCTCTTCCCTGGGGAATTTTCAATAACTTTCCAATTACCCGGTAATTAATTTCCTAGTGCTGAATAAGGACCTCTTAATATGAGTCTGATACATGTAACTGGACTGGTCCAGTTGGCAAGGTGAATTGTTTGGTTTGTTCATATGTAAATTTCAGCCTGGTTACGGGGATGAAAGTGTATGTGACTGTCAGCGTGCATGAAAATAATAACTCATGATTTTCTTGCTGTAATAATATCTTAACTCATTCAGCATCAATAAATCATTTTTGATTAAAAAAAGTCCAAAAGTAGGTCAAAATGATGCTCATCCTCCCTTGACAAAGACACATGCGCATTCAAAAAATTTTCATCACAGTAGCCGGCTATCCTGTTCATATGGGGGAATTTCCATCCCAGTTATAGCCAGGCCAGTCCGATTAACCAGGCTCATATGAAGTTAGAAATAATGCATGAGCTGGTACAATGTAGCACAAGGTTGAATTTAGTCTTTGTTACTGCCAAAGAATCAAGCCAATTAAAATGTGGAAAAATAAAAATATGAAATTTTGAATTAAGTTTCACAGGAGCTTTTTTGAAGACATACATGTATGGTCCCTTAATAGAAACACAAGAATTGTGTCTTTATAGAAGTGGGCCATTCCAAAACTTTTCTGCAGCACTCCAGTGGAAGGCATTCTCTGGCACAGGGACTGTTAAACCTGTAACAACAACATTTTTAGCCTTAAAGATGTAATAGGTATAGATCAAACATGAGGAAGAGTATTTCATCAGCCATGATATCCAAACACTGAGAAGTGGGTTGAAAAACGAGGCACAGCCAAGTTTTTTTTAACCGACTTCGAGGTGTTTTGATACCTGATGAAACACTCTTTGAAGTGTTTGATATAGCTTCTCAAACTGATCAATAAAATCTCCAAAATCCATGCTGATTAAAGGGCATATGAACCGAAAATTCTTTTTGCATAGTTATGAAATTTACCCTTTGAAACACACGATTCCAAAGTTTGATACATTTAGAGTAAAAATTGTTGAAGTTAAAAGCGCTCAAAGTTGGCGATTTTACCCTAAAAAATGGTCACAAAATTCAAGGGACTGGGGTCAAGTTGTGACGTAATGTTGGTTGCAAAAGTTTGTTTACACTCAGTGACTCTCAGTGAGTTCTTGTCGCTACGGAGGATTTAAGAGGAAAAAGTTTCAGAAATGGATAGCTTGCCTAACGTTTCAAGCAACCATGAGGAAGTTGAAAGCGACGAAGATGAAGATGTGGAGGGCTACAGCCAAGTTACACTGTATCAGGATGTACTTCTCTTCCCTCTTAGTTTTCTTACTCTCTGCCATACTAGCTGTACCAGATTGATCTGATCTTGCAACCAACATTATGTCATATCACATGACATTTTGGTATTTTGGCCATGCGATTTGAAGACCATTTTTAGGCCAAAATAGGGTAACTTTGAACGCTTGTAACTTCAACAATTTTTACCCTAAACGTCTCAAACTTTGGAATCATGTGAATTCAAAGGGTAAATTTTATAACTGTGTAAAAAGAATTTTCGGTTCATATGCACTTTAAGACCACGTATCCAGTAGTGATTTCCTAAGTGTTCTCATATTGAATTATTAATGAGTTTTAGAAATACATGTAGTTTTTAAAGGTGCTGACAACAAAAACTAGGTTTTCAGAATCTCCCTTTCCATTTTGGATTTTGTACTTGCACTTTTTAGCAAGCCATTCATATTGTGTATGATAAATTGTTATCATCAAAGTGAACATGACCATCGTCTTGCATGCATCTTACCACTGAATTCTGTTTTTTGGAAGTAAATACAAGAACCTATCAGTTCTGGTCAGTGGTGCTGGAATCTGGAGCAGTGTCACAACAATTAAGCAGGTACCGGTAATTTGTGAAGGATAAAAAATTCCAGTTTCCATTAATAATTATACATTAACAAGAACTTCATGGGGTAACTGCCACCATGAATAATTGATTAAGATACAGGCAGTGTTATTTGTAAGGTCTATTATTAACACATTGACACCTCAAACACCCAAAACTGCCCTTGACAAACCCACGATCCTTCTGCCATACCTTCTACCACGATCCTTCTCATTTCCATATTTGTCCCTGTCTGTTATAACTTGTCAAACACTTTGCGTATTCACAAGTAAACTGATGTGACACTAACATAAGTTGTAGATCCGTTTTCAAAATGCCGGAACTGCAAGCTTAAGCATTTTTGTAGTTAATAACCAATTCTCTTTGATTTATCCATCCAGTGTTTGCATATTTGTGGCAGCATTTGTGTACATGGATCTTGGTCTCTTGTCACCTTCTGTTTTGTTTGTGATGTCCTCTGTGTTGACGTTGGTTGGTTATGTTTTGTTTGATGCTTTGGATGGCGGAGTATTGAGAAACCAGTCAAAAAGAACCAGTAAGAATTTAATGGTTTAGTAAATTTAAAATAGAGTATAGCAAGTATTGCTTTGTGCCTCATAGTTGTTACATTTGTTGTGGTTACATTTTTTACAGGTTTAAACATTTTCAACCCCAACCCCCTGCATCCAATTTCTCACCCTCCCCTCCCTCCAACATCATGGGTAAAGCAGATGACTGTTACATATCACCGGCTCAATGTTAACTGACCCAACCCTCTCCTAGAACTTTTGCTCCACTGTACCCCCACCCCATGCATCTAACTCTCCACCCTCCCCTCCCTCAATGCTGTCTTCATGGGTAAGGCAGGTGACCATTACTATACATAATTATGATGGGCTCAATTTTCACTGACCCTCGACAAGGCGTTTTATTCCCCCCGCCCCCACCCCTTGCATCTAACTCTCCACCCTCCGCCATGGGTAAAGCAGGTGAACATTACATAAAAATTATGGGCTTGATGTTCACTGACCCTCTCCTAGGCATTTTATTCCACTGACTCCCGCCCCCCCCCCCCTTGCATCTAACTCTCCACCCTCCCCTCCCCCAATGCTGTCTGAATAGGTAAGGCAGCTGACCATTACATATCATGGGCTCAATGTTCACTGATCCTCTCCTAGGCATTTCATTCCACTGACCCCCCACACCTTACATTTCACCCACCCTCCCCTCCCTCCTATGTCATCTCCAAAGGTAAGGCAGGTAACTATTACATATTGCATATTATTTATTATGGGCTCAATGTTAACAGCCAATCAACTGATCAAGCAGTCAAGTGAAATTCTGTTCCACTGCCATAACTTGTTCAACTATCTTCACTGCTGGAATAGTCACAAAATTATGCCGTGCTATTGATAAGCATTCTCAGTGCCCTGTCCACTTTGCATATCTTATAACTAGTCCTTGGGGACCCCAGCTAGTGTATTTAAACCCATGTTTTCGCATCTTTTCCCCTCTTTTGCTCAGTTTTGCCAGCGAGAATTGTTCCTACAATTTTTTACCCACCCTCCTCCCCTTTGGCAACTACTACTGTCCAATTTATTGCTAGTATGCACACCTCATTTCCTGGGCAAAATGTTTTCTCCCATAACTTATCCATGCCTTGGCAATGAGTGGCTATTGTAGTAGTGAAGATTTAGTACATTTCACATAAATTCACGAGTTAACAAATCCATTTCCCCCAAACCCCTCCCAATACATCCTGGAGGCATTAAATTCTTGTTTGCCCATGCAAAAAAAGGCTGTTCAGAGGGTTGTTTGGAAGGCAGAATTAGCCACTTATTGAGTACCATAAGTACAGTATAGGTTTTCTGATCATTGTCACATTGTCTGAATGTTTTTTTTTTTCTCTCTGTCCCAGGATTAGATGACCTAAAGAGCTGTATATTGGTACTTGTCTCTGTACTTGTGTTATCTCCAGTGTTGAAAACCTTGACTGATTCTATAAGTACAGACACTATCTATGCCATGACTGTAAGTACTCCCAGAAGAAAATAGCCTCCTTTTGTTATAATCCTATCCTAAGATGCCATTGTGTTGTTCCAGAAAATAACCATACCCCTACCACAGAGGGTTTTATAATTTGTACCCCCCCCCCCCGGGCCCCACCCCCCTCTGGAAATTCCAATTTAGCTTCATACTTTCCTTTAAAAACTTTGGCTTTTGAGACCCCCTCCCCCCCTCCCCCCCCCTCCCCCCATCGTAACATCGTAACACTGAGACCCAGACTAAGTTGGTTGAATCTGGAATGCATAGAGCAGTTTTCAATAGGCCATTTCCGAGTTGCTTTTTGTCTCGTTTTCAGAGTGAGGCTTGGTGCACAACCTTTCATGTGAAAATTAGTTTTATTTACATGTGAATAAAAACTAATTTTCATATGAAAGGTTGTGCACCAAGCCTCGCTTTGATAACGAGACAAAAAGCAACTCGGAAATGGCCTATTGAGTGTGGTAAAACCAAAACCAAAGTAATTACTCTGACCAATCACAGCAGTCGTAAACAATACAATGAACCAATCAGGGCTCGAAGCAATTACATGTCGGCGGCGCCAAGCGCGGGAAAACGCGTGCGAGCAACTCACGATAAATAAAAATTATAAATAAATTTGTGCATTTGTATAGCGCAAATTCTATATACATATTCAAATGCGCTTCACAATCAGTCAGACCCACCCCACCCATGAAGAAGTGACACTGAGGGTGGTCACAGCCAGGGTTCGTTACGTCCTCAGTGGTTCCTTTACGTCCCCATGGGAGACGGGACCGCCATTGATTGGTTTTGTTTTTACTTCTGATTGGTCGAAAAAGTGGCGCGAGTTTTTTTAGCCAAAGCGTAGCAATGAAAAACCAAAGCAATTGTGTAGTTACTTTTCGCACTCAATTGAAAACTGCTCCAAAATGAAAATGGTAATTAAAAACAAATTCCAGTGCTACTGAGTCCAAAATTTGATCGCTTTTTAATCATTAAATATCACTTTTTTTCCTGATCACTGAATACAACAGAAAAAAATTCATTTTCGTAGCTGGCTTTTGCCTGATTTGATCATCTTTTTGCTTTTGCATTTCTTGTCCAGACTTTTATGCTTGCAATGAACTTACTTCTCTACGATTATGGAACACGCGCCGCAATGTAAGTACAGTAATGTATACCTGACGGTTTTGTGATATCTAAGGCCCGGTTCAGACGCCGAACTTTTCATGAGCCGAACTTAATTCGAATTTGGACCGACCCAAATTAACAAAAGTACGCCTGTTGATTCAGACGCCGAACTTAATTAGCCGAACTTAATTCAGTTTGAAGAGAAACAAATTGAAAGGTCAGCGATTTTCAGGCAAAGATGTCAGAACACGCACCAGTCGTTATAATAATTTATGCATTAGGTTCGGCTCATGAAAAGTTCGGCGTCTGAATCAAAGCCGTTCCAAAGCCGAAATTCCCGGCTGAGCCAGGCAAAAAGAACGACTCAGCCGTTCCAAATTCAAATAGCCGTTCTTAACTGATTCAGACGCCGAACTTTTTATGTGCTTAATTCAAGGTATTAGGTTCGGCTCATGAAAAGTTCGGCGTCTGAACCGGGCCTAAGTTCACTTTCATTGTTCATTTAATCGAAAGACTTTCCACATCCAATGCGTTTAAAACGCACTTTTTGTCTACAGTCTATAGTTGCCACTCCTAGCGACTTATCCAGTGAATGGTACATTAGTGAAACCTACAGTGTTTGCATCCCGTCTGTTTTTGTATGTATGTGTGTGTGTGGTAGACTGCAATGTTAACTTTTAGGTATTTTTTTGTTTTCAAGATGTTTTGCAACATGTTACAGCAAAGTGCTCAAAATTCATATTCAGTCAAAACAGTCGTTCTTTAGAATGCAACTCGACAAACGAAGACTGAATTCTGAACTGTCTAATACGGTGCGAGTGAGAATTAAATAAAATTTCTAAGCGATAAAATTTAGCCTACAATTAGGTACTACATGTCTATATGTAAAATTCGAGGTAACTTTTCACAATCCTAATGGCCCACAACTGCCGGACCTAAAGTTGATTTCTGTAGCTTGTTTATCTTTTTACAGAGTTTCAAGGTCCACCTCACTGAATGCCTCCATCTTCGCGTCTGTTTGTTTAGCATCCCGTCTCCCTTCTTCCTGGCATGTTTTTGCCACTGTTACGCTTGCTATGCAGATGTTTGCCCTTTTTCCTTCACTGAGAAGACAATTGAAGGTACTGCTATGTAGTGTTGGTTGTTGCTGATAAAATGCGTGTTAAATATGACAAGTCCGCATGCTACTATAGTGGCTTAGTAAAAGCTCTGTTTTAAATGTTGTTTGGGTCTTTCTCGCATAATTTATTGAATGGCAGCTGAATGCTTTTTTTTTGTTTGATTTGGTCATTTTATACGGGAAAGAAGTAGTGATTATACATAATAGAACAATTACATTCATGTCAAAGCTTTGAACTATACAAATGATATAATGCGACCTATACAACGAAACTGGCGGGACCGAGAGAGTTTCAATTTTTCGCCCTGGCAAACGGTCCACAAGAAAGTATTGCTTATCAATTTAGTCTTCATTTTCACCTGAAGTCATCAAAATTCTCAAATCTAACAGCTCATTGTACACCGCCATTCTTTTAACAGGTTCTTCGTATCAGCAGTAGTAAGCATCGTGCCAAGTTTTATGTCAACACATTACATTGCTTTAGAGTTAGAGCATTTTAACGTTTTTGGCGGTGCAGCTGAGCGTCTCCATGTGCGAAAAAAGCAAGTATTTTTCACTCAGATTGTAGATTTTTCTAAAGGAAGATGCCTATCAGAGGTCTTTTGAATCTTTAAACTGAACCATCAGAAACAATTATAAAGAAAATAATTTAGCCGCCATGCTGGTATGCCAAAGTGGCATTATGTAATTTTTGAAAAATTATTTTCCCCATAACTCGGTTATTAAAGTTCGTCGGGCTTCAAAATTTTTACAAGTCGCTTCATTTGGCATTCTCTGCAACGTGTTATCATTATCTGCAACATGTTGTCATTACCTGCAACGTGTTATCATTATCTGCAACATGTTTTCATTATCTGCAACATGTTTTATCTGCAACATGTTATCATTATCTGCAACATGTTGTCATTACCTGCAACGTGTTATCATTATCTGCAACATGTTTTCATTATCTGCAACATGTTTTATCTGCAACGTGTTATCATTATCTGCAACATGTTATCATTATCTGCAACATGTTGTCATTGTCTGCAACATGTTATCATTATCTGCAACATGTCATTATCTGCAACGTGTTATCATTATCTGCAACGTGTTATCATTATCTGCAAGGTGCTATCATTATCTGCACCGTGTTAGCATTATCTGCAACATGTTGTCATTATCTGCAACAATTTATCTCTGTGTTGTTGTCAAAACCAGAAAAACAAACTGCTTACGCAGATGGAAACGATCTTTTGTACTTTGACTCGCGAAGTGACTGAAGATTTACTCCACCACTTGGTACGAAAACATGTTTATTAACTTTTGTCTTTCATCAGATGCAGCTTCCTTCGAACGACGTCTTTGTGACCTGGGCTCTAGTATTTGTTGCCATAGCGATGCTTTGGCCGCTGACCCAACTGTTTGCGGTACTGCTTGTTCTTGTACATCTGGCTGTGACGTTTGTTTGTCCGTTTTGGCTTATTAAACTTCAACGGTTGAAAAAGTAAGGAATATCACCCTGATCTCAACATTCATACACTGCAATGCATCACCTGACTCCTCTTCCTTTCCTTGGCCCCACTCCTTCTCCCCTCGCCCCACTCCTCTTCCTTGGCCTCGTCCCACTGCTCTCGCCGTTTGGAAACGCCTCACCACGCAGGCTAATCCTTTCCATACGATCATAAACCTCCTAGTTGCTAGGCTAGCCCTGTTTCCTGTCTGTTTCCTGGTTGCGCTCAGCTTTCGATATTTAAAAAAGTTCGAAAATAAACATCACTCCACATCTCAATCATCATACATCGACTGCTATGCTTACACTTCGAAACGTCTGCTTTTTAACATCTACCATTATTAACAGCAGCCTCTCCATCTCTCGAACCTCTCGCTGTCATCGTTACCGTTTTGAGTCTGTGGGACGAAATCCTTAAACTGTGTGACCATTCAAATGAAAACTGTTGAGTAGCTGTTTATCATGTTGTACAAGGTGGCTCTAACGTTTGAGTCTGTGAATAAAATCCTAAAGTGTAACCATTTAAATGAAAGCTATTGAGCGGTACTTTCCTGTGGTGCTGTTTATCATGCTGTACAAGGTGGTTCTAACTTTTGAGTCTGTGGATGAAATCCTAAAGTGTGACCATTTAAATGAAAGCTATTGAGCAGTACTTTCCTGTGGTGCTGTTTATCATGCTGTACAAGGTGGTTCTAACTTTTGAGTCTGTGGTGAAATCCTAAAGTGTAACCATTCAAATGAAAGCTACTGAGCAGTACTTTCCTTTGGTACTTTTTATTATATTGTACAAGGTGGCTCTAACTTTTGAGTCTGTGGATGAAATCCTCAAATGTGACCATTCAAATGAAAGCTACTGAGCAGTACTTTCCTGTGGTGCTGTTTATTATGCTGTACAACGTTCTAACTTTTGATTCTGTTGATGAAATCCTAAAGTGTAACCATTCAAATGAAAGCTACTGAGCAGTACTTTCATGTGGTACTGTTTATTATGCTGTACAAGATGGTTGTAACTCTTTGAGTCTGGATGAAATCCTAAAGTGTGACCATTCAAACGAAAACTACTGAGCAGAACTTTCCTGTGGTACTGTATATTATGCTGTACAAAATGGTTGTAACTCTTTGAGTCTGGATGAAATCCTAAAGTGTGACCATTCAAATGAAAACTACTGAGCAGTACTTTCCTGTGGTGCTGTTTATCATACTGTACAAGATGGTTCTAACTCTTGAGTCTGGATGAAATCCTAAAGTGTGACCATTCAAATGAAAGGTACTGAGCAGTACTTTCCTGTGGTGCTGTTTATCATACTGTACAAGATGGTTCTAACTCTTGAGTCTGGATGAAATCCTAAAGTGTGACCATTCAAATGAAAGGTACTGAGCAGTACTTTCCTGTGGTGCTGTTTATCATACTGTACAAGATGGTTCTAACTCTTGAGTCTGGATGAAATCCTAAAGTGTGACCATTCAAATGAAAGCTACTGAGCAGTACTTTCCTGTGGTGCTGTTTATTATACTGTACAAGGTGGCTCAAACTTTTGA
This sequence comes from Cladopsammia gracilis, assembly GCA_022457155.1. Lineage (NCBI taxonomy): Eukaryota > Metazoa > Cnidaria > Anthozoa > Scleractinia > Dendrophylliidae > Cladopsammia > Cladopsammia gracilis. Next base: position 1,148,512 of record JAJGOT010000154.1, read on the forward strand.
GACTGTGTTTGAAGTCCTAAATTGAAGCCATTTCTAACTGTTTTTCAAGACCTTCAAAATAATATATTTTTTGGTTTGAACCTTGGCACTTAAAGGGTTAATTCTGTCTGATTTGTTTTTCTCTTCAGTAATATTCACGGTCCATGGGATGAAGCTGTCATTAAAGAGGAACATGTTGGCAATATGAAATAAAAAATGTTATCGATGTGCAAATTAACATCATTTCTCGTTTGCACCGCGATGAAGTGCAACTCCTCAACGAAACATAGTTTCGTGTTCCCGACATGCGCGTTAAGGGCCACGATGATGTCATACACTGCAGTTCGGCTGTCCTTGGTTCTTCAACCTAGGTTCCCGAAAGCTACATAGAGCTTCTGCAATGCATGATCGGTTCAGATGTTCAATGAGCTTCAATGCTATACAGAAAGGTGTCTTAGGATCAGTACCCAACAATGAAAGTGGTCGAGAAGGTTCTTATTAAAATGAAGAGGATTTGATTGGAGAATACAGATAAACTGTTAGCAGCTTCTGATTTCCCTTGTGGATGCTGGGGATCGTGTTAATAAAGAAATATCGTGCGTAATCTGCTCGGTGATTTCGAGTTCTCGTCTCGAATGGGGTTTCGCTTAGCGGATAGATAGGTATATTTCTTTGAAGAAAGAAGAGCATTTAACAATTGTTGGCGTGAAGGTCTCGGCAGATATTGAAGTTGACTTTAACTTTGGAATCGCACGGTTCATTCCATGTATTAACAGTAAATAAACCATGATGTACAGAAAAAAAATGATATATCTTATTGAAAACAATTGCAACAAAAATGTTTCAATCCCTGAAGTCTTTATTTGATAAACGGTGAGCGAGATTTTAAAGAGGTCAGCGAAACTGTCGTTTTCGGCGGTCCTATTGGAACTTAATTTGGCGCGAGATTTTTTTAGTCCATCACAAAGCGTAGTAATGTGAAACCAAAGCAATGACAAAATTACTTTCGACATTCATTTGAAAACCGCTCTACTAGAGCGATTTTAAATTGAGTGTCGTAAAACCAAAACCAAAGTAATTATCCTGAGTCACCATAAAAGACGCAGACAATCCAGTGTACCACTTAAAATTAAAACAAATACTTTTAGCTGGCGCCAAGCGCGGGAAAAAAGCGTGCGAGCGAATCCCGACTGGTTTTTGGTGTTATTCTTGATTGGTCGAAAAAGTCCCCAGATATTTTCAGCTAATCGCAAAACCAAAGCAATCGCGAATTTTTTTTCGACACATGTTACCGCCTCGGGTAGTCGTTCATTTGAACCTATCATTAGCCTGCGTGGCAGGCGTTCTAAGGGGAAGGGGAAGGGAGAAAATTCGGGCGCGCCCTTCGCGTTCTCGCGCGCCCGAATTCTCCCCCTTCCCCTTCCCCTTAGAACGCCTGCCACGCAGGCTAACCTATCACGGACCCACCTCAGCATGGGACACTCCCTGCTCGTTTTTCTGGATCCGTTTCCGTAATGTGAAGCCATCATTTCAATTTTAATGCGTTTTTGTCAAATTTATTATAAGCCCGCATTTTCTGCTGGGGTCTTTTCGAATTTGGACTCCCGTTCTGAAAGCCAATATCTTCCCCAACATTTAAATATTGGTTCCCATCAGCTTGTCGTCTTTAATGTTCTAAATTCACTAAAAGACTACATTTGTTAAAATTTCAGACTGTTTTAGATCACCTTTTTAATCAAAATAGAACATGACTGCGAAAAAGCAATTTATTCAACAATTAATGAACCATTACAGTGTTAAAATGAAATGTTTAATCCATACTAGATCATACTATTTTTACTGCGGTGACGACGATAGAGGTCCAGTTACTTATGTCGCCAATGGACATATCCTTGAGCCTATCTTCTGAACTGCGTATGTTGACCTAAAATATGACAAATATCGTATCGTCGACTACCGTATTTTTAATAAATATCGAACCATGTTTATAAAAACACTACCACAACATTGGCAGGTTTCATTAGGCGTTGTACAAGGTTCAAATGACATGATCGCATATAAATGCAAATTCAATACACTTTTGATTCCAGAGTTTTTTAGTTTGCGAAATTGCGTTTAATCTTTAATGTTCCCCACAAACTTTAATTTGTAATATTAGTCTTATTGAAGCCTTCCATTTTTCACAACAATTATGGCACCGGCAAAGTATGTTATTAAAGGTTCTTTTCTCATCGGAGGCTCGAGAAATATTCAACTTGCACTCGGATAACACAAAATCCTCCGATATTCCTTTACAGAACTTATTTTTCCATAAACAAAATAAATAACTCAGTAACGCTCTCGAACCATACTCAAAACCTCTGTTTACCATGAGTTCTTTTATTTAGAGCGGTCAGTTGTATTCACGGGTTCATGGCACGGACATTCGTTTTAGTGAAACTTGCTATTGTAAAACAGTTGTTTGTATTAAACATGGGGGAAACTTTAGATACAATTTTTTTTTGCGTTCACAACTGATCTTGCTTTACGCCCAACTTATTTATGAATTATTGAAGAAGAATCTGAATTTTTTTAGTATTGTTAAAAGTAAACATTTGTGAGCTTAAGCGTTTTTTTAAGAGAGAAATCTATATAAAAATGTTTTAGCTGGGTAAATTTAATATCCACATCCTGTAACCTGATCAATGTCATCCCTTTGTTTGATGTGTTGTCTTTTAAGAAGCACTTTTGAGCTTTTTACATTTACTTTCGTAAGTCGGTGTTTGTTTTCTTTTTTCCATCGGTCGAGATGTCATGGCGATTAAGCTGATTACCTTTGGACCATTTGAGTTGATCTACTACGTCTCACGCAACTGGTGCTTCTTTTTTTTCGAGGAAATAAGTCGGACTATTTCGTTTTTAATGTCTCGCTTCAAAAACGCGTAAACGAAAGGATTCACTGCCGAATTTGCAACCAGAAGAACAGTAACCACCAGGCCAACGTAACTGGACACATCGGAAACAAACATGATGCGCAGAACTAGATAGTTTATCGCCACGTGACATCCTAAGAAAAACACCACAATGGCAATTATAAAGCGTGCCGAGTTGTACTTTTTACCTCGCCTGGGTGGGGCAGTTTCTATCGATGGTTGGTTTTCCTGAGCTTGCAGTTGTAAAGACACCACAATATCTCTCTTGAGAGACTCCATTGCAGCATCTTGGCGAGACTGTGCGCGTACTACGACCATTATACGAACGACGGCATAAACAAGCAGAGCGCAGCATAATATGCCAAACAGTGAGACTCCAGTTAGACGCAGAACTTTCCAAACCGTGAAGGAGCTCGTGGCGTACATTCCCAGAACAAGTGTGAGTGAAATCATCAAGGGAATCAACCATGCAATCAGGATGATTCTTCTTGGCTGTCTCGCTGCGATGGACGTAATGTATTTGAAAGGGTGGACGATGGCGATGTAGCGATCCCAAGTCAATATGCAGAGATTTGTGACGGACGAGTGAACGAAAAACCAGTAGACACCTATGTGTACCCTCCTGTTACATGGCAGCAGGCTATTACATACATAACTCGAGGGAAAAACAATGATTCCGACCCCAAAATCGGCTACTGCCAAAGATAAGACTAACCAATTGGCCGAGGAATGTAGCCGAGGATTTTTAGCAACGAAACCAATTGCAAAAGCATTTCCTATTGCTGTTAGAATGGAAAGCAACCAACCAAAAGCAGTTAACCAACCTTCCATCTCAGCAGGGTTTTACCAACTGTTTTCCAATCAGTCTTCCAATAAGGACCTATTTTGCTACGTTCAAAAGAGCGCGTCAACTTCGTTTGTTATCATTCAACGTTATTTCTGTCGAAAAACACGATGTCATGTGCTTTAGAAGGACTAGTTCCGGAAACAGCTGCTCGTGACATGTTTTTCCGACTGTTAGATCTAGCGCGTTTATTTATTAAGTAAGTATATACATTTGAACAATTGAGTATTACATTAATTGAGGTTTTATGCCCATACAAAAGTGATATGCCAGTGTTAAATAAAGAGATCGAAATTTTCATTCATGCAGTTTAAAAAGAGTGAAAACGTCAAGCAAAACTGCATTTGAAAGATAAGCTCGATCTTTTTATTGCCGAGGAGTTAGTCACAGCTATTTGCAGGGAGTAATAATTTAAGTCTGAGGCAACTTTCTGTGGTAATTTAATGATAATTTGTGAGACCTATGGAATGTTTTGACCGCTTACCTTTCAAACATGAAAAAACACGTGTTAAAATTGTTTCAGCGATTTATTCAAAATCGAATAGTTTAATTTGTTTGAAATTTCCCCATTTAGTGTGCTAGATTGTGTAGATTATAGCGCATTTATTCGCTTGTCGCGGGTAGCCTCAAAATCGAAAGATAATTAGGAAAATCTGTTTTTCGCCATATTTGTTTACCGTTGCTATGGAAACACCGATTAGCATAAAAAGAGCATCGCTCAAAACTTTCATTCAAGCCTTTCATTTTTCGCCATATTTGTTTACCGTTATCAAATTCAGATTCACTGAGCTAAAGTAAGATAATGTATAAGCGCATTCAAAAAGGGAAGTGTGACCCAAAAAAAAACTACTTGGAGTCACCTGAAATTTAACAAGAGGCTCCAAGCAGCCTATACTCATGCGCATGCGTAAGAAAGTTTTGTGATATATTTTAAACATGATAACAAGATGTCCGACATGGAGAAGAGTTTTCATTCAGTCATCGTTCCTGCAAACCACGTTGTTTACTATTGAATGTTTTGGAAATGAAGGCTATGCCACAATGAAGCCAGTGATTCTTCTTAGTCTTATATATACCAAACGTGAACAAAGTAATGTATGTAGGGTTGTAGGAGACTCTTTCGTGACACTTAAGTAAGGCTGTTTTACCGGAAGTAAGAGTAGTCGGAAGTCGCTAAACAGGAAGTGTAAATGGCAAAGCTATGAACCGGAAGTGCACAATATAAAATATGCGTGCATAAATTTGCATGCAAAATCGTGACACAAAAAATAAAAACAAGAGGCTACTATTGTAGCCTACACTCATGCGCTTGCGTAAGAAAGTTTTACGGTTTATTTTAAACGGGTCACGCACCCCTCCCCCGTCAACGAATTTTGCATGACACACATTGTATCATCACAAAAGACATGTTGATTGAAGCTACCAATTTTTCTGTACTCGCTTGGAATATTTAATTTGTTGATTCCTTATCAAACCCACACTAGTCTAATACTTCCCAAACCGTGAATTATTTCTATTTCATTGGGTAATTCCAGAAAGAATCCACCCCTCCCCCCCCCCCCCCCAACCGACGGACGGCAAGACTGTTTGACCCCTCCCCCTCCGCCCGGATTTCCTGGCCCGCTAGACTTCCCCCCTCCCTCCCACCTGTATTTCCAAGCCCCCGAGACCCCTCCTCCTGCCCAGATTTCCAATAAATTTTTGGAAGTTCTAAATTTATCCGAGATAATGAAAAAAATACATGTAATCGGATTCAGGAGATTCTGCTTTTATAATGTCAAAACTGTGAAACATTTTAATAAAAATATTGCGTGACGCATCATGACCCCCCGTTTGATTTCATATATGCAAATTTCGTGTGAAATGTAATTCGATTCATGATCATGAATCCAAAATATTTGTTCTAAAGGTCAACACGTTTCAATGAAACTCATATTTCCTTGAATGAAAATGTCTTTCCCTTGAATAAAAGAGTTAAACGCTTATCAGAATTCAGTGATTTTCTGCTTCCGGAAGGCTTGGCGATTTATTTATCCTAACTGCAGCGCGGGCGAATTCATCACAAAATAATATTTAAATTCTGCAACCTGCTTTATTTATATCTAGTGTTTTCTAAAATTTCCGACTTTTCCTGTGTATATAGAATGCCATTCTTATCCGTAAAGATGATTCGCATAATGTTTTCGCGAATCAAAAAATCTTGAAAGCAAACTTTATTTTAGAAAGCGCCATCTAACTTATTAATTTCAGTTACTAGTTTAATCGCAATTTGCCTTTAATCGCAAGTTTAATCGCAATTTGCCTTTACCAGGAAAAAGGATAACGAATTCTCTCAGTTGAACGTTTTATTCAAATATCTATTAGTTTAGTCTCAAGAGCAAAATGCGTTAAATTATCGCATCGAGGAAGCCGTGTCAGCAACGCAAGCAAATTTTAGCACATGTCGAAGAACAAACAGTCTATGAAATGTTTCTTACAAAGTAAATGGACATTCAAAAATGTTATTTTCTTTACCGTAGTTTTCAGGAATGCTTGAAAATTCTTAGTAAAGTCTGCCGCTTCGCGCTTCCAGATGTCCCGCTTTGTTATACAGCTTAAATCACAGGAAGATTCCATCGCTTTCAGCTCTCTAACCGCCACTTCAGAGGCATACAAATTGTCTTAAGAACTTTTTCTTTCCATTTCGATGTCTTAAAAGGCGTGTTTACATTTTGGTAATGGAAAATGAACGTCTGAAAAATTGAAGTGTAGAATACAGAAGGGGCCATATTTGTTTGAAATCTGAATCTTCTCCGAGTGACAAACCGGTTCTCTCTAGTCCCCCCTAAAATCCAGACATGCGCTCAGTAGACGGATTCTGATTGGTTTAGCCTTCCCGAAGCCTTTTATAACAATAGGGGACAAAAAGAATTTTCTAGGGGAGGCAGGGGCGAGTTCGCGTACACTAAAATATGCGTGCATAAATTTGCATGCAAAATCGTGACACAAAAAATAAAAATAACAAGAAAAACCGAGCCCATCTTTTAACCTCATGCCGCTCTTCGCATGAGTTAATAACAAGAAAAACGGAGCCGAAACCTTACCTCATGACGCTACGCGCATGAGTAATAAGCACGAAATGGAAAGCCGCAGTTTATCTAGCCGTTTTGATCGATTAAGATTCGATTTAAAATAACACAGAAACCACTAAAACTGCTGTAAAAAATTTTGCACTTAATAAATTTCAATTAGAAAAAAATCCCTGTTATAGCAACTCGAGTCTCCGACGGGAACGCATCAAAGAAATCATTTGCAAGCTTACGCGGTTTTAGAGAGAAAACTTATGTATATAATCAAAGGGCTTTAAGAGCCAACTCGTGAATACGAGACAACGTAAGGTTAATTTTGTCTTGATGATTTTTAATTAAGTTTCAAGCTTTTGATAAACTTTTAACTTCGAAAAATTATCCATTATTTCAGCCAGCAAGGCATCCGCAGTTAACACTGATAAGCTTGGGCGAGAAGGGGGATGGGGTTATTTTTTATTCGCCAGCCGACGTGCGAAAATCCACACTTTCGACGATTCATGCCTTTGCGAGCAGCGGGCAGCGGTGTCAACAAAAAGGTAAAAAAGAAACCCAGTAAACTGATAAATGTTAACTTGCCATTTTAATTCCATTTACAGTTTGCAAATAAGCGTTTTCAGTTTACTAAGAAAATATCTTAGCTTGACATAAATATGCATTGTCTGAAACGAGACATTACGTAATTCGGGAGTTTCCTAAGTGCATCCTAGTAAGTACTAGTGACAACGGGGATCAAAATTCTGTGATGTCATGAGTGGACAGCGCTAACAGCAACCATCTTTTAAGACGTAATACACTAATGAATTAAAAAAGATTACAAATGATCGAACGAGTGATTCAGTCTTCGTATAATATATCTCGTTTAACACTTCGCGTATTCACGAGATAACAACTGTTTTAGCTGGGTAAATTTAAAATCCGCATCTTGATATATAGCATCCCTTGATATATATCACCAACTGTTTCGATCTCAACCTTCCAAAAGAGGATCAGTACACAACAATGAAAGTAGTCGAGAAGGTTCTTATTAAAATGAAGGGGATTTAATTGAAGAATGCCGATAAGCTATTAGCAGCTTTTGATTTCCTTTGTGGATGCTGGTTATCGTGTTAATAGAGATTAATCGTGCGTCATCTCATGCAAGCATTACCTCTTGGCGACTTCGAGTTCTCGTCTCGAATGGGGTTTCACTTCGCGGCTCGATAGGTATCTTTCTGTCAAGAAAGAAGAGTATTTTTAAAACAATTGTTTGCGCGAAAGTCTCTGCAGATAATGAAGTTGACTATAACTTTGGAATCACACGATTCATTCCATATATTAAGTAGTAAATAAACCGTGCGCTAAAGAAAAATTGATATATTTTATTGAAAACAACAGCAACAAAACTTTTTCAATTACTGAAGTCTTTATTTGATAAACGATGAGTGAGGTTTCAAAGAGGACAGCGAAATTGTCGTTTACGGCGGTCCTATTGGAACTTTAATTGGCGCGAGATTTTATTAGCCCATCACAAAGCGTAGTAATGTGAAACCAAAGCAATCACGAAATTACTTTCGACATTCTTATTCATTTAAGAACCGCTCTACTAGAGCGATTTTTAATTGAGTGTCGTAAAACCAAAACCAAAGTAATTATCCTGGTTCATCACAAAAGACGCAGACAATCCAGTGCACCACTTATAAAGGGACACTGTCACCTATTTCTGGTATCACTTTGAAAAGCCAAAAAAGATTTTTGTTTCAATGGAAACCTTAAAATAATGGTCCAGTTTTGTTAAAAAATACTCTACTAGTGCACAGAAACTAGTATTCGTTATTTTTGACTGCGGATGGCCAGGATGGAAATAGATTGCAACTTGAAAAATTGGCCAAGTTTTTTTCAAGTTCCTTCCAAGAATCGTGAAAAAATCTCAGAAAAACTTATTATGGTTTGTTCTTCCTTGAAGAAATCACTTGATATTAATATCTTCTTGGTGTTCTTAAAGCAATTTTATGTTTGAGCAAAGAAACTTTGTCATATATTTAGTGTATTTTGACCAAAAAACAGCAATAAAGCAAAAAGCAAATACTTGTAGCCGGCGCCAAGCGCGGGGAAAAAAGCGTGGGAGCGAATCACGACTGGTTTTGGTGTTACTCCTGATTGGTCGAAAAAGTCGCCCGATATTTTTAGCAAATCGCAGAAAAAAAAAACAAAGAAATCGTGAAATAACTTTCGAAACATGTTACCGCCTCGCGTAGTCGTTCATTCGAACCTATCCTGGATCCACTTCAGCATGGGACACTCCCTGCTCGTTTTTCTGGATCCGCTTCCGTCATGTGAAGCCATCATTTCAATTTTAATGCGTTTTTGTCAAATGTATTAAGCCCACATTTTTTGTCGGGGTCTTTTTGAATTTAGACCCCCGTTCTGAAAGCCAATATCTTCCCCAATATTTAAATATTGGTTCCTAGCTAAATTCAGTATAAGGTTACATTTGTTAAACTTGATTTTCAGAGTGTTTTTGATCACCTTTTTAATCAAAATAGAACATGACTGCAAAAAAGCAATTTATTGCAAACTTCTAATCTAAAATTAACGAACCATTACAGTGTTAAAATGAAATGTCTAATCTATACTATACGGTGACAACGCTGGAGGTCCAATTACCTATGTCACCAATTGACATATCCTTGAGCATATCTTCTGAACTGCATATGAAGACCTAAAATATGACACATATCATATCGTCGACTACCGTATTTTTAAAAAATATCGAACCGTGTTTATAAAAACATATCGCAATATAAGCAGTTTTCGTTAGGCGTTTTTGCGAATTTACGTTTAATCTTTAATGTTCGCCACAAACTTTAAGTTATAATTTTAGTTTTATTGAAGCGTACCATTTTTGACAACAATTATGGTTCCGGAAAGAGATGTTTTAAAAGATTATTTTCCCGTCCGAGACTGGAGTTAGTAAAATCAAATATCCACTGAAATATTCAGCTGGCATTCGGATAAACGAAATAAATACCTAAGTAATACTCTCCAACCGTACTAATAACCGCTGTATACCATGATTTTTTGGTGAAGAATCTTTTATTTAGAGCGTTTTGTATTCACGAGTTCATGGCACGGACCTTCGTTTTAGTAAGACTTGCTATTTGTAAAACAGCTGTCTGTATTAAACATGGGTGAAACTTTAGATATGATTTTTTTTCGTTCACAACTGATCTTGCTTTACGCCCAACGTATTTACGAATTCAGAAGAATCTAAGTTTTTTTGAGTATCAAAGTAAACATTTGTGAGCTTAAGCGTTTTTTAAGAGAGAAATCTATATAAAAAATATTTTAATTGGGTAAATTTAATATCCACATCCTGTAACCTGATCAATGAAATCCCTTTGTTTGTTGTGTTGCCTTTAAGAAGCAGTTTCGAGCTTTTTACATTTACTTTCGTAAGCCGGTGTTTGTTTTCTTTTTTCCATCGGTCGAGATGTCATGGCGATTAAGCTGATTACCTTTGGACCATTCGAATCGATCTACTACGTCTCACGCAACTGGTGCTTCTTTCTTTCGAGGAAATAAGTCGGACTATTTCGTTTTTAATGTCTCGTTTCAAAAACGAGTAAACGAAAGGATTCACCGCCGAATTTACAACCAGAAGAACAGTAACCACCAGGCCAACGTCACTGGACACATCGGAAACAAACATGATGCGCAGAACAAGATATGCTAAGAAAAACACCACAATGGCAATTATAAAGCGTGCCGAGTTGTACTTTTTACCTCACCTGGGTGGGGCAGTTTCTATTGATGGTTGGTTTTCCTGAGCTTGCAGTTGAAAGACACCACAATATCTCTCTTGACAGACTCCATTGCAGCATCTTAGCGAGACTGCGCGCGTTCTACAACCATTTTACGAACGACGGCATAAACAAGCAGAGCGCAGGATAATATGCCAAACAGTGAGACTCCAGTTAGACGCAGAACTTTACAAACCGTGAAGGAGCTCGTGGCGTACATTGCCACAACAAGTGTGCGTGAAATCATCAAGGGAATCAACCATGCAATCAGGATGATTCTTCTTGGCTGTCTCTCTGCGATGGAGGTAATGTATTTGAAAGGGTGGACGATGGAGGTGTAGCGATCCCAAGTCAATATGCAGAGATTTGTGACGGACGAGTGAACGAAAAACCAGTAGACACCTATGTGTACCCTCCTGTTACATGGCAGCAGGCTATTGCATACATAACTCGAGGGAAAAACAATGATTCCGACCCCTAAATCGGCAACTGCCAAAGATAAGACTAACCAATTGGCTGAGGAATGTAGCCGAGGATTTTTAGCAACGAAACCAATTACAAAAGCATTTCCTATTGCTGTTAGAGTGGAAAGCAACCAGCCAAAAGCGGTTAACCAACCTTCCATCTCAGCAGGGTTTTACCAACTGTTTCGATATCAGTCTTCCAATAAGGACCTCTTTTGCTACGTTCAAAAGAGCGTGTCAACTTCCTTTGTTAACATTCAACGTTATTTCTGTCGAAAAACACGATGTCATGTGCTTTAGAAGGACTAGTCCGGAACATGTGCTTTGGAAGGACTAGTCCGGAACATGTACTTTGGAAGGACTAGTCCGGAACATGTGCTTTGGAAGGACTAGTCCGGAACATGTGCTTTGGAAGGACTAGTCCGGAACATGCGCTTTGGAAGGACTAGTCCGGAACATGTGCTTTGGAAGGACTAGTCCGGAACATGTGCTTTGGAAGGACTAGTCCGGAACATGTGCTTTAGAAGGACTAGTCCGGAACATGTGCTTTAGAAGGACTAGTCCGGAACATGTGCTTTGGAAGGACTAGTCCGGAACATGTGCTTTGGAAGGACTAGTCCGGAACATGTGCTTTAGAAGGACTAGTCCGGAACATGTGCTTTGGAAGGACTAGTCCGGAACATGTGCTTTGGAAGGACTAGTCCGGAACATGTGCTTTGGAAGGACTAGTCCGGAACATGTGCTTTGGAAGGACTAGTCCGGAACATGTGCTTTAGAAGGACTAGTCCGGAACATGTGCTTTGGAAGGACTAGTCCGGAACATGTGCTTTAGAAGGACTAGTCCGGAACATGTGCTTTAGAAGGACTAGTCCGGAATATGTGCTTTAGAAGGACTAGTCCGGAACATGTGCTTTGGAAGGACTAGTCCGGAACATGTGCTTTGGAAGGACTAGTCCGGAACATGTGCTTTAGAAGGACTAGTCCGGAACATGTGCTTTAGAAGGACTAGTCCGGAACATGTGCTTTAGAAGGACTAGTCCGGAACATGTGCTTTGGAAGGACTAGTCCGGAAACAGCTGCTCGTGACATGTTTTTCCGACTGTTAGATCTAGCGCGTTTATTTATTAAGTAAGTATATACATTCGAACAATTGACCATTACATTAACTGAGGTTTTAAATAAAGAGATCGAAATTTTCATTCAAATGCAGTTTAAAAAGAGTGAAAACGTCAGGCAAAACTGCATTTGAAAGATAAGCTCGATCTTTTTATTGCCAAGGAGTTAGTCACAGCTATTTGCAGGGAGTAATAATTTAAATCTGAGGCAACTTTCTGTGGTAATTTAATGATAATTTGTGAGACCCATGGAATGTTTTGACCGCTTACCTTTCAAACATGAAAAAACACGTGTTAAAATTGTTTCAGCGATTTATTCAAAATCGAATAGTTTAATTTGTTTGAAATTTCCCCATTTAGTGTGCTAGACTGTGTAGATTATAGCGCATTTATTCGCTTGTCGCGGGTAGCCTCAAAATCGAAAGATAATTAGGAAAATCTGTTTTTCGCCATATTTGTTTACCGTTGCTATGGAAACGCCGATTAGCATAAAAAGAGCGTCGCTCAAAACTTTCATTCAAGCCTAACATCTCGTATCAAATTCAGATTCATTGAGCTAAAGTAAGATTATGTATAAGCGCATTCAAAAAGGGAAGTGTGACCCAAACAAAAACTACTTGAAGTCACCTTAAATACCTAAGTAGCGCTCTCCGACCGTAGTCAAAACATTATTGGGTGAAGAATCTTTTACTTGGAGAGGTTTGTATTCACGAGTTCATGGCACGGACCTTTGTTTTAGAAAGAATTGCTATTGTAAAACAGCTGTTTGTATTAAACATGGGTGAAACTTTCCGCCCACTGAACTCATTTACGAATTTAGAAGAGACTGAATTATTTTTTTGAGTATCAAAGTAAATATTTGTGAGCTTAAGCGTTTTTAAGAGAGAAATCTATATAAAAAAATGTTTTAGCTGGGTAAATTTAATATCCAGATCCTGTAACCTGATATATGTCATCCCTTATAATTCCGATTTAGCAAGCATTGGGAAGGCTTCTCCCAGAAATTTGGGTTCGTAGATTGTTTAGTCAAAGAGCATGAAGTATTTAAAATTTTAAGAGAATTTTATGTCTAAATTTTGATGGAGTTAATTCTTCCGCATTTCTGCTCCAACGATTTTGCTGAAACTTGGTAAGGGTATGTATTAAGTCAATGTAAGCTGATTCCAGAAATTTAACAAAAATATAACAGCAAACTTTTTCACAGGGTGCGACTTTGTTAAAAAAGTGGGGTTCATTTAAGATCACTGAGCTGTATTTATTGAGCTTTCGCATAGTTTCCTTTAAAAGAGACCTTCCACTGTAAAAGGGATGGAACCTTTTTCATTTAAGGTGGTTCGATACAGTTTTCTGGAGACCATACCAACATTTTTCAATCGGCTTTTAAGCGGCCTTCTCCAAGTCAGATCAACGTGAAATTTTCACCACTAACTGGTTTTGAATTGAAGTTTGGCAAGATATATTTTCTGGTAAAATCGATATTACCATGACGACGATAAACAAGAAACTTAGAAATAAGGAAAAGTGAAATTTAGCGCGTTTAAGATTTCGCATTGAAAATCCCACATAGGCATCTTAAAATATGGTATATGGCATATATATTTTGCAAGAATAAAAAAATTCTGTATGTTTGAATTAAAATAGATCGCAATAACATTTCAAACCTTATTATTTGTGTACTGGTATTAAATTGATCGAGAGATTAACATTGGTTTTGTGAAATTACTTAATGATAATGTCAAAAAGTAGCTTGATGTTATGTTTGTAAATCTTGAAAGTTTTGTTTACTTTCTCTTTATTTGCGATCTTGAGAACTACCTTTTTTCCTAACATCGCATCATGTGTAATTTTTGTGTAATTTTCAATCGGCTTTTAAGCGGCCTTCTCCAAGTCAGATCAACGTGAAATTTTCACCACTAACTGGTTTTGAATTGAAGTTTGGCAAGATATATTTTCTGGTAAAATCGATATTACCATGACGACGATAAACAAGAAACTTAGAAATAAGGAAAAGTGAAATTTAGCGCGTTTAAGATTTCGCATTGAAAATCCCACATAGTCATCTTAAAATATGGTAGGATTAAAAAGGTTTAAAAAGCCTTTCAGGATTTTCAGGAAACCAGGATTAAAAAGCCTTTCTTATACTCTATCTTCTTTACATACTGCGATCTAAATCTCCCTATTTCACTAACCACAGGAAAAAAGGTGCATGTCAATGTGTCTGTCTCCAATGACTACCAACAATTCAAGGTGAACCACTCTTGTAACACATCGTAAGGTTTTGATGCTTACGTAAGTGCTTGACCGTAAGCGGTCTAAAATAGTCCACGCTAACTTTCGAGAAGTTTTTCGGGAAAAAAAACTTTCGAGAAGGGTGGACCGATCCTTCGGGAGGCTTGCCATCAAAGGGGATTGTGGATTTAGCCATTTATGTCCAAGAATATACTCGATAAATCGGTCAACAGCGGGAGTTTAACTGCTAGCTACTGCTTGCCTTACCTGCCTTGCCTTTGTTCTCCCTACGATAATTCACTTGAATCAACGTTCTAGAAATTAGTGTTCTAGGAACATTTTGTTGATGTAAAAAGGTACTTAGTGTTGATGTTAGTACAGTGTTGACCCTTGATGTTAGTACAGTGTTGACCCAAAAACATAAAAATCCCCATAACATAGGTCCTTTATTCGCTTTCCATGATTGAATACATATTGCCATCTTGGTGACATCCCTGAGAAGTGGTCAGGTATTATCTACGTTAAAACACGTACTTCAATTCGGATTTTCGAATAACCAGCCAACAGCAGGTGTTTTACCACTTGCTTCGATCGAATATACAGCTATTTCAATTAACGTTGTCAGATGAAAGCTCAAAGCCTACAAGCCAAACCAAAAAGGAATCATGGGTAATTATAAATAGCCATCTCAGTTTCTGTTTGCCAGTGCGGTCGCGACGAATAGAGGTTTTGCACGGCAGCCATGTTGCATGGCAGGAACAATAGATTCTTTTTCCCATGGGAAAGAATGTTCTTTCTAATGCAAAACATTTTCATTGTTCCTGCCATGCAACATGGCTGCCGTGCAAAACCTCTATTGGGGGAAAATGAGCGACAGTGCTATAAACGTTTGTTTCCTTGTTCTAAAGGAGGGAAACAAAAACCGTCAGAAATGAATGTCATTGCCTTGAATGTTCAAAGCGTTCCTTTATTTGACAGTGTAGGGAGATTAAAGCATTGGCGCGAGTTTAAGCAGTCACGACGGTGACAACAGCGAGAACGGTACAAAACAATAGGTTTATTTAATGAGCGAATTTAAAACAATGCCTCTACACGTGCGTTTTACATTTTGGTTCATTTCTCTGGAAAACAAGAACGATCAATTATAGAGAGAACATGAACACCCGCTGGTTGCCGGTTAATTTTCCTTTCTCTATTTGAACTTGAGAGCCGTCCCTACAAATTAAGCTCCTGGACAATCCAGTCACGTTAGGCAAACTAAATAAACTGCAACCGTAGATAAAAGACCTTGGGATGCTTAAGAAAATACCACACAATGACAAAGTGTTTCGAAGAGAGAACTGACTACCGTAACATATCCCCCCCCCCCCAAAAAAAAAAATGCAAAGTTGAGACATTGTGGCCTACTTAGATATACATATATCTCAACATTGTATTGGGGATGGGGAGGGGGAGGTGACGACAAAGTCAATTTTTTTGGGGAAAGGGTAAGTGTCCCAAAAGTTCTGACGATGGTTGTGGAACAACTGCAAAGTATTTTAAACAAGTGGTTCCAAGTAGCCTATACTCATGCGCATGCGTTAGAAAGTTTTATGATATGTTTTAAACATGATAAGAAGATGTCCGACATGGAGAAGAGTTACTCCTTTCATTCAGTCATCGCTCCTGCAAACCACGTTGTTTACTATTGAATGTTTTGTAAATGAAGGCTGTACCACAGTGAAGCCAGTGATTCTTCACTGTGTTATATATACCTAACGTGAACATTAGTTATGTAAGTAGGGTTGTAGTAGACGCTGTCGTGACACTTTAGTAACGCTCTTTTACCGGAAGTGAGAGTAGCCGGAAGTCACTAAACAGGAAGTGTAAATGGCAAAGCTATGAACCAGAAGAGCACAATTTAAAATATGCGTGCATAAATTTGCATGCAAAATCCTGACGAAGAACAACAGCAACAACGGAGAGCAAATTTTAATTCATGCCGCTTCGCGCATGAGAAAATAACACGTCTAATCCTTTTTTCAAGTGATGTTTCCTTGGAGCTGCCGTCGTCGTTTCTTGTTGACTTTGGTGACTTTGTGCATAAAAATCCCACACTAGAGTGATTTTACTTCATCTGTGAAATAGTTAGTAGAATAGTACGTACTATTAGACTATAATTCCATTGTTTCCTTTTGTTTAATTTGGACTATCACACACTAATTGTTAGATAGTGTTTCACAGATGAAGTAAAATCACTCCATCTATCTTTTTGTTTTTGTAAAGTCTTATTTGAAAAGCAATTTTTGTTCATTTTCAGCAGAAATCAATTGCTGAATCAATTAAAGGTTGGAAATCGATATGTTGTTCATTTTTTCTCTATTTTATTCAAATCAGTGTGATGAATATTTACAAAATACATTTAAGCTTAAAAATCGAGAGCATAAAATATGACCTTCTTACTACCATGTCTCATACAACGCGGCTATTGAACGGCTATTGAACGGCTATTCTATTTTAATACATATATGCATATATACCTAACATTTTCGTTAAAATTAAATAATTTTAAGGCTCGATTCTTTGGGCGTATGCTAAATATATACATTGCGCAGTTTATCATTATTATTCAGGGCCTTAGGCGAACCGGCATGAAAATGTAGACATAATATTTTTCTATCAGCTGGCTTCGGCCTTCAATTATGCCTGCATGGTTCTTAAAGAGGCTATGTCGCCGGTTAGTGTTACTTTAAAAAGCCAAAAACTGACATATTGATATCAGTGGAAACCCAACATACAATAGTCCAGCTTTGTTTAAAATCACTCTATTTGTGCTCTAAAAGTAAAAATGAAGTGTCTTAGGCTGTACATAGCCAGGATAGAAGTAGATTGCATTGAAAATATTAGTGGGCCAAATTTTTCAAGTTAATTGCCTTGTGTCTTGGATACTCAGATCATGGTTTCGTCCCGCTTCAACCTTGTTGAAATGCACACGCAAATTGCCAGAAGTCCACACCGGTAACTTTTGTCTAATTTTATTCTGCGCTAGCTATCTATATAAAAAATCTGTAGCTTTGGCGAAAAAAAACGAGAAATAAGGGTAGGGATAAACAATTGACTCACATTATTTATTTCACGATAAGACTCATTTCAGTTGATCCACTAGATCTCTCGCATTGAGAAAAGGCTCATTTGAGTTGAATTGCCACATCTCTCGCTGTTATTGCTTTTTCTTTCTTTCCAACAAATAAGGCGGGCAATTTCCTTTTTCACGTCGTGTTTCAAGAACGCGTAAACCAAAGGATTCACCGCCGAATTTGCAATCAAGAGAATAGTAACCACCAGGCCAACGTACTTGGGCCTTTCGGAAACAAACATGAAGCGCAGAACTAGATAGTTTATCGCCACTTGACATCCTAAGAAGAACACCACTATAGCAATAACGAAGCGTGCCGTATTGTGCTTACGTCCACAAGGATGGACAGTTTCTGTCGACGACTTCTTTACTTCATCTTGTAGCTGTGAAGACACAAGATCTCTCTTGATTAACCGCATTGCTGAATCCTTGAGTGACTGAGTGCGTACCACAACCATGATACGAACAGTGGCATAAACGAGCAGAGCGCAGGATAATATGTCAAATCCTGAGACTCCGCTTAGTCGCAGAACTTTCCAAGCCGTAGGCGAGCTCGTTACGTACATTCCCAGAACAAGTGACAGTGAAATCATCAAGGGAATCAACCATGCTAGCAAGATGACCCTTCCAGGGTGTCTTACGGTCATAGACGAAATGTATTTGAAAGGGTGGACGATGGCGGTGTAGCGATTCCAAGTCAAGATGCAGAGATTTGCGATCGATGAGTTAACGAAAAACCAGTAGGCAGCATTGTGTATTATCATGTTACAGCTCATGGCTGCTGTAGCTTCACTGTTACATAAATAACTCGAGGGGAAAACAACGATTGCGACCCCAAAATCTGCTACTGCCAAGGATAAGACGAACCAATTAGCCGGGGAATGTAGTCGGTGATTTTTAGCAATAAGTAGAACTACAAGACCGTTTCCTATTGCTCCAATAAAGGAAAGCACCCAGGCAAAAATGGTGAACCAAACTTCCATCTCTGAAGGACCTTTTATTTCACGGTAGGTCAGGCTCTTCAACAGTGTTCAATTTGATTACTGTTTGATGTTTTATTTTTTCGCGAGAACGTTGTGCTTTCCACTGGCTCACGAAAGTGTTTGTTGAAAATTCTATCTGACGCTCTACCTACGCACTCGAACAATTGGACATTGAGTGTGTTTTTTTCCACCAATCGTTTTGTGTTAATAGTTAGATTTTTTAATTTGCGAGTGTCACAAAAAAATCAATAAAATACAAGTACATATTACCTGAGGCGATCATCGTTTCTAAACATAGTATAATTAAAACGCGACGCGTTGTTCGTAATAACGTTACTTTGTTCTATTCTCTGAAATTTGAAAGGAAGACCGACGCCAAGTCGGTAAGTAGAGACAACTATTATAAATATTTTCAAAGTAAGTGATGATTTATACCAAACACGTACTGTACATCAGCTGGCGGACCTGTGCTAATTATGCTAATTTAACCTTTTGGTTTTTACAATTAATAGGTGGTACATTTACTCAGGATCGTTTACATTAAAGGAACACCGTCACCTATTTTTAGTATCGCTTTGAAAAGCCAAAAAACATATTTGTTTTAATGGAAACCTTAAAATAATGGTTCATTTTTGTTAACAAATACTCTACCAGCGCACAGAAACTAGTATTCGTTATCTTTGGCTGCGGATGGCCAGGATGGAAATGGATTACAACTTGAAAAAATTGGCCAATTTTGTCAAGTTCCTCCCAAGTGTCGTGGAAAAATCGCAGAAAAACTTATTATGGTTTGTTCTTCCTTGAAGAAATCGCTTGATATTATCTTCTTGGTGTTCTAAAAGCAATTTTATGTTTGAGCAAAGGTACTTTGTCATATATTTAGTGTATTTTAACCAAAACACAGCAAAATCTGCGTGACAATGCCCCTTTAAGGACTATTCATTTTGGCGAATTTTGTGATCGATATTTTGCGACTCTCAAACAATGCTATTTTTTAGAGAATTTGTTGCCACTAAAGCGTGCAAAAAAAATCAGACTCAAAGTACCAAACGATAACATCATAATAAATAATTAACATGCTGAAAACGACGATGCATTTAGTTACTGTTCTATTCTCGAGAGAAAAAGTTTCCATTTTCTTTTGTGAAAGTGTAATTGTTTTTTTTTTTCTCGCAACAAAACGCTCGATTTGATAAGTTTTATTCAATTTTTCATCAAAAGCTTAGCGATATAGCATCAAATTTGATATTTTTGAGGTCCATTGAGGTATTCAATTTTATAATTAAACGAGCAGCAGCTTCCAACGGAGCCAAAAATGTCGAGTTACACAACAGGTACATATACAGTTCAGAACACATGCAAATAACAAACTGTGAATGTGAATATATGAAAATTATATATTTGAACTGCGGATAAACATGAGTGAAATTTGTGATCCTCGCAGTGTGCTATCAACTTAAGCAGTTGAAAAAGCAACCTGAAAAAAATTCAGGCTTGAACGGGATTCGAACCCATGACCTTGCGATACCAGTGCAATGCTCTGTCCACTAAGCTATCAAGCCACATGGATATTAGATGGTTTATTGCGAGCTCGTAACATACCCGATGATAGTGAATATATGTGAATGTCAATATATGAAAATCATATATTTGAACTGCGGATAAACATGAGTGAAATTTGTGCACCGATATCGCAAGGTAATGGGTTCGAATCCCATTTAACCTGAATTTTTTTCAGGTTGCTGTGGCAACTACTTAAGTTGAGAGCACACTGCGAGGATCACAAATTTCACCTGTTTCACTCAAATAACAAACTGTTACTGAAATAACTGGAGTTAAACTGAACCTAATTTTTTTGGTGATGAGCGGGCTTGGAATTGATGGAGCCATAAATTACATAAATTACAGATCGTTACAAAATCGTTAATATATAGATTATTATAAGGTGCAGAAACGCAACACTTACAAACAAATAAACTAAAAAGAAAACATTACAATGAAGAAGCATAGCAAATAGTAGGAAAACATTTCCATTTCTTTAAAAGCTTTTTTTCTTGATTGGATGTTACAGCCGGATGTACTTTTCAAGAGCAGTCTTTTCGCGAATCATTAAGAGAAACACTGCAAAAAGGTATTTTTTTTGTCGTTTAAAGCGTTAAAAATAATACAATTATACAATACAATACTTTATTTCCCATTTCCATGTCTTTTTTTTTTTACAAGAAAACATATATCTAGCTAAACTAAAATTACTAAGACATTAGAGCGAATATAAATATAAATACCGTGTGAGGAAATGCTTAACGTCTAAGTAAACCATACAGTTTTCTAGTCATATAAGATATTTTCCTAAAATAATAAGGTGATTGAGGGCTAAATAGGAATAAAGAAACGAGCACGTAATGCTCAGACAAGCATTGCGAGCGCGTTGTCTCTTGTTTCGTTTCTTAGGGGAAGGACAGATTTACCGTTTTTTCTCGTCCTCGCGGACCCGGCGTTTCTTCGGGGCCCGGCCTTATAAACAGGGGTAAATTTTTGTCATTTTCATGATCAAACTTTACATCTATTCGCAAATGCTTGTTTTCAATAGCTAAACCCATTTAATAAAAAAGGTGCTAAAATGGGATATATAGTCAAATAAACCGAAACAACAGAAATTCAAGTGATGTTCCATGATCTTGAAACTTTTATCTGTCTTTTCCAATAGACCATCAAAAGATCTAGCAAAATAGGGACTGAAAAATTACAATTGTTGTCGTTTTTAACCCGTGAATACGCGCATGCGTAATGAACGGGTTAACGGTAGACAGATATGCAAATGAGCACTCACTTACTCACTCGCTCACTCACTCGCTCGCTCCTTCCATCAGCTGTAAACTTAGTGACGTAATGCTTTGTAACAAGAATAACGTGAATCCAGCGATAACAATAACTAAATTGTTGTAAACGAATATAAACAACAATAAGCTTAAAGATGTTTCGCATTTGGAGTCTTTAATAGCTTTTAATGCAAGGTTAAAATCGATCCAAAAGGAATTTTCAACCGAGACACGCGTTTTGATGCGTATCTACCTTGAAGTAATTAAATTTATCCCGTTCTAAGTCAGTGATCACGGTGGTCGATTGGTGTAAAGCGCGGAATAACAGCCTAAAGGCCCCAGGTTCAAGTCTCGCTCGTGCCTCCTTTTTTTTTCTTTCTTCTTCGGACTTGACATTATGAAAGTGATGTACGGTATTTTTCCCCTTGCGTTTGTCAAAAATCCTTACGTTTAATTAAAAAAAATATTGAACCGTGTCAGTGTGAAAACATAAGCTTACCACAATATTGCGTTACGCGTTTTTAATAGCATTTCTTATTCACGGGTTGGCTCTTAGGAGCCTTTGATTTGTCAACGTGCGATCGTTTTTAACTTGTGAATGCGCGAGGAGCACCGAGTTATACCAGACGTGGACAAATATGCACATTTTCACTCCTTCCATCGGCTGTAAACTTTTATTGGTAACTGCGCTGACCAGTACATAAGGCTCCGAGCTCTGGAGAAATTCAAATGGATTTTTGACTTAGGAAAGTGCTATAACACGGTAAATGTTGCTTTAAAATATGAAGTTTCGCTGCCATTTGTAAAAGTTCAAATAAACCAAATTTTGTTACGATGAATTTACTTACATCGAGGCTTTAATCTGGCAAAGTCAATTGAAATAGCTCACATACGTGTACTCACTACAAGAAAGAGACGGAAGCGAAAAATACCATTATCTTGCAATAGACACATGTACGCGTTGCGTACTTATTTTTTATACGAGGTCACGACGTCATAATATGGCGGTCAGTAAAACAATGGTGTTTTTTTCAAAGACGATTCTCGTGAGTTTGTTTTTTTCTTTTGTTCGGTTTTATTGTAACCGAGAAGGTGAAAGACGAGATAATGCTAAAAGACAAAATGCAAGCTGAGTCGCATGATGTTGTGCAAATTTGCAACTGACTGCATGGGATATTTTTACTAAGTGAATCGGCCATATTTTTACATCGGCCATATTTTTATATCGGTTGTACAAAAGAACGAAGCAAGTCCCATGAGTATGTGCTCATTTGTAGACATTTCTCACTAAATGAAACGCATAAGAATTGGCACTTAAAGACAGCTGCATACATACTCAAAATTTTACTCGTTAAAATTGTCTCTGGACCGTGTTTCTTTATGTATGAGTAACGTAAGGCTCGAGTGATTTACTCTGTGAGCAAGCGAAAGATATGTATGTTGTGGTTTATAATAATAACAATAATTGTAGGGGGGGAGGGGAATGGTTTGAAAATCTTCAAACAAAGAAACAAAGTGAACGCAGATAGGTTTCACTTTCAATGAATGAAATGCTGAGATGTAGACTTAATTTTAATTTATTCTATTAACTCTGTAATTTGGAAAAGTCTCATTTGAAAAGCAATTTTTGTTCATTTTCAGCAGAAATCAATTGCTGAATCAATTAAAGGTTGGAAATCGATATGTTGTTCATTGTTTCTCTATTTTATTCAAATCAGTGTGATGAATATTTACAAAATACATTTAAGCTTAAAAATCGAGAGCATAAAATATGACCTTCTTACTACCATGTCTCATACAACGCGGCTATTGAACGGCTATTCTATTTTAATACATATATGCATAATATACCTAACATTTTCGTTAAAATTAAATAATTTTAAGGCTCGATTCTTTGGGCGTATGCTAAATATATACATTGCGCAGTTTATCATTATTATTCAGGGCCTTAGGCGAACCGGCATGAAAATGTAGACATAATATTTTTCTATCAGCTGGCTTCGGCATTCAATTATGCCTGCATGGGGTCAGTTAAAGAGGCTATGTCGCCAGTTAGTGCCGGTTACTTTAAAAAGCCAAAAACTGACATATTGATATCAGTGGAAACCCAACATCAATAGTCCAGCTTTGTTTAAAATCACTCTATTTGTGCTCTAAAAGTAAAAATGTAAGTGTCTTAGGCTGCACATAGCCAGGATAGAAGTAGATTGCATTGAAAATATTGGTGGGCCAAATTTTTCAAGTTAATTGCCTTGTGTCTTGGATACTCAGATCATGGTTTCGTCCCGCTTCAACCTTGTTGAAATGCACACGCAAATTGCCAGAAGTCCACACCGGTAACTTTTGTCTAATTTTATTCTGCTTTAGCTATCTATATAAAAAATCTGTAGCTTTGGCGAAAAAAACGAGAAATAAGGGTAGGGATAAACAATTGACTCACATTATTTATTTCACGATAAGACTCATTTCAGTTGATCCACTAGATCTCTCGCATTGAGAAAAGGTTCATTTGAGTTGAATTGCCAGATCTCTCGCTGTTATTGCTTTTTCTTTCTTTCCAGCAAATAAGGCGGGCAATTTCCTTTTTCACGTCGTGTTTCAAGAACGCGTAAACCAAAGGATTCACCGCCGAATTTGCAGTCAAGAGAATAGTAACCACCAGGCCAACGTACTTGCTTATGGGCCTTTCGGAAACAAACATGAAGCGCAGAACTAGATAGTTTATCGCCACTTGACATCCTAAGAAGAACACCACAATAGCAATTATGAAGCGTGCCGTGTTGTGCTTACGTCCACAAGGATGGACAGTTTCTGTCGACGACTTGTTTACTTGATCTTGTAGCTGTGAAGACACAAGATCTCTCTTGATTAAACGCATTGCTGAATCCTTGAGTGACTGAGTGCGGACCACAACCATGATACGAACAGTGGCATAAACGAGCAGAGCGCAGGATAATATGTCAAATCCTGTGACTCCGCTTAGTCGCAGAACTTTCCAAGCCGTAGGCGAGCTCGTTACGTACATTCCCAGAACAAGTGACAGTGAAATCATCAAAGGAATCAACCATGCTAGCAAGATGACCCTTCCAGGGTGTCTTACGGTCATAGACGAAATGTATTTGAAAGGGTGGACGATGGCGGTGTAGCGATTCCAAGTCAAGATGCAGAGATTTGCGATCGATGAGTTAACGAAAAACCAGTAGGCAGCATTGTGTATTATCATGTTACAGCTCATGGCTGCTGTAGCTTCACTGTTACATAAATAACTCGAGGGGAAAACAACGATTGCGACCCCAAAATCTGCTGCTGCCAAGGATAAGACGAACCAATTAGCCGGGGAATGTAGTCGGCGATTTTTAGCAATAAGTAGAACTACTAGACCGTTTCCTATTGCTCCAATAAAGGAAAGCACCCAGGCAAAAATGGTGAACCAAACTTCCATCTCTGAAGGACCTTTTATTTCACGGTATGTCAGGCTCTTCAACAGTGTTCAATTTGATTACTGTTTGATGTTTTATTTTTTCGCGAGAACGTTGTGCTTTCCACTGGCTCACGAAAGTGTTTGTTGAAAATTCTATCTGACGCTCTACCTACGCACTCGAACAATTGGACATTGAGTGTGTTTTTTTCCACCAATCGTTTTGTGTTAATAGTTAGATTTTTTAATTTGCGAGTGTCACAAAAAAATCAATAAAATACAAGTACATATTACCTGAGGCGATCATCGTTTCTAAACATAGTATAATTAAAACGCGACGCGTTGTTCGTAATAACGTTACTTTGTTCTATTCTCTGAAATTTGAAAGGAAGACCGACGCCAAGTCGGTAAGTAGAGACAACTATTATAAATATTTTCAAAGTAAGTGATGATTTATACCAAACACGTACTGTACATCAGCTGGCGGACCTGTGCTAATTATGCTAATTTAACCTTTTGGTTTTTACAATAAATAGGTGGTACATTTACTCAGGATCGTTTACATTAAAGGGACACCGTCACCTATTTTTAGTATCGCTTTGAAAAGCCAAAAAACATATTTGTTTTAATGGAAACCTTAAAATAATGGTTCATTTTTGTTAACAAATACTCTACCAGCGCACAGAAACTAGTATTCGTTATCTTTGGCTGCGGATGGCCAGGATGGAAATGGATTACAACTTGAAAAAATTGGCCAATTTTGTCAAGTTCCTCCCAAGTGTCGTGGAAAAATCGCAGAAAAACTTATTATGGTTTGTTCTTCCTTGAAGAAATCGCTTGATATTATCTTCTTGGTGTTCTAAAAGCAATTTTATGTTTGAGCAAAGGTACTTTGTCATATATTTAGTGTATTTTAACCAAAACACAGCAAAATCTGCGTGACAATGCCCCTTTAAGGACTATTCATTTTGGCGAATTTTGTGATCGATATTTTGCGACTCTCAAACAATGCTATTTTTTAGAGAATTTGTTGCCACTAAAGCGTGCAAAAAAAATCAGACTCAAAGTACCAAACGATAACATCATAATAAATAATTAACATGCTGAAAACGACGATGCATTTAGTTACTGTTCTATTCTCGAGAGAAAAAGTTTCCATTTTCTTTTGTGAAAGTGTAATTGTTTTTTTTTTTTCTCGCAACAAAACGCTCGATTTGATAAGTTTTATTCAATTTTTCATCAAAAGCTTAGCGATATAGCATCAAATTTGATATTTTTGAGGTCCATTGAGGTATTCAATTTTATAATTAAACGAGCAGCAGCTTCCAACGGAGCCAAAAATGTCGAGTTACACAACAGGTACATATACAGTTCAGAACACATGCAAATAACAAACTGTGAATGTGAATATATGAAAATTATATATTTGAACTGCGGATAAACATGAGTGAAATTTGTGATCCTCGCAGTGTGCTATCAACTTAAGCAGTTGAAAAAGCAACCTGAAAAAAATTCAGGCTTGAACGGGATTCGAACCCATGACCTTGCGATACCAGTGCAATGCTCTGTCCACTAAGCTATCAAGCCACATGGATATTAGATGGTTTATTGCGAGCTCGTAACATACCCGATGATAGTGAATATATGTGAATGTCAATATATGAAAATCATATATTTGAACTGCGGATAAACATGAGTGAAATTTGTGCACCGATATCGCAAGGTAATGGGTTCGAATCCCATTTAACCTGAATTTTTTTCAGGTTGCTGTGGCAACTACTTAAGTTGAGAGCACACTGCGAGGATCACAAATTTCACCTGTTTCACTCAAATAACAAACTGTTACTGAAATAACTGGAGTTAAACTGAACCTAATTTTTTTGGTGATGAGCGGGCTTGGAATTGATGGAGCCATAAATTACATAAATTACAGATCGTTACAAAATCGTTAATATATAGATTATTATAAGGTGCAGAAACGCAACACTTACAAACAAATAAACTAAAAAGAAAACATTACAATGAAGAAGCATAGCAAATAGTAGGAAAACATTTCCATTTCTTTAAAAGCTTTTTTTCTTGATTGGATGTTACAGCCGGATGTACTTTTCAAAAGCAGTCTTTTCGCGAATCATTAAGAGAAACACTGCAAAAAGGTATTTTTTTGTCGTTTAAAGCGTTAAAAATAATACAATTATACAATACAATACTTTATTTCCCATTTCCATGTCTTTTTTTTTTACAAGAAAACATATATCTAGCTAAACTAAAATTACTAAGACATTAAAGCGAATATAAATATAAATACCGTGTGAGGAAATGCTTAACGTCTAAGTAAACCATACAGTTTTCTAGTCATATAAGATATTTTCCTAAAATAATAAGGTGATTGAGGGCTAAATAGGAATAAAGAAACGAGCACGTAATGCTCAGACAAGCATTGCGAGCGCGTTGTCTCTTGTTTCGTTTCTTAGGGGAAGGACAGATTTACCGTTTTTTCTCGTCCTCGCGGACCCGGCGTTTCTTCGGGGCCCGGCCTTATAAACAGGGGTAAATTTTTGTCATTTTCATGATCAAACTTTACATCCATTCGCAAATGCTTGTTTTCAATAGCTAAACCCATTTAATAAAAAAGGTGCTAAAATGGGATATATAGTCAAATAAACCGAAACAACAGAAATTCAAGTGATGTTCCGTGATCTTGAAACTTTTATCTGTCTTTTCCAATAGACCATCAAAAGATCTAGCAAAATAGGGACTGAAAAATTACAATTGTTGTCGTTTTTAACCCGTGAATACGCGCATGCGTAATGAACGGGTTAACGGTAGACAGATATGCAAATGAGCACTCACTTACTCACTCGCTCACTCATTCGCTCGCTCCTTCCATCAGCTGTAAACTTAGTGACGTAATGCTTTGTAACAAGAATAACGTGAATTCAGCGATAACAATAACTAAATTGTTGCAAACGAATATAAACAACAATAAGCTTAAAGATGTTTCGCATTTGGAGTCTTTAATAGCTTTTAATGCAAGGTTAAAATCGATCCAAAAGGAATTTTCAACTGAGACACGCGTTTTGATGCGTATCTACCTTGAAGTAATTAAATTTATCCCGTTCTAAGTCAGTGATCACGGTGGCCGATTGGTGTAAAGCGCGGAATAACAGCCTAAAGGCCCCAGGTTCAAGTCTCGCTCGTGCCTCCTTTTTTTTTCTTTTTTTCTTCGGACTTGACATTATGAAAGTGATGTACGGTATTTTTCCCCTTGCGTTTGTCAAAAATCCTTACGTTTAATTAAAAAAAATATTGAACCGTGTCAGTGTGAAAACATAAGCTTACCACAATATTGCGTTACGCGTTTTTAATAGCATTTCTTATTCACGGGTTGGCTCTTAGGAGCCTTTGATTTGTCAACGTGCGATCGTTTTTAACTTGTGAATGCGCGAGGAGCACCGAGTTATACCAGACGTGGACAAATATGCACATTTTCACTCCTTCCATCGGCTGTAAACTTTTATTGGTAACTGCGCTGACCAGTACATAAGGCTCCGAGCTCTGGAGAAATTCAAATGGATTTTTGACTTAGGAAAGCGCCATAACACGGTAAATGTTGCTTTAAAATATTAAGTTTCGCTGCCATTTGTAAAAGTTCAAATAAACCAAATTTTGTTACGATGAATTTACTTACATCGAGGCTTTAATCTGGCAAAGTAAATTGAAATAGCTCACATACGTGTACTCACTACAAGAAAGAGACGGAAGCGAAAAATACCATTATCTTGCAATAGACACATGTACGCGTTGCGTACTTATTTTTTATAAGGTCACGACGTCATAATATGGCGGTCAGTAAAACAATGAATGGTGCGATTCTCGTGAGTTTGTTTTTTTCTTTTGTTCGGTTTTATTGTAACCGAGAAGGTGAAAGATCGACAAGATAATACACCTTATTCCAAAATGGCGGCCAATTTATTATTCTTTCATACGCATTTTAATCAGCCCTCTTGGCCTCGTCAGCATGTTCAAAATACAAAGGAATTTTCAAGCGAAAATGAGGCCAAGAGGGCTAATTAAAATGCATATAAAAGAATAATAAATTGGCCACCATTTTGGAATAAGGTGTATGCTAAAAGACAAAATGCAAGCTGAGTCGCATGATGTCGTGCAAATTTGCAACTGACTGCATGGGATATTTTTACTAAGTGAATCGGCCATATTTTTACATAGGATCTCTGTTAACATCGGTTATACAAAAGAACGAAGCAAGTCCCATGAACATGTGCTCATTTGTAGTCATTTCTCACTAAATGAAACGCATAAGAATTGGCATTTAAAGACAGCTGCATACATACTCAAAATTTTACTCGTTAAAATTGTCTCTGGACCGTGTTTCTTTATGTATGAGTAACTTAAGGCTCGAGTGATTTACTCTGTGAGCAAGCGAAAGATATGTATGTTGTGGTTTATAATAATAACAATAATTGTGGGGGGGGAGGGGGGGGAATGGTTTGAAAATCTTCAAACAAAGAAACAAAGTCAACGCAGATAGGTTTCACTTTCAATGAATGAAATGCTGAGATGTAGACTTAATATTAATTTATTCTATTAACTCTGTAATTTGGAAAAGAGAGGGCATGAAGATCACTTTATTTATACCTGCATGGTTCTTAAATACTGGCCGCAGTGAAATCACACCTGCTATTTATTTTGAAACAACACTGCTTTTAAATTGAAAGTATTTAGGAAAATTTTTTTTACATCTGTTTAGTTAGTTGATTTTTCTTTCCCAAATCAATGCAAAATGCTTCAAATGAATTGAATCCGTCGTCATGACAACATATATTCTGCTTTGTTTAAAATTTAATGAGATAACTTTGGAGGCGAAAAACACGCGAATTAAACTTGACTTACTGAGTTACAAATTTGTAATGGGGTTAGTTTCTAACGAAACTGTGGCGCTGCACCCTCCGTGCGGTTTTATCAACTGTAAATTGACCAGCCCGTAGTCAAAAAGAGTGAATCAATACCTGACATTTCGAGTTCAATGTTAAAAAAAATGTTTACAAGTAGATTCAAGTAAACTTTATGACATTTCTCATGTTAATTGGCTGTTGGGATCCCAAATACATGGGTATACGAAAATTCGGTTTTATCAAATGAAAATTGGCCACCGTAGAGAGAATCAATAGGAGATGTTTTGAATCAGCTAATCCTTCGTTAGAGCGAATCTGAGAAAGACCTTACGCTCCAAACGTCAGCTTTTGAATTTCTCCAAGGTTTCCAACAAAGCCTGTCGAAAAACGAAAGCGAATTTTGGCGTTATATAATTATAAATAATATTTAGCGACGACGATGGTTTGAGTTTATCTACTACAATATAATGTAGATCTCTCGCTGTTATTGGCTTTGTCTTTCATTCCCAACAAATTCTCTGCTAGCAATCTGTATTAAAAACCGGTCGCTTTTGCAATAAATAACAGAAATTACGTATCGTAGGGATAGAAACTTGACTTGCATCATTATTTATTTGACGATAATACTAATTTGAGATTATCTACTTGATCTCTCGCATGGAAAAAAGAGTTATTTGAGTTGAATTGCCACTGAGATCTCTCACTATTATGGCTTTTTCTTTCTTCTTACGTATAAGGCGGGCGATTTCCTTTTTCATGTCTTGTTTCAAAAACGCGTAAACCAAAGGATTTGCTGTCGAGTTTGCCACCAAGAGAATAGTAACCACCAGGCCAATGTTATTGGACACATCGGAAACAAACATGATGTGCAGAACTAGATAGTTTATCGCCACATGGCATCCTAAGAAAAACACCACAATAGCAATTACGAAGCGCGACGAGTTGTGCTTTCGTTTCTTAGCCGAGCGATGGACAGTTTCTACCGACGACTTGTTTACCTGATCTTGTAGCTGTGAAGACACAAGATCTCTCTTGATTAACCGCATTGCATAATCCTTTCCTGACT
This sequence comes from Cladopsammia gracilis, assembly GCA_022457155.1. Classification (NCBI taxonomy): domain Eukaryota; kingdom Metazoa; phylum Cnidaria; class Anthozoa; order Scleractinia; family Dendrophylliidae; genus Cladopsammia; species Cladopsammia gracilis. Next base: position 1,179,219 of record JAJGOT010000154.1, read on the forward strand.
GAGTTTGTACCACGACCATGATACGAACAACGGCATAAATGAGCAGAGCGCAGGCTAATGCGTCAAATCCTGAGATTCCGGTTAGACGCAGAACTTTCCAAGCCGTATGCGAGCTCGTCACGTACATTCCCAGAACAAGTGACAGTGAAATCATCAAGGGAATCAACCATGCTAGCAAGATGACCCTTCCAGGGTGTCTTGCGGTCATAGACGAAATGTATTTGAAAGGGTGGACGATGGCGGTGTAGCGATTCCAAGTCAATATGCAGAGATTTGTGACGGACGAGTGAACGAAAAACCAGTGGGCCCCCATGTGTACCCTCTTGTTACATGGCAGAATGTTATTGCATACATAACTCGAGGGAAAAACAACGATTCCGACCCCAAAATCTGCTACTGCCAAGGATAAGACGAACCAATTAGCCGGGGAATGTAGTCGGCGATATTTAGCAATAATAAAGACTACAAGACCGTTTCCTATTACTGTTACAACGGAAAGCATCCAGGCAAAAAGGGTGAACAAAACTTCCATTTCTAAAGGGTTCCACAACCGTTTTATGCTACAACAGTTTATGCTATGGCAGCAGGCTCGTTAACTTTTTGGCTTTCCACTGGCTCACGAAAGTGTTTCCTGGATATTCTATCTCACGCGTCTACCCACGCACTCGAACTATTTTACATTGAGTGTGTTTTTCCACCAATCGTTTTGTGTAAATAGTTAGATTTGCGAGTGTCACAAAAATCAATGAAATACAACCGGCCTGAGGCGATCATCGTTTCTAAACATCATCGTAATAACGTTACTTTGTTCTGTTCTCTTTGAAATTTCAAAAGAAGCTAAAAAATGAAATCAAATCGTTTGGAATTGCGAAGATATAACTATTACAAATAATTTCAAGTGATGAGGTATACCAAACACGTACTTCATCAGCTGTCGGACCTGTGCTAAATATGCTAATATTAATATAACCATCTTTTTTGACAAGTACGATGGTAATTTTACTCCGGATGGTTTTCATTAAGGACCGCTCCATATTGGTGAATCTTATGATCGATAATTCGCGATTCGGAAAGAATGTTAGTTTTGAGATGTTGTTTACAGATGCAATAGATACTCTTCTATTCTTGAGAGAGTTCCCATCAATTATTGTGAAGGTGTAATTTGTTGTTGTTTTTTTTTTTCTCGAAATAAAACGCTCGATTTAGTTAGCATAAAATTTTAGATTTTTGAAGTCCGCTGAAAAGAAATTTCAATTTTATAATTAAGCGAGCAGCAGCTTCCAACGAAACCAAATGCATGTGTCGAGTTACACAACAGGAACATATAGACCTGACTGAAAAAGATGTTGTCGTGAAAAAGATATACACCATAAGAACAAATGGTTCAGTCTGGGAAGTGGAACCGTCTTGTGTTCTCCGATAAATTGCACATTATTAGGGCAGTATTCAATTGAGTGTCGAAAGTAATTACACAATTCTCTATTTTCGAATTGCCCATAATACACCTTGTTTGCCCCCAAAATTTGCATAAACTATTGTTTTGAAATGCTCTTGGGAATATGCAGTCCTCCCAAGAGCATTTACAAACAATAGTTTATGGAAAATTTGGGGGGCAAACAAAGTGTATTATGGGCAATTCGAAAATAGAGAATTGCTTTGGTTTTGCATATTGCTACGCTTTGTGATTGGCTAAAAAATCTCGCGCCACTTTCTCGACCAATCAGAAGTAAAACCAAAACCAATCGTGACTTGCTCGCACGCGTTTTCCGCGCTTGGCGCCGCCGAAATGTAATTGCTTCGAGCTCTGATTGGTTCATTGGATTGTTTACGACTGCTGTGATTGGTCAGAGTAATTACTTTGGTTTTGGTTTTACAATACTCAATTGAAAACTGCTCTATAGCACAGTAGGCCCAAAATCAATCTATGATAATTTTTGTGAAGGAATCTGTCTTAAATATCAATGTATGGAATGCTAACTGACATCATTGTTCTTGTTTCAAGAATTCTATTGTGTCGCATCGAGTACGGTTTATGTTTTTTTTCCCGATAACGTTTCTGCAATAAGCTGCATAAACTGCAGTTCGGAACACATGCAATAACAAACTGTTACTAAAATAACTGTGTTAAACTGAACCGTGTTTTAGCGAATAATTTGAGGAAAAATTCAACTTGAATAAAGGTTTGTTATAGCCTGTGTACAGCTGCCCCTACCCCTCGAAAAAAGTCGGAGAAGGGGCGTCTGTGATTTCACCGTTGATTATCATCGTGTTTCGGAATAATTTTGCATTAATTACGATACATTAGACCGTCAACACTTTGATTTGAATATTTGATAGCTTAATCGTTGGCTACCAAATGATGAGATACGAGATCAAACCGCAAGAAAAATAGACATAGGGATTTAGTCACGGAGCTATCTTCCAACTCTGGAGGAATTCAAATAGATGTTCTAAGACTTAGGAAAACGCTACAATAAAGCACGCATCGTTTTTCAACGATATTTCGTTGTGTGTTTGTTCGGTGTTATTGTAACCGTGAAAGCAAGATGATGCTTAGAGACATAATTATACATTGATTTTGATTGGCTATAAACACGCAACTAATTATTGCTTGCTGTTTCTGTTACGTCATACCTACAGACAATGAATTTTATATATGTAGAAGTGACGTCATACCTACAGACAATAGTTTTATGCTGTGCATTGATCACTTTTTTTGTGCGCGCTCTTGTCTTTACAAGTGCAGCTCAGGAGTATGCATAATAAAACAATTATTGGATTCGGTTTTCGCATGAAATTCTAGAAAACATATAGACACTTTACAACAAAAACAAAGCAAGTTTTTGCCGCTTTTTGCCGCTTTGATAACAACAACAAATGGCGAGGGTTCAAACTTGCTTGCACGTTTGGCGATTTAATTGCTTTCTTTCACGTCTTTTAGCTTTATTCGTTCTCCTGTTAAACGTATATTTTCCCTTTCAGCAAAATATTTCTTTAGGTCCGCAGAAATCCGCATTTTTTCAATAAGTGATGGAACTTTAAAACCGGCTTTTGTCGCCATGAATGAATTTCTTCTAGGTCTTCAACGTCGCAAACTGGCCTGTAGGCGCCTAGTTATTCCAAGATTTGACACAAATAATCGCTTCCTGTTTGGCGTAAAATGCTGTAATTCACCTGTAGAATTCCTTTCTTAGGTATCTTCCGATTTCATTCATTTTTTATAACTAAATCTCCGGCGAAACTGATGCGAGCGCTCCGTTTGTAAATTTTCTTCAAAATCCCGCCAAGCCAACTGAATGTTATTCGTCCTATATTGTTTTAGTAATTTTAGTTTAGCTAGATATATATTTTCTTGTAACAGAAATGTCATGGAAATGTGAAAATAAAGTATTGTATTGTAACCAATCACGAGTGAGAAATTTGATGCTCGACCAATCAGGAGCGAGTAATTTTGCCCTCAATTAAGAAAAAATGCCCTCTTCGTCAGCCAATCAGCATTCAGTAATTTTGCCCTCTACATTATAAAATCAACAACGCACGTGCAGAGGCATTTTTTTCGCTCATTAAACCGATCGTTTTGTGCCGCTCTCGCTGCCGTTCCTGTCGTGGTTGCTGGAGCTACCTGTTTGTATGGGAACTCGATCGACATCAGCTATAAAGCGTGGAATAACGTTTTGACTTTTCCATACATTTGTCTATGTATAAAAATTTCCCGCGGACATTGCCAAGTTTAACAGATAATTGAAGCATATTCATACACTGACTCAAAATGTTACTCGTTAAAATTGTCTGTACTCACAAAATAGAAATTAAACTGGTTTAAAATTATTCAAACAAAGAAATAAAGCCACAACGTACATAAAGTTTCACTTTTTATGAATGAATCGATAATGAGATGAGATGTAGACTTAATATTAATTATTCTACCAGCTCTCTTATTGTTAAAGAGAGCGGCTTATTTTAGATCACTAGATAAATAGTGGCCGCATTGAAATCACACCTGGTATTTATTTTTAAACTATAAAGCTTTTAAATTGAAAGTATTTGGAAAAAATATTTTTCATCTCTGTTTTCTTTGCCAAATCAATGCAAAATGCTTGAAATGACTAGAATCTGTCATGGCAACTTATTCTGCTTTCCATTTTATTCTGCGCAGGCTATAAAATTAAAAACCTAATGAGTAAATTTCGCGGCGAAAAACACGCGAAATTACAAATGTGTAATGGGGTTAGTTCCGAGAGAAACTGTGGCGCTGCACGCGTCCGGGAGTAAAACACTAAAATTCGGTTTTATCTAAACTGTAAATTAGCCACCGTAGAGAGAATCAATAGCTGAAGTTTCGACTGCTAGTCCTTCGTCAGAGTGAATAAACTCAGATTGATGAAGCTGGTTTGAGTTTATCTACTAGATCTCTCGCTGTTATAAAAGGTTTTGTCTTTCTTCGCTTCCCCACAAATAAGGCGAGTGATTTCCTTTTTCATGTCTTGTTTCAAAAACGCGTAAACCAAAGGATTCACTGTCGAGTTTGCTTCCAGGAGAATAGTAACCACCAGGCCAATGTAACGTGGCTTGTCAGAAACAAACATGATGCGCAGAATTAAATAGTTTATCGTTACATGACATCCCAGGAAGAACGCCACAATGGCAATTATGAAGCACGCAGATTTGTGCCGTCCATTCTGACGGGCGCTTTCTATCGATGGCTGGTTCTCCTGAGCTAGTTGCTGTAAAGACACAATATTTCTCTTTAGAGACTTCATTGCAGAATCCTTAAGCAACTGTACTCGCACTACAACCATGATACGAACGACGGCATAAACAAGAAGAGCGCAGGATAATATGTCAAATCCTGAGACTCCGGTTAGTCGCAGAATTTTCCAAGCCATATGCGAGCTCGTTACGTACATTCCCAAAACAAGTGACAGTGAAACCGTAAAGGGAATCACCCATGCTAGAAAGATAACCCTTCCAGGGTGTTTAGCTGTCATACATGAAACGTATTTGAAAGGGTGGACTATGGCAGTGTAGCGATTCCAAGTCAAGATGCAGAGATTTGTGACGGATGAGTGAACGAGAAACCAGTAGACAGCCATGTATACCCTCTTGTTACAATTTATAGTTGGTATTGCTTCGCTGTCACACACATAGCTCAATGGGAAAACAAAGATTCCGACTCCAAAATCTGCTACTGCCAAAGACAAGACGAACCAATTGGCCGGGGAATGAAGGCGGCGATATTTAGCAATAAGAAGAACTACAAGACCGTTTCCTATTACTGCGACGACGGAAAACAACCAGCCAAAGATATTATACCAATCTTCCATCTCAATGTTCAGCGTTTCACAGCCTGTCTCAATTTCAGTGATCACAGACCTTTTATGCCGCAAGGGCAAAGAGGGTACACAATACGTTTGGCGGGATGCGGGATCTGGCCTATTTTGAGGGCGGGATTCGGGATGCGAGTTAAAAACAGGAGCGGAAAGCGAGATTTTAATTACGAGCGGGAGCGAGATTTCGCTTTTTTGAGGGGTCGGGATGCGGGAATCGTGAGGTATAGTATAGCGGGATACAGGATTACAATCTGAAGGTGACTTCTTGAATTGACTGAATTGGCCAGCATGCGAAGGTCTACAAATGGGTCCTTTGTGTATAGCTGTATTGTTCTTTAGGTAATTACAAAAAATGGACGGCGGGATCGGGATTTCGACGTAAAGAAGGGCGGGATGACGGGATGACTAGGGAAAAATGGGCGGGAAGGCGGGAACTGAGAACCCTATTGTGGACCCTCGGCAAAGGGCTTCTCACTCATTATTATTCAATCACTTATTTTTTTTATTTTAGGCGGTGTTCATGATAGTTTTTCCGGAGCACAATATATCTGGTCCGTCTATCTGCTCACTCTAACAATTGCGCATTGAATTAATCAAATTGCCTGCTAAAACTCCAAACTCGCAAGTGACATTTTACGATACAACAAATCTAACTATTTTACACAAAATGAGTTATTTTGTGAAAAATAGCTAGCTCTGCTATAACATACAATGTAACTGGCGAGTTTCGAAAAATTAATCATGATTAATATCCTTTTAACGAATAATTAAAATATGTTTTAAAATGCAAGCTTTGGCTTTAAATTTATTGGCGGAATAACTGATTTTGGATCATCCCGCCGCGAGGAAATACGTTTTAGAGGGCGCGATACAGTATTTTGCTGGTCAACGGTACACTTAACAAAAAATGCACAACGCCGGCCATTTTAATTCATTTCGCCTTGAGTCTGGTCTATAGCGAAAAAAAAACACTAAAACTTAAAGCGCACAAGGGAAACTTAGCTTTCAAACTCGGCTAATCTTTCGTATAGTCCTCATTATATATTGTGCCAGCGCCAAACTGACCTTGTACACAATGTGAAATTGTTGTGGTTTCGCTATGTTTGCAGTCATGTAGCGGCAGGTTGCTGTACGAAACCAATATATTTTGTTTTGCAAAAAATGTTTGGCGCCAAGGCCAAAGCGAGGCGGCTTTATCGTGGCAGTTTTTCATCAAAATGCAATATTACATTCAATAAAGGAAACAGCTCTAATTAGATTGGTTTTAATCACATGTATGTAGAGTGATAATCTATCGAGAATCAGTGGATGTCGTGAAAAAGAAAGCCACAAGTACACGATCCATGATACGAATTGTTGACCATTACTAAAAATAACACTCATTCTGGAAATGCTTTGGTCAGACCTCATTCAAAATCATCCTTGATAATGTATCATTGCAGAACTTCGATTAGATGGGCATTATTACAAATATCAAGGAGAATGCAATCCATGGCAGTTTGGTCTTGTTTATCCTTCATGTGCTTAATTAAGTGAAACAACAATGCCTCATATTTTCAGTAAAAAAAGGAAAAATAGTTAAAATAGTAGTACATAATATAATGCCATTGAGCTCTGATAATGAAACTTATGAGTATGAACCGTAACTATTATTTACAAAATAGAGAAGGATATAATCTCTTTTTTTTTATCTTTTCTTTTCATTCGACCATGCAGGGTTCACAAACTGTAAGTTACTTTTTTATAACTGTAGTTCTGTGACGATAAGTTTTTCCTTCTCAAGCGGGGAATGGGAACTGGAAACGTGAACGATTTCTTTCGGGATCAACGACTTTTACGCGGGGAAACTTAGCTCTGAGCGAACCACGCCTGCAGCGGAGATTAGGCTCGTCACAACCTCAGTACACCGGATCTACTAGCAAGAACTTCTCAGGACAACAGAAAATCAGTCAGAACGTCAGCCAACGCAGGTTTATTCTGTCTCAGGATCTAACCTTGATCGTAACCTTGATAGTGACTTTGATAATAACCTTGATGTTAACCGACTAATGTTTACGAAATGACTTACTTATATAGTGCAGAGGGCACAAAGGCACAAGTTTCTCTATTGTTGAAGTTCCTCAACGTGTACACGTTTCTGCTCACGAGGACAAAAGATCTATTTAAAATTCTAGGACACTTAGCGTTCTACATTGTTACCAAAGTTGAGTGATAACCTAGAACACTCCCTTCACAGTCAGAACTTCAGCTAACGCAGGTTTATTCTGTCTCAGGATCTAACCTTGATCGTAACCTTGATAGAGACCTTGATATTAACCTTGATGTTAACCCTGATAGTAACCTTGATGATAACCCCTTGGGGGGGGGGGGGGGGGCGAGGATTTCAGAATAAAATATCCTGCAGACTCATTTTGAGGGAAAGGAATACCTCGGGGAAAAAAAATCCTACACTGATCTTGAGCAAGAAAAAAAATCCAATCAAGGTCATTTCATGCCAATGCATTAACCTTTGTTTGGCACCTTCTGTACACTTTGTAAATCAAAGTACAGTCAAATGACTAACATTTTACCGCATTTTACACATGGTACCGCTATGGAAACGAAAATTCATCAGTGGCTTTTTCCAACATTTTCATGGCAGCGGTTGAGACCGAAATCCGAAGGCAGGGGACCGCGGAGCTGTGAGGCTGGGTGGGTTATAGCCCCACCACATGAATAATTTTTCCTGGAATTTTTTCTTTGCATTTAGAAAAGTACTTCTAATCTTTGTGTTAAAAGCAAAACCCAATTTTCTTTGGTTCGCTCGACAACATTTACAATGACCACAATAATGCCGACTATGACAGTTATAATGTAACTATTATTTCATAACACTGATAAAATGGGGCAACAGGAAATTCGCATAATGATTATATGGGTACATTTTCTGTTGTCCCATGTTTCTATAGTATTACGTGTTTTGAAATCGCATCCATTTCTAATTCTCTATTCTCAGAGTGTTTCGATCAAATTCAACATGTCTCTAAGCGTTCGCGTTATTTTTTATATCTGTTCTTTGACTGCTGCATTTTTACAATTAAGTTTAGACGATCAGAAGTTAGCGGCCGAAGTTTCGTTTCCATCCGTGGATGGGCAATTGGCGTTACAAACGGAATGCGAGCAAAGATGACCCAACAGAGATTTATAAATGTCGCAATCTTAAATACGCACAAGACTGAGAACTGTCGCCGTGCGACTTGTTGATGTGGCTAACGAATTTGTCAGTCGAAATGATAACCGCAAACGTAACTTTGGAACATAATTTACTGACGCTCCTTCATATAGCCAACTAACTGGACTAGCATATCATGAACCCGAAATAGGTCCAACGCGAAACCTTTTTTCTTGATAATTTGTTCCGTTCGGTGAAATCCACTTTAAATGGTAAAAGAACATAAATTAAGGACTGGCTTTAATATTAAGCTTTTGTCACTTTGAATGAACGTCAAATCATACTATAATTATGTTTTAAATGTACGTTTTTGTGCAAAAAAACTAACAGAATAGTAAATTTCAAAATTTCCCGACCCCCCTAAATAACCTCGCGCTTTTGGCGCTCGTTGAGCCCCACCAATCCAAAATATGCTCCGAGGTCCCTGAATTTAAGTCAAAACGAAACAAAACCACTCGTGTGGAAAAGATTCGATGACGTGTTCCCTTTGTGGAACACCAGCATAGAGGAAATAAATGGGTTCATTGAACAGGCTAACAGATATCACCAAACCATTAAATTTACGACTGAAATTTCGGAGAAAGAAACTATTTTCATGGATACGTGCGTCTACAAAGGTGATAGATTTAAAGAGACGTCTATCCTCGACGTACGCACCTATTACAAGCTGACAAACATTTCAGTACATACATTTCTCTTCCTGCCACCCACCAAGGGTCAGTAAAGGCTTCATAAAAGACGAGGCACTTTTAAGGCTGCTTCGAACTAACTCTTCAAAAATAACGTTTGAAGAGAATATAAGAAAATTCAAATCACGCCTACATTTGAGAGGATATCCAGATACTCTGGTACATAAGGTCCTCTCCGAAATGAAATTCGAAGAGAGAAAGTCGGCCCTAATCAACAGAAGGAAAAAGGGTACAAGAAAATTCTACCTTTTGTCACACAATATCGACACAATATCGCGCAGCGCGGTGTCCAATTTAAAGAAAATCCTGATAGATAAATGGCATTTAATACAGAACTAACCGTTGCTAAGGGAGATATATAAAGAGCCTCCCATTATCTCCTATAAAAGGGGTAAATCGCTTAAAGATATACCCATTATAGCGAAACTCTAAGGCGAGAACATCACATTGGCGAACAGCGGGAGTCGTGCAGGCCTGTCAATACTTTGTAACCTATTTCAAGAAAAAATGACACGGCGTGGCTTTGATCTTTATACACCAATCTCTTAGGGAAATAAACATCTGAACATACAGCAAGGGGGGTGACGCGGGTGGGTTCTCCTTACAGTGTACATTTATGCCACATGTCAAAAAGTTAACCTTAAATGGAGAATGTTTAAGGGCATTTATAAAAAGTCAGTATTGGTACATTTATAATCTTGGTATTAAAAGCCGAAGAAGAAAAATTCTAATAATGTTAATTTCCATGGCACTTTACCCAGAGCAGTCCAACATTTAAGGACGTGTTAAATGTGGTTTTCCTATAGGCAAGCAGTTGTGTTAAACGTTTGTCAACACATCCTTGATTTTGAAGAAAAATATTGTATTTCCAAAAACAAAATCTTGCATATAACGCTGAAAGACCTGAAAAAAAAAAAAAAAAAAAAAAAAAAAAAAAAAAAAAAACAGTTCGACACCCTTGCATGTCAGGAAAAAAATTCTTACCCAAACCTTATCCCCCCCGCTCCCTCCGTCTCAAAAGTCAACTGGTCGGCCCCTAAGAAAATGTGTAGACCTATGCAAAGTCATTGAATATGTATGTTCTGCCGAGGTGGTGTCATTAATGACATTCCTCCCGTGCAGTTGTTGTTTGCGGGGCTCAACGGCTCGTCTTATTGGTTACTGGGTCATATAAAAGGAAAAGGACGCTTTCATAATCTCACTGAGGTCCTTGAGCAAGAAATCCGAAATGCTTACTCGTGGCTTATTGCTGTTATCAACCCCGGCTGAAACATCCTTCCTTCAAGACTTTTCTATGGCGGGACAAGGACTTCCACTCCAACTTGAGGGAGACGCCGTTCAACGTGCCGTGGCGGATGTCGAACGCCAAGATGATGCTATTATTCCTGCGGCCGCGCAGCCCGCTGTTGAAGTAAGTTATTTTGCTCGCTAGCCTCCTAAATTAGTGGTCGGATATTGTTGTGCTATAGCGAAATGACGTCGTTTTGGCTATTAAGTTCGTTTTCTTTTCCTTATAATAATGTCTGTAAATTGGATCCCAGTCCCGAATGGACTTTACGCTAGGGTCGCGGGGTCATTGAAGTTTTATTTTGCGGCCAGAGACCTTTTTGAATATTGGAGTGACCGTGAACCCCTAGCGTGGTTCTTGACGTTAGAAATATGAATATTGTTGGCCCTTCGTCGACCAATGAGTGTGGTCACAGATGTGATGAATATAATTGTTATTGGTCCGTGATCGAGACCATCTTTGAATATCACTTATCATGGAACCCACATATAGATTATGTAGTATTTAAGGCTAATAGAATGCTCGGTCTGATTAAGAGAACTTGTAAAGGTCTGGATGACCCTAAGACCTTGCGTACTCTTTACTGCTCATTAGTCCGCTCAAATTTGGAATATTGCTCAGTGGTGTGGTCCCCATATACAAAGAGAAATACTGATAGGATGGAAAGGGTACAGAGAAGAGCAACTAAATTTATCTTAAAAAGTGATGATCCCTATGACATTCGTTTGAAGAAGTTAAACCTCATGTCACTGGAGAAGAGAAGATCACTGGCTGACGTGACTTTCTTATATAAAGTACTTAATGGCAACATTGATATTGACATCAGTAAAATTATAGATTTCTACTCAGAAGATGATCGCTTCTCACTTAGGGCTACGGACTCTTTAACTTTAAAGAAGAAATACGCCAGAACTAATGTCTTGAAGTATAGTTTTTTCCATAGAATTACTGACCAGTGGAATCGATTACCGTTGGACATTCGTGTTTCTGATAATGTAAATATTTTTAAGTCTAGAGTTAGGAAATTTTTTAGTGATTTTTAAGTAGTTTTATATTTCTGTATTTTCTAAAACTATTATTCTATTTTATTATTTTATTGTGTTTCTATATATTTTTAGGTGATCTGTTTTTATATGGGGTATAGGACTCCTTTACAGTTCATCCTTTGGATTTTTAATTTTTAATCCATAGATTGTAATAAATAAATAAATAAATAAATAAATTATAAGAATGATATGGACCCGTGAGCGTGGTCGCTTTCTTTTCGAGTAGGACAGTATAAATATATGGACCCGTGAGCGTGGTCGCAGGTATTATGAATATGATTGTTGTTGGTCCGTGATCGAGACCATTTTGAATATGAGAGTGATATGGACCCGTGAGCGTGGTCGCAGCTGTTATGAATATGATTGTTGTTGGTCCGTGATCGAGACCAATTGAATATGAAAGTGATATGGACCAGTAGTGTAGCAGCTCTCCGAGACCTCTATTTTCATTGGCCTTGTAAAACACAGCTGCTATTGTTTTGAGGTCTAGAGCCGATTGTTGGGTTGTTTGTTCTATTGTTCTCCGAACCAATGGTGTGAGACCTTTATATGGACCCGTGAGCGTGGTCGCAGCTGTTATGAATATGATTGTTGATGGTCCGTGATCGAGACCATTTTGAGTATGACAGTAATATGGACCCGTGAGCGTGGTCGCAGCTGTTATGAATATGATTGTTGTTGGTCCGTGATCGAGACCATTTTGAATATGAGAATGATATGGACCCGTGAGCGTGGTCGCAGATGAAACAATATGTTCGTTGATGGTCCGTGATCGAGACCATTTTAAGTATGACAGTAATATGGACCCGTGAGCGTGGTCGCAGCTGTTATGAATATGATTGTTGTTAGTCCGTGATCGAGACTATTTTGAATATGAGAGTGATATCGACCCGTGAGCGTGGTCGCAGATGTAAAAATATGTTCGTTGATGGTCCGTGATCGAGACCATTTTGAATATGAGAGTAATATGGACCCGTGAGCGTGGTCGCAGGTGTTATAAATATGATTGTTGTTTGTCCGTGATCAAGACCATTTTTCTATACGACAGTGATATAGAGCCGTGAGCGTGATCGCAGATGTTTTAAAATGACCGTTGTTCATAATTTATGATCTCAAATTTCACGACTTTTCTGTCCGAGTTAGCTGATAGCCTTGTGGAACCTTGAGCGACTGTTTTTTGTATGATTTCAGGACGTCTGATAAACTACTGTCATCAACTGATTTCTGTGTCCTAGGCTTCTTTTAGTTTATTGTTCCAGATTAGGGTGAGTAACTCTCATGGGCTAGCTCTTTTTCTGGGCTGCCTGTGGACGTGCCGTTATCGGGCGTGGGCAGTTACTCCCTCCTGATCGGGGACCCCATTCACCCAGTGCTTTGTTTTTTGGAGGGGGGGGGGGGGAAATCTTTTGGTTGCCTCCTTTTAGAACTATTTTTTTTCTAAGGATGTTGGGTTTTCTCTTTCGTTTTGCCGTTTCTGCAAACTCAAACAGTAAAGCGGAGACGTGTGTCAAGCGGTCAGAGTTTTGATATTCCGTCTCGGGGTATTCGGAGAAAGACTTTGATAGCGAGTGATCTGGATCCCTTCCCTCCAGTTCTAGCGGACATTGGGTTAATGTGGATGGGGTTCCTGATCAGGAGAAAGATAAAGGCGGTTGCCAAGACATTGATGATGTGTTGTCTATCCTGGACGCGCCCTGCTTATCCAGGTTCATCGCCAACAATGCCATCGTCTTCCGCGACATGTGCTTACAGTGCCCAGTTTCTCGATGCGCGGTATAATAATTTGCATATACACAATTAGTCGGCTGTGATTGGTCAACCGATTAAACTTTGGGAATACTCTAGCCTCTTCGCAGACTTAACGGATGTCAATCAAACGGTTACCAAATAGCGAGTGCGATGCTGCGCGGATCACTTGCTCATACTTATCGTTGTGCATTTTTTGTTCTTGCTCCACCTTTCAACTATTCCCTATTCAAATCTATTCAGAGCGATTTATCGAAGAGCTTATGAGAAAATAAAGACATGGACGTCCAGTGTATCAAAAACATTATCTGAATAGTTTCATGTAGACTAAATGGTCTTGAAAGTAGTGCGAGGCGCGAGTTGAGATGAGCGCGAAAGGTCAGTTACGCGCCAGAGGAACGCGCGAAATCACATAAATTTTCCCCCCAAATAATAAAAACGACGAGTGAAGACAGTGAGCTTCATGCGCGAATCAAAGAAGTGTGAAGCGCGAGTCACACGCGACTAGAGGAGCGCAAACGTTATGGAAATTCGCAAAAATAACCGGCCTGTCTATTGAGTTTTTGTCTCTGTGAATCGAGCAATTGACTCTTAATTTAAGGAAGGCCATTTTTTGTCTTTGTCTTCATGTGCCAGTATTTTAATCTAGCTGTTTTGTGAAAGCAGTTTCATGAAGAAAGACATTTGACGCGCTGAGAAAAGAAGCGCGGTCTGTCAATGACGCGCGCTGACCCGGACAGCGCATTGGATTGTCATGACAGACATAGGCATTCCCCTTCAGTGTTGCTCGAAGTTTAAAATGTTTGAAAAGTGCTGTGAAATTGTCTCAGGTTGTTTTGAAAGACCTTTACAACGCGCCCGCCCCAAGCCGGCCCGCGACAAGAACTACTCCTGTGGAAAATAACATTCTTTTGTTTGCGAAAATAATTATTCAAATTTGGATCCATTTTGATCGATCAGGCATAAATTTGGAGAGAAAGCTAGATGCTCAGCAGGCACTTTAGAAATTCGCGTTTTGACAGTACTTGCACTTATTGTAACCCCTGGAAAATTTGCACGAGGCTTTCTGAACAGTCGAGTTAACATAATCCTATAATACAAGATTCCAGCAATTATTTAAAGAGATATTACACCTCAAAGTGCGCCAAACCCCCTTTCCTCATACAAGCAAGATGCCGAAGTAGCGAACTTTCATGTCAAATTTGACAGATATTGTAGAAGTGCATAACAACAGACAACAGCCCACACGGTTAAACTGATCGTTCTTCTATAAAAGCCATATGATACTTGTAGTTTATCAAAGAAGTTTGAACAAAACAAACGCAACCTATACCCACTAGACATTTTCGGGCCATTTTCTCTATTGTCGGAATCACGCTTAGCTAATTAGCTCTCAAGTTTAGCGCCGGCAGCTCATGCAAAGTCCCGGATATGTCGCTGCATTGTGGGCGATGTTACGATTCCCAGGTCCCGACCACCCCACAGCGGGTGGCATACATGCATCGTAGCGTATCATCCTGGCAAGAAATTTTTCTTGATCACCCCAACTGTGAAACTATTGTTTACTGGATACTGAGAGTAACATAATGTTCGTGATCATGCGTCATGCAAGATTTTGCCTCTTTCGTCTCCGGAGAGCGCATGCGCATTACAGCCCCTGGCGATGCAAGCTGTTGTAGGTTAGACACGTATATGGAGCAGTTTCACTTACGTTTGTTTGGAAGCACTTCGCGATTCACGAATTTAGCAGCGGTGCGGCCATTTCAATGGCGCTTGCAGATGTTAGTCTTGACGATATAATCGTTGATGCAAGCTAGAAGTCTAGTAGGACACCCCTCCTCTACATAAAGCTAAAACAGCCCCTTAATCCGGCCGGTTCTGCGGCAAAGCTTGCGAATCTGGATATAGACCTAGGCAAGGATTATAAAGCTGTCAATGGGCTCAAAGGTTTGTTACAGCTTTTCCAGAATAGATATTATTGTTCGTGGATAATCTTTCAAGATATTGTGTGTGTATAAGATAAGGATATAAGGATTGGGAAGGGTGTAAAAATATTGGAGGCTCGCTTTGTTAGGAATCGTCATTATATTCTTTGGGGGGGAGCTTTGAAGGGAGGAGTTGCCTTTCCATTCCTCATTAATGACAATAACCGAGGCAGAATAATACACTATGCAAAGTCATTGAATATGTATGTTCTGCCGAGGTGGTGTCATTAATGACATTCCTCCCGTGCAGTTGTTGTTTGCGGGGCTCAACGGCTCGTCTTATTGGTTACTGGGTCATATAAAAGGAAAAGGACGCTTTCATAATCTCACTGAGGTCCTTGAGCAAGAAATCCGAAATGATGAGTCGTGGCGCCCACCCACCCACCCTTGTTTCAGCCGGGGTTGATCCATCCAGTCCTTCCTGCTTCTTCGTGCCGGAGCTTTTCCGGTCGGAGTTGCCTTTCCATTCCTCATTAATGACAATAACCGAGGCAGAATAATACACTATTTGTGGGGGATTAAAAGAGACAATGACAAGAATGTAGTAACGGGAATAAATTTACGACAAAAGCTTACATGATGAATAAATTTGAAACAAAGCTAACAGGAAAATCTTAACAGTCTAAAATCCTCATGAGTCCACCCCATCTGTAAAAGGGATTTTAGTTTCCCGAAACTAAAGTTTCAAACATGACTTTGTGAAGTTTTAACAGATAAGTTCCTCCATATGAACTGCCAGACACGGATAGATGTAGGGCATTTTGAAATAAGTCCTTTTAAGTATTCCGCAACATTTCAAAATTTCCTGGGCATCTGGAATCTGCTGGTAAACCACTTTGCATGCCTTTGATGCATATGCCTTTTCACCTGGTAGACTGTTCAGATATTCTCCAAGGCGAATGCTAACTTTGCCAAATCAGGATCAATCGCAGGACTCTTATGGGTGGGTAATTCTGAAATCAAAAGCTGCAGCTTTTGAAAGTTCATCTGGAACAACAATGATCTTTCCAATGTTTACCGTTTTTAGCTCATCCTGAGTGAATTTGTGTCGAAGTCGTAATAGATCCTGGCGACTGATCCTTTTGGTTGTGAACTTGGACGTGGTTTTCCAACATAAACTTGCTTTCCTTCAGCTATGTTAAGTTCCCTGGATGATTTATCACAATATTCTCTTTGAGTTCTCTTCATATCTGCTTTGATGCTGTTAAGAAGCTAACGTCAAAAACTAAAGGCGGAGATGGTCTATAAGTCCTTAAACGACCTCGCACCGAATTATTTGTTCTCTAAATTTATTCAGCGGAGTGATGTGATTACTTCTTACAATTTGCGGGATTCTGATAATAAGCTTGTAATACCATTGCCACGTACTAATTATTACAAAAATAGCTTTGCCTATAGTGGTGCAGTCCTCTGGAACAGTCTACCCTCAACTGCTAGGCAGGCAACATCTCTGACTAATTTCCGACGATTCTTAATTAATTCCGACACGGCATTCATGTAAAACAGGCTTTATTTTAGTTTACTTTTCTTTAATAGTTAGTTATATTTTTTAAATTATAGAAGATTAATTTACATACATAGTTTTTTATTAAGTTGTAGTTTATATTAAATTGTTAACGCCTGATGTATTTACCGTGTTTTTTAAATAAAGATGATGATGATGATGATGATGATGATGATGATGATGATGATGATGATGATGATGATGATGATGATGTGCTATACGCATACGAGACCGACAAGCTGTTCTGCATAGGTGCTTCTTGAGAGGCTTTTCACAGGTAAATCAAGGGTTTGTGAACGCTTGTGAACACTCGGTGGTGGTGCTCCGGTAAGAAGGCATGTAACACTGACGTGTGGCTTTGGCATTGTTGGTCCACTTTCATGTGATAAGGACCCATTGGGTTGAGTTGGTCTTCTACCGCTTTTCCTGCAAATGGGGGCGCGGGGGGGGGGGGGGGGGGGGGGGAGGGGGGGGGTTATGAGGGTGCGTATGAGGCTATAAAAATGGGGATAACATTATTGTTTTGCATATTGAATAAAAACAATTACGTAATATCCATGATTCACTGAGCACAAAAAAATTATTTTGTAATGATTGAGCGTACGTTATCTGACTAATTGAATGAATGGAAAAAGAACCACAGTTAAATTCTAACTTACTGTAAGTCAGTTAATTATTACAATATAAAATATCAGCAAGACCACAGCGACAAACCGTTGAGTGGTGCCGGATCTCCCAGTTGTAGACCTGGATCAGTACAATAATTACTTGTATAAAATCAGAAAACGGCAAACTGATCCTTACGGCAAGGCGATGAAGGAGTAAATAAAAGAATAAAACAAAATTTATATTTAAACGAATTTGCCCAATATTTCGGTTTGAAAACAAACCTTCTTCAGGGGCTAACAGAAAAATGAAAAATGAAGTTAAAACTAAAAGTTCGTTACAAATAAGAGTTTGAAATTATGAAAACAAAAACAATAGATTATTATTGGTGCAGGAGACTAGGTGTCGTATGTCAATGAGTTTCGTCACGTCTATTTATTCCTAGAGGAGATAACGTTTTCCCTTTGTGTATCAAATGAGCCTCTCTCGCCTTTCTCACTGCGTCGCGATTGCTGCGTATGAGTTCAAGTGGGATTAGAAGAACATCATTGATTGAATGTCCAGCTTGATTGAAATGTAGGGAGACAGGAGTGGGATCGTTGAGTTGATGATGGTTTATGATGGAACGATCCCACTCCTGTCTCCCTACATTTCAATCAAGCTGGACATTCAATCAATGATGTTCTTCTAATCCCACTTGAACTCATACGCAGCAATCGCGACGCAGTGAGAAAGGCGAGAGAGGCTCATTTGATACACAAAGGGAAAACGTTATCTCCTCTAGGAATAAATAGACGTGACGAAACTCATTGACATACGACACCTAGTCTCCTACACCAATAATAATCTATTGTTTTTATTTTCATAATTTCAAACTCTTATTTGTAACGAACTTTTAGTTTTAACTTCATTTTTCATTTTTCTGTTAGCCCCTGAAGAAGGTTTGTTTTCAAACCGAAATATTGGGCAAATTCGTTTAAATATAAATTTTGTTTTATTCTTTTATTTACTCCTTCATCGCCTTGCCGTAAGGATCAGTTTGCCGTTTTCTGATTTTATACAAGTAATTATTACAAGTTGATACAATGTACGTGCACATGTACATGCACATGTAAATGTAAGGTGGTAAATATAGAAATCGAGTAAGCATATCCATAAAGCCCCGTCTACACGAGCAATTTTTATGTGGCAACTGTATATGGCAATTTATTTTATTTGCCCGTGTAGATGATCGACAAATATTTGTTAATTTGCGTCAGTAATAATTTCGCACAGCGGAGTGACTGGGTTCTACAGATGACGTCGATATAATTGTCACATTTTATGTGGCGTCTCGTCCACACGGACAATTATCGGTATGTGGCAATTTTTATCTGCCACATAAAAACTAACACGCCAGTTTTTCAGCAAATGCAGTTGTCACATAAAAATTGGTCATTTTTCATCATCTACACGGGCAAATAAAAATTGCCACACAGAAAATTGCCACATAAAAATTGCTCGTGTAGACGGGGCTTAAAACCTTTGTTTTAAAGCTAAAACAGACGAGCAGTTTTCAATGAGAAGTAGATTGCTGCCTCCTGAGCTCTCGCCTGTTTTTTTTTTTTTTAGCGTCAAAAGAAGTGAAAGTTGACCACATCCAATTGCAAGTTTTGGATTTTCGCAAAAAAAAGAAATGTATTTCAAAATTATAGTGATTACTATAAACAAAAGCGGGCTTGAATCTTTTGTGATAACTTATCATCTTCATGTAATCGAGATTTAAAACCGCTTATTAACAAAAGAGACTTTATGAATCGAGATTTAAAACTGCTGGTGAATGGAATGAGCTATTAAACGTTTTGTTTTGACGGCGATCGTAATTTAATACCACAATTTATTGTCTTCTGCCTCATGGCGGGCAGGCACAAAAAATTGATTTCACCCGTTATAAAAAAAGGTGCAGATTGAAACGGCAAACAAGTCAATCTTTTTGCGCCATAGTACGGTGGCCCACAAGTATCACGTAAAAGTTTTTAAGTCAACTCCGCACAATTAAAAAAATAATGTCAACATTTATTTTTGTTCAGTCCCATTAGTTTTAGGTGATAGATTCTAGTTTTATGTCAACTAACAAACAATTTCGTTCGCACTGCAAAAGTTTGAAAACACTTCGATCCTTGAGACCGTCTAAAGTTTTGTATGAGTGTTGAAAAAACTGCGCGATGTAATCTGAGGTTCAAATGATTTCAAATAGGACATATGCATAACCGCCCCAACTTTTCAGATTCGAAATGGTTCCAAAATGCCATTCACGGTTAAGAAAAATTCGAAAATGTTTTGAACTGTAGGAGGAAGGACGGAATCGATTAAAAATATAGTTTGGAATTATTTTGAAGTGTTATTCACTATTGTGTAAGTCTCTTTATTGCTGCCGCAGCGAGTGAGCATGAAGCGAACGAGCGAGGCAGCTCTCTAATCGGCAAAAGATTACTTTACAGGGACTTGAAATCACTTTTTTAACCAAGCGCAAGGAATTGTGGTCGGCGGTAAGATCAAAGGCGCAAGGAATTGTGGTTCTGCGCGAACGGAAGATTTAGGATGCGCAGTGGTATATGCGCGACTGGAAGATTTAGCATTTGTAGTCGACTTTCATGTGCTTTCTTGGGAAGAAGGAGGTGAGTTTTCCGGTGTGTAAATTGCTCTTTTTTCGCTTCTTGCTGTTTTTTTTACGCTTCCTTTATTCTTTATTAGCTTTACTAAAGTAAAATTTGCCTTTTCAATATTTCAGGACGAAATTGTTGTTTGCAGAAGCTCGAGGTAAGCTTAACCTTCGTGATCTTGAATCTCCTTGCCAGTTACCGAGTTGAGTTCTTTGGTGTCTTCTTCCAGCTTCTTCGATTCGTTGCTCTATTTTAACGCGTGCTGCTGTTTCCTACGCGCGAAAGCACTGTTTATTAAAAATGAAGAGCAGATCTCCTTGACAACTTGTAACATTGCACAACATGTACAAACCAGATGCCAAGGTTAAAGATTCCAGTGATTTTAATGAAGATGATATAACAGAACTCCTGCTATCTGTAGAAGCGACATTGTTCTTCAACAAGAAATTGAACATCACTTCAATTAAACAAAAGGAACAATAATAAACAATGTTCACCAGCAATATTGTATAATAGCCAATCATGAACACTGTTTAGGAGAAAAGTAAATATGAATCATTTTATACTGTGCCATTTATTGAATTTTAAGAGTTAAAAAATAGTTAACTGTTGTGCAGAGTACATGATGTCACTGCAATGTTTTGTAGTTTTATTATAACATTTTACAACATATTTTATAGTAGCTGTTGCAAAGACATCTAACTAGCGAATTATTTTTGTTAGAAAATAAAGAGTTTTATAAAAATTACCTATGTGGCAGGGTACATGATGTCATTGCAATATCTTAAATAATTATTTTTCAAGGTTATGTTGCTGTTAGAAACTTTACAGTTTGTGAAAATTTACCTGTGTAGCACAGTACATAATGACACAGCAATGTCAAATTGTAGTCTATATTCTTTCAAGTGTAAAATGTTGTTAGAAAGTTGACGGTTTGTGAAAAAAATTACCTGTGTGACAGAGTACAATATGTCACTACAATGTGTTCAAATAACAGTTAAAAAAATTTATAGATGATTTTCAACAAATGTTCGTATATCGTATTCCAAAATTGTTACTGTTAGAGCCTAAACAGTTTGTGACTGCAATTTTCAAATTCATACTTATTGTTTGTAGTTTATAGTTTCTGTTAACAGGCATAAAATATTTCAAAAGCAAAATATTGATCTTACAATATATTTTTTTTAAATTGTTGACGAAATGGTCGTTTTAAAGTTTTATTAAAGAGCTTTGCAGCATGTTGATATTACTCTGGGAAATTATGGCATGAGTGGGGGAGGGGAAAAGACAGTAAATATGCCTGTGATGGAGGGGGCGGGGGAGGCAATTAGAAAAAAAACATTTCCAGTAAGGGTTCTTCACAAAGAACTTACAAAATCTCGGTTTAAAAGTTCTTTTCCATAAAAGGAAAGGCTGGGGGGTGGTATTTCACAGGAAGCCCATGCCAAATAATTAGCTTTAAAGGGTACCAAATGCAAATCATGTCCACTGTATTATAGAGGTGGGGAGGAACTACTAAAATATCCCCCTCCTTTGGACAAAGAACAAAGTCAAGTTAAGCTTGCTGATTTGTTTATATATTTCCATTTTTGTATTTATATCTTTTTGGTGAGGTCAACGAAGAGGGGGGGGGGGGGGGGGGAATAAGGGAGCCTGTGAAAAATACAAAAAAAAAAGCGAAATGGTAGGAAAATTTTATTTAGCACCCATGTATTTCAAATCACACTAGCGCCCTGTCCCATAAAAATTGACATTGATTTCCCTTCATAACGCTTCAAATATCCCTTCCTGTAGCTGTTTTCTTCACTATTTCAAACAGACAAAATAGTTCAGTTCATAACCTTACTGCAAGCATACTTATCTCACCCTCTCCTTCGGCAGCATTTTTACCATTTAGGTATATAATACTAGTTATATCTCTTAGTTAGTACGCGCGCTGTGATTGGTCAATTTAGCGGCCGTATTTTTCAGTACGGCCCGCTAAATTTGAGAGTCTCAGCATCGGGCCTAACACACGCTTACAAAAGTTGTTTTCTACATTAAAAATAATCCAGAGGAAACGTTTGGAGCTAAGTGGGTTAACTCTCCGATGAAATTAAAATATAACTTTAGCAAAAAACTGATTAGCTGCGAATCAAAAAGCATTGACAATTTTCTCGAGTAAGCTTTTTGTTTTGATATGTATCTTTTAGGCTGTAAGTTATAAAAACTCGAGTAACACGGCAAATTCGTTTAACTCTTACAATTTAATTAAGCATTAACAAAACAGTCTTTCTTCGTAAGAAAACGTCTCTTTGAAAAACATAAAGCTGCAAAACAACTTGAAACGACTTCCATCGGCAAACTGTATTATAAACTTAAGTTCAGATTTATCGTTGTGGCAGTGGCTCTAATAAGAACAGACTTGAAGCTACAAAATTACGCTAAAAGTGTACCTTGATTCCTCAGCGAAATTTTTGTCCTTGTAGTGGAGTCCATGAAAACAATTTTGCATATCTTGCTGCAGCTCACGCTGAAAATTTGTCAGGTGCGTTTGAAATTCAAACTCATCCATGCACAAAGTTCGGCATGAAGCCACTAAAGCACACAAAAAGCCAAAAACAACTTGCGGTATTTGATGACGAGATATTTTCAGTGTCCTTTTAGAAGTTTGAGAGTTTCTTCGTTCACCGCTGTAGACCGAAGTGCCTGCCACATTTTCCCGTTTGACAAACACGTTTGTTTTGGCGATTTTATCGCGGCGTTTTCATTCTTCTTTTCCTCACTTGTCTTCGCCAGTAACTAAGAATCCTTTTCAAAGAAAACTACCTTATGTCAGGTTTCCGTCGTCCTACCGAACACATGGAAGATTACTAGTAAATTAATTCGTTTATAGAGTTTTCATTCAAGAGCCACGCAAATTCACGCCGAATGGAGGACCGATCACATTAATTTTAAAGCCAATAAAATTTGCTCTTTGCTTTCTTGTGACGTTCGTCAGTCAAATGAAGCCGTCCATCTTTTGACCTGAAAGGTTTTCCTTTATCTCCGAGTTAGAGATATAATAAATATCTTACTAACCTCGTTTTCTCGGTCCGTACTGTAAATTACGGCCCTTGTTTTTCCCCCTCGATTTATGGCCCGCGCGCTTCGCGCTTGGGCCATAAATCGAAGAGGAAAAACGTTGGCAGTAATTTACAGTACGGCCCTCGAACTCGGTTAGTAAGAGGTATTTAATCGACAAATTTATGGCTAAAGTTTCCAGTATTTTCATTTATTATAGCGGAGCACTTGCCAGGCCGAAGGCCTGGCTGCGCAGCTCCATACTCATAGAACCTGTGCCGTGATTTTTCATGGTCATGGCCAGCGGAATGTTTCGCGGGCGGCGTCTGTTACATGTGTGACTGTGTGTCCGAGCGTCGCTCAAGGCTACTAGCTCGCGAGCGCGTATGACGTCGCAAAACATGCGCGAATGACGCCACGCAACATCCGGGAATGCCGAATGTCACGTCAGCTGTATGCGTACGACGTCATCGACATCCGGGATCTTTGAGGCTTTGTTTTTCGCGCGGCTACACAGCCGTCAGCTCGGTAAACACTTTAGTTGGATTGTTGTGTTTAGCGGAGAATTAAAGTCGTTATTTCCCTGCAGTTTTTCGCGGTTTGCTACTCAAGACAGAGATACTAGTTAAGGGATACTCAGAAGCCGCTTTAGTGGAAAAAGAAGAGCTTTCAGGAATAAAATCTTGCTTCGAGGAACTTCATATTATCAATGCGGGAGATGCCTTGTTTTATTACGGTTTCAGAACCTAAGAAGCGGAGTTTTAACGAATTTCCAAGCAGTCCAGTGCTTTAAAGGTAAAATAAATCACATTTTTCGATGGGAATTTATGTTGATATCAATTTTTGATTCGCTTTTCCTTTGAGTTCTCTTACGTTTTGGAGACATGTTTATGAAACGTGTTCAAATTAAGTCGTGTTGTTATCTTGAATTTCATCGAGGACAGCTTTGTCTTGATGCGCTAGAAATAGTACTTTTCTTCTTCTTTTAAACATAAATTAATGGAGATTGAATAAAATTTTTCGAAAGAAGATTTTGTTGTCCGTTTTTGTGTCTTTGTTCATTCATTACATAGATTAAAAAGCGATTTTATGTAAACAAAACAAGACTTAGATATTCTGTCTTCACTCGCGTCGCCTTATGCAAATAAGCTTATGTTTGTTTATTTTTGCAATTTTAATTTCCAAATCAGTTTCTCGAGCAATTTCTTACAAACAAAAACTGTATTTTATTCGGAAAGTAGTCGTACTAGTTATTCTGGAAAGAGAAAGGTTGTTTTTGTGAACTTTTGTACGGTCTAAATGTGCTGTGCAGACGGTCGGGTAATACTGTTTTTGAGAATTGCTAAAATTGAAAATAGCCCGTTCTTCAATCTTAATTCTTGTGCTTCCAACCTTTCACCTTAGTTAAGTTTCACCTTAGTTAAGCTTGATTAAAGTGCGACGCTGATAGGCTGGGCCTATCTATATATATTATCTCTTAGTTAGTACGCGCGCTGTGATTGGTCAATTTAGCGGGCCGTATTTTTCAGTACGCCCGCTAAATTTGAGAGTCCCAGCATCGGGCCTAACACACGCTTACAAAAGTTGTTTTCTACATTAAAAATTATCCAGAGGAAACGTTTGGAGCTAAGTGGGTTAACATGCCAGGTTACAAAAACTCTCCGATGAAATTAAAATACAACTTTAGCAAAAAACTGATTAGCTGCGAATCAAAAAGCATTGACAATTTTCTTGAGTAAGCTTGTTTGTTTTGGTATTTAGTTTTTAGGCTGTAAGTTATAAAAAACTCGAGTAACACGGCAAATTTGTTTAACTCTTACAATTTAATTAAGCATTAACAAAACAGTCTTTCTTCGTAAGAAAACGTCTTTTTGAAAAACATAAAGCTGCAAAACAACTTGAAACGACATCCATCGGCAAACTGTATCATACAAGCTTAAGCTTAAGCTTAAATTAACTTAGTTTGATCAAGTTTCTGTCTGGTTATAAACTTAAGTTCAGAGTTATCGTTTGTGGCAGTGGCTCTAATAAGAACAGACTTGAAGCTACAAATTTACGCGAAAAGTGTACCTTATTTCTGTCCTAGTAGTGGATTCCATGAAAACAATTTTTCGTATTCGCAAACACGCTCTTGCTGCAGCTCACGCTGAAAATTTGTCAGGTGCGATTGAATTATTCAAACTCATCCATGCACAAAGTTCCGCATGAAGCCACTAAAGCATACAAAAAGCCAAAAACAACTTGCAGTATTTGATGACGAGACATTTTCAGTGTCCTTTTAGAAGCCTGAGATTTTCTTCGTTCACCGCTGTAGACCGACGTGCTGCCACATTTTCCCGTTTGACAAACACGTTTGTTTTGGCGATTTTATCGCGGCGATTTCATTCTTCTTTTCCTCACTTGTCTTCGCCAGTAACTAAGAATCCTTTTTAAAGAAAACTACCTTATGTCAGGTTTCCATCGTCCCACCGAACATATGGAAGATTAAATTAATTCGTTTATAGAGTTTTCATTCAAGAGCCACGCAAGTTCACGTCGAATCGAGGACCGATCATACTATTTTTGAAAGCCAATAAAATTTGCTCTTTGCTTTCTTGTGAAGTGCGTCAGTCAAATGTAGCCGTCCATCTTTTGACTTGAAAGGTTTTCCTTTATCTCCGATTTAGAGATATAACTAGCAGTAATCAGGGATTATTAAGTGCGTTCGAATGTTTGTTATGGGTAAGAAGTGTTTGAGACTTGTTTGAGTGACATTTCGTTCTTTTATAACTTGTAATATTCATTCATGATGTCAAGCATACATCACTAAGTAATTCTTCCTGAATTTCACGAAGACGTATTCCAAGTTACTTGATTGATAATTTACATTCGTGACGTAGCCCTTACATCACTAATTCCACAACAACCAAGTTTTAACGGCAAAGCTTAATAATCACTACACGAGGCCGAAACTAAAACTTCCAAATGTGGCAGCACTTCACTTCCAATATGGAACCGCTAGTTGTATTTGCATTTGTGACCGCAATAGGTCAGAGTACAATGACTCATGTGATCAATTAGTATTAGTTTGTTTTCTACCGACTTCTCTCTCATCGATGGCATCTCACAGAACGATAATAGGCGCCATATTCGCTTCTTTGTAGCTGGAATAAAGGACTTTCTGTACCTTTCAGAAGCAGTAAACATGTTTCCTATTCTCATTGCCAAAAAATGCCACGAAATCAGCCGTGCGGAATTTTCTTCCCACTTTTGGTGCCCCGGGTGAATTGATCATTGGCCTACTACTCCCCGGGGGTTCTAATTACCTATTTAAGATTCGTTTTCTGGTATTTTTCCCTCTTTTGCCAAGTTACGCGCTCGGCGCCGTGGTCCAAAAAACGTCGCCGAAGCTCTTGTCTATGGCTGCTCCTGTCCAGCCTGATCCGGCTGCGTTGGCTGCTCTGCAGAACCCCGTTCCTGATCCGCCAGCACCCGCAGGACCTGTCCAAAACCCTGACCCACAAAATGCTGATCAACTGCAAGAAGTATGGGTTTCATTTCTATCTTATTTATTGCGCTAGTCTTAGCCGTTGTTCTTCTCGTCGTTCGTGGCGTTTTTCGCTTGTCCCGTTCGCTTCGTTCTACTTTATTAGTTTTGCCTCATGCTTCGCTTCTTTTTGCCCACTTTAGTTCTTTCGCTGTTTATCGCGCGCTACTTTGTTTCTCTTCGTGTTCGTTGTCGCCTTTTTTGTTTCACGTTTCTGTTGTGTTTTGGCCGTTTTCACCATTATTTCTTGTTGCCGACCTCGGGTGGTTTTCCCTTTGGCTCGTTTACCTTCGTTTTTGGTTCCTTTGTCTTAGTATTTTTACGCCTTTGCACGCCTGGTTTTTCGTTTCTTTTGTCAGTTTCGCTATCGTATCATTTTCCTTTGCTTTCAGTGCCCGTTTTGTTCACTCTCTTGCGTTTTAGCTCTGCCTTTGTTGTTTTCGTGGCGTTCGGTTTATCTCAGTTCTGCTCGTTTGGCCCTTCTTGGGCCGCGCGTTTGCCGCTTTGTCCGCGCTCGTGTTTTGTGTTATTTTACTTGTTGGTAGGGCGTTTACTTACTCACTCGTTTTCCTAGCTGTTTTCAGTACTCGCGTCTCTAGGGTTATAAGTCGGTTTTCGTTTATTGTGTGTCGGGCATTATTCGGTTCCTCGGGTTTCTAGGTTTTTTAGTTGCTCGGGTGTTTAGTGTTTTCGTCGGGCGTTTCCGGTTGCTTACGTGTCGAGCGTTTTCAGTTGCTCGTGTGCCTAGCGTCTTCAGTTGCTCATGTGTTAAACCTTTTCAGTTGCTCGTGTGTCTAGCGTCTTCAGTTCCTCATGTGTTAAATCTTTTCAGTTGCTCGTGTGTCGAACGTTTTCAGTTGCTCGTGTGTCGAGCGTTTTTCAGTTGCTCGTGTGTCTAGCGTCTTCAGTTGCTCATGTGTTAAACCTTTTCAGTTGCTCGTGTGTCTAGCGTTTTCAGTCGCTCGTGTGCCAAACCTTTTCAGTTGCTCGTGCGTCGAGCGTTTCCGGTTGCTCGTGTGCTTAGCCTTTTCAGTTGCTCGTGTGTCGCGCGGTTTTCGGTTACTCGTATGTCGAGTGTTTCGGTTGCTCGCGCGTTATGTGTTTTCAGTTCCTCGTGTGTCGTGTGTTTTAGTTTCTCGTGTGTCGAGCGTTTTCAGTTGCTCGTGTGTCAGGCATTTTCGGTTGCTCGTTTGTCGCGCGTTTGCAGTCGCTCGTGTGCCTAGCGTTTTCAGTTTCTCGTGTGTCGAGCGTTTTCAGGTGCTCGTGTCTCAGGCGTTTTCAGTTGCTTGTGTGTCGGGCGTTTTCAGTTGCTCGTGTGTCGAGCGTTTTCAGTTGCTCGTGTGTCGGGCGTTTTCAGTTGCTCGTGTGTCGGGTGTTTTCAGTTGCTCGTGTGTCGAGCGTTTTCAGTTGCTCGTGTGTCGGGTGTTTTCAGTCGCTCGTGTGTCGAGCGTTTTCAGTTGCTCGTGCGTCGAGCGTTTTCAGTTGCTCGTGTGTCGAGCGTTTTTTCAATTGCTCGTATGTCGAGCGTTTTCAGCTGCTCGTGTGTCGAGCGTTCTCAGTTGCTCGTGTGTCGAGCGTTTTTTCAGTTGCTCGTGTGTCGAACGTTTTCAGTTGCTCGTGTGTCGAGCGTTTTTTCAGTTGCTCGTGTGTCGAGCGTTTTTTCAGTTGCTCGTGTGTCGAGCGTTTTTTCAGTTGCTCGTGTGTCGAGCGTTTTTTCAGTTGCTCGTGTGTCGAGCGTTTTTTCAGTTGCTTGTGTGTCGAGCGTTTTTTCAGTTGCTCGTGTGTCGAGCGTTTTCAGTTGCTCGTGTGTCGAGCTTTTCAATTGCTCGTGTGTCGAGCGTTTTTTCAGTTGCTCGTGTGTCGAGCGTTTTTTCAGTTGCTTGTGTGTCGAGCGTTTTTTCAGTTGCTCGTGTGTCGGGCGTTTTTTCAGTTGCTCGTGTGTCGAGCGTTTTTTCAGTTGCTCGTGTGTCGAGCGTTTTTCAGTTTGCTCGTGTGTCGGGCGTTTTCTGTTGCTCGTGTGTCAGTGTTTTCAGTTGCTCGTGTGTCGAGCGTTTTCTGTTGCTCTTGTGTCGAGCGTTTTCAGTTGCTCGTGTGTCGAGCGTTTTCTGTTGCTCTTGTGTCGAGCGTTTTCAGTTGCTCGTGTGTCGGGTGTTTTCAGTCGCTCGTGTGTCGAGCGTTTTCAGTTGCTCGTGCGTCGAGCGTTTTCAGTTGCTCGTGTGTCGAGCGTTTTCAGTTGCTCGTGTGTCGAGCGTTCTCAGTTGCTCGTGTGTCGAGCGTTTTTTCAGTTGCTCGTGTGTCGAACGTTTTCAGTTGCTCGTGTGTCGAGCGTTTTTTCAGTTGCTCGTGTGTCGAGCGTTTTTTCAGTTGCTCGTGTGTCGAGCGTTTTTTCAGTTGCTCGTGTGTCGAGCGTTTTTTCAGTTGCTCGTGTGTCGAGCGTTTTTTCAGTTGCTTGTGTGTCGAGCGTTTTTTCAGTTGCTCGTGTGTCGAGCGTTTTCAGTTGCTCGTGTGTCGAGCTTTTCAATTGCTCGTGTGTCGAGCGTTTTTTCAGTTGCTCGTGTGTCGAGCGTTTTTTCAGTTGCTTGTGTGTCGAGCGTTTTTTCAGTTGCTCGTGTGTCGGGCGTTTTCAGTTGCTCGTGTGTCGAGCGTTTTCAGTTGCTCGTGTGTCGGGTATTTTCAGTCGCTCGAGTGTCGAGCGTTTACAGTTGCTCGTGCGTCGAGCGTTTTCAGTTGCTCGTGTGTCGGGCGTTTTCAGTTGCTCGTGTGTCGGGTGTTTTCAGTTGCTCGTGTGTCGAGCGTTTTCAGTTGCTCGTGTGTCGGGTGTTTTCAGTCGCTCGTGTGTCGAGCGTTTTCAGTTGCTCGTGCGTCGAGCGTTTTCAGTTGCTCGTGTGTCGAGCGTTTTCAGTTGCTCGTGTGTCGAGCGTTCTCAGTTGCTCGTGTGTCGAGCGTTTTTTCAGTTGCTCGTGTGTCGAACGTTTTCAGTTGCTCGTGTGTCGAGCGTTTTTTCAGTTGCTCGTGTGTCGAGCGTTTTTTCAGTTGCTCGTGTGTCGAGCGTTTTTTCAGTTGCTCGTGTGTCGAGCGTTTTTTTCAGTTGCTCGTGTGTCGAGCGTTTTTTCAGTTGCTCGTGTGTCGAGCGTTTTTTCAGTTGCTTGTGTGTCGAGCGTTTTTTCAGTTGCTCGTGTGTCGAGCGTTTTCAGTTGCTCGTGTGTCGAGCTTTTCAATTGCTCGTGTGTCGAGCGTTTTTTCAGTTGCTCGTGTGTCGAGCGTTTTTTCAGTTGCTCGTGTGTCGAGCGTTTTTTCAGTTGCTCGTGTGTCGAGCGTTTTTTCAGTTGCTCGTGTGTCGAGCGTTTTTTCAGTTGCTTGTGTGTCGAGCGTTTTTTCAGTTGCTCGTGTGTCGAGCGTTTTCAGTTGCTCGTGTGTCGAGCTTTTCAATTGCTCGTGTGTCGAGCGTTTTTTCAGTTGCTCGTGTGTCGAGCGTTTTTTCAGTTGCTTGTGTGTCGAGCGTTTTTTCAGTTGCTCGTGTGTCGGGCGTTTTTTCAGTTGCTCGTGTGTCGAGCGTTTTTTCAGTTGCTCGTGTGTCGAGCGTTTTTCAGTTTGCTCGTGTGTCGGGCGTTTTCTGTTGCTCGTGTGTCAGTGTTTTCAGTTGCTCGTGTGTCGAGCGTTTTCTGTTGCTCTTGTGTCGAGCGTTTTCAGTTGCTTGTGTGTCGAGCGTTTGCAGTTACTCGTGTGTCAGGTGTTTCCAGTTGCTCGTGTGTCGAGCGTTTTCAGTTGCTTGTGTGTCGAGCGTTTTCAGTTGCTCGTGTGTCGAGCGTTTGCAGTTACTCGTGTGTTTAGCGTTTTCAGTTGCTCTTGTGTCGAGCGTTTTCAGTTGCTCGTGTGTCGAGCGTTTTCAGTTGCTCTTGTGTCGAGCGTTTTCAGTTTCTCTTGTGTCGAGCGTTTTCAGTTGCTCGTGTGTCGAGCGTTTTTTTCAGTTGCTCGTGTGTAGAGCATTTTTTTAGTTGCTCGTGTGTCGAGCGTTTTCATTTGCTTGTGTGTCGAGCGTTTGCAGTTACTCGTGTGTCGAGCGTTTTCAGTTGCTCTTGTGTCGAGCGTTTTCAGTTGCTCGTGTGTCGAGCGTTTTCAGTTGCTCGTGTGTCGAGCGTTTGCAGTTGCTCGTGTGTCGAGCGTTTTCAGTTGCTCGTGTGTCTAGTGTCTTCAGTTGCTCATGTGTTAAACCTTTTCAGTTGCTCGTGTGTCTAGCGTTTTCAGTCGCTCGTGTGCCAAACCTTTTCAGTTGCTCGTGCGTCGAGCGTTTCCGGTTGCTCGTGTGCTTAGCCTTTTCAGTTGCTCGTGTGTCGCGCGGTTTTCGGTTACTCGTATGTCGAGTGTTTCGGTTGCTCGCGCGTTATGTGTTTTCAGTTCCTCGTGTGTCGTGTGTTTTAGTTTCTCGTGTGTCGAGCGTTTTCAGTTGCTCGTGTGTCAGGCATTTTCGGTTGCTCGTTTGTCGCGCGTTTGCAGTCGCTCGTGTGCCTAGCGTTTTCAGTTTCTCGTGTGTCGAGCGTTTTCAGGTGCTCGTGTCTCAGGCGTTTTCAGTTGCTTGTGTGTCGGGCGTTTTCAGTTGCTCGTGTGTCGAGCGTTTTTAGTTGCTCGTGTGTCGGGCGTTTTCAGTTGCTCGTGTGTCGGGTGTTTTCAGTTGCTCGTGTGTCGAGCGTTTTCAGTTGCTCGTGTGTCGGGTATTTTCAGTCGCTCGAGTGTCGAGCGTTTTCAGTTGCTCGTGCGTCGAGCGTTTTCAGTTGCTCGTGTGTCGGGCGTTTTCAGTTGCTCGTGTGTCGGGTGTTTTCAGTTGCTCGTGTGTCGAGCGTTTTCAGTTGCTCGTGTGTCGGGTGTTTTCAGTCGCTCGTGTGTCGAGCGTTTTCAGTTGCTCGTGCGTCGAGCGTTTTCAGTTGCTCGTGTGTCGAGCGTTTTCAGTTGCTCGTGTGTCGAGCGTTCTCAGTTGCTCGTGTGTCGAGCGTTTTTTCAGTTGCTCGTGTGTCGAACGTTTTCAGTTGCTCGTGTGTCGAGCGTTTTTTCAGTTGCTCGTGTGTCGAGCGTTTTTTCAGTTGCTCGTGTGTCGAGCGTTTTTTCAGTTGCTCGTGTGTCGAGCGTTTTTTCAGTTGCTCGTGTGTCGAGCGTTTTTTCAGTTGCTTGTGTGTCGAGCGGTTTTTCAGTTGCTCGTGTGTCGAGCGTTTTCAGTTGCTCGTGTGTCGAGCTTTTCAATTGCTCGTGTGTCGAGCGTTTTTTCAGTTGCTCGTGTGTCGAGCGTTTTTTCAGTTGCTTGTGTGTCGAGCGTTTTTTCAGTTGCTCGTGTGTCGGGCGTTTTCAGTTGCTCGTGTGTCGAGCGTTTTCAGTTGCTCGTGTGTCGGGTATTTTCAGTCGCTCGAGTGTCGAGCGTTTTCAGTTGCTCGTGCGTCGAGCGTTTTCAGTTGCTCGTGTGTCGGGCGTTTTCAGTTGCTCGTGTGTCGGGTGTTTTCAGTTGCTCGTGTGTCGAGCGTTTTCAGTTGCTCGTGTGTCGGGTGTTTTCAGTCGCTCGTGTGTCGAGCGTTTTCAGTTGCTCGTGCGTCGAGCGTTTTCAGTTGCTCGTGTGTCGAGCGTTTTCAGTTGCTCGTGTGTCGAGCGTTCTCAGTTGCTCGTGTGTCGAGCGTTTTTTCAGTTGCTCGTGTGTCGAACGTTTTCAGTTGCTCGTGTGTCGAGCGTTTTTTCAGTTGCTCGTGTGTCGAGCGTTTTTTCAGTTGCTCGTGTGTCGAGCGTTTTTTCAGTTGCTCGTGTGTCGAGCGTTTTTTCAGTTGCTTGTGTGTCGAGCGTTTTTTCAGTTGCTCGTGTGTCGAGCGTTTTCAGTTGCTCGTGTGTCGAGCTTTTCAATATCTCGTGTGTCGAGCGTTTTTTCAGTTGCTCGTGTGTCGAGCGTTTTTTCAGTTGCTCGTGTGTCGAGCGTTTTTTCAGTTGCTTGTGTGTCGAGCGTTTTTTCAGTTGCTCGTGTGTCGAGCGTTTTCAGTTGCTCGTGTGTCGAGCTTTTCAATTGCTCGTGTGTCGAGCGTTTTTTTCAGTTGCTCGTGTGTCGAGCGTTTTTTCAGTTGCTTGTGTGTCGAGCGTTTTTTCAGTTGCTCGTGTGTCGGGCGTTTTTTCAGTTGCTCGTGTGTCGAGCGTTTTTTCAGTTGCTCGTGTGTCGAGCGTTTTTCAGTTTGCTCGTGTGTCGGGCGTTTTCTGTTGCTCGTGTGTCAGTGTTTTCAGTTGCTCGTGTGTCGAGCGTTTTCTGTTGCTCTTGTGTCGAGCGTTTTCAGTTGCTTGTGTGTCGAGCGTTTGCAGTTACTCGTGTGTCAGGTGTTTCCAGTTGCTCGTGTGTCGAGCGTTTTCAGTTGCTTGTGTGTCGAGCGTTTTCAGTTGCTCGTGTGTCGAGCGTTTGCAGTTACTCGTGTGTTTAGCGTTTTCAGTTGCTCTTGTGTCGAGCGTTTTCAGTTGCTCGTGTGTCGAGCGTTTTCAGTTGCTCTTGTGTCGAGCGTTTTCAGTTGCTCGTGTGTCGAGCGTTTTCAGTTGCTCGTGTGTCGAGCGTTTTTTTCAGTTGCTCGTGTGTAGAGCATTTTTTTAGTTGCTCGTGTGTCGAGCGTTTTCATTTGCTTGTGTGTCGAGCGTTTGCAGTTACTCGTGTGTCGAGCGTTTTCAGTTGCTCTTGTGTCGAGCGTTTTCAGTTGCTCGTGTGTCGAGCGTTTTCAGTTGCTCGTGTGTCGAGCGTTTGCAGTTGCTCGTGTGTCGAGCGTTTTCAGTTGCTCGTGTGTCTAGTGTCTTCAGTTGCTCATGTGTTAAACCTTTTCAGTTGCTCGTGTGTCTAGCGTTTTCAGTCGCTCGTGTGCCAAACCTTTTCAGTTGCTCGTGCGTCGAGCGTTTCCGGTTGCTCGTGTGCTTAGCCTTTTCAGTTGCTCGTGTGTCGCGCGGTTTTCGGTTACTCGTATGTCGAGTGTTTCGGTTGCTCGCGCGTTATGTGTTTTCAGTTCCTCGTGTGTCGTGTGTTTTAGTTTCTCGTGTGTCGAGCGTTTTCAGTTGCTCGTGTGTCAGGCATTTTCGGTTGCTCGTTTGTCGCGCGTTTGCAGTCGCTCGTGTGCCTAGCGTTTTCAGTTTCTCGTGTGTCGAGCGTTTTCAGGTGCTCGTGTCTCAGGCGTTTTCAGTTGCTTGTGTGTCGGGCGTTTTCAGTTGCTCGTGTGTCGAGCGTTTTTAGTTGCTCGTGTGTTGGGCGTTTTCAGTTGCTCGTGTGTCGGGTGTTTTCAGTTGCTCGTGTGTCGAGCGTTTTCAGTTGCTCGTGTGTCGGGTATTTTCAGTCGCTCGTGTGTCGAGCGTTTTCAGTTGCTCGTGCGTCGAGCGTTTTCAGTTGCTCGTGTGTCGAGCGTTTTTTCAGTTGCTCGTGTGTCGAGCGTTTTCAGTTGCTCGTGTGTCGAGCGTTCTCAGTTGCTCGTGTGTCGAGCGTTTTTTCAGTTGCTCGTGTGTCGAACGTTTTCAGTTGCTCGTGTGTCGAGCGTTTTTTCAGTTGCTCGTGTGTCGAGCGTTTTTTCAGTTGCTCGTGTGTCGAGCGTTTTCATTTGCTTGTGTGTCGAGCGTTTGCAGTTACTCGTGTGTCGAGCGTTTTCAGTTGCTCTTGTGTGGAGCGTTTTCAGTTGCTCGTGTGTCGAGCGTTTTCAGTTGCTCTTGTGTCGAGCGTTTTCAGTTGCTCGTGTGTCGAGCGTTTTCAGTTGCTCGTGTGTCGAGCGTTTTCAGTTGCTTGTGTGTCGAGCGTTTGCAGTTACTCGTGTGTCGGGTGTTTCCAGTTGCTCGTGCGTCGAGCGTTTTCAGTTGCTTGTGTGTCTAGCGTTTTGTTCGTTCGTGTGTCCAGCGTTTTCAGTTGTTCTTTTTCAGTTGTTTCTCGTGTTTCTAGTGCCTTCAGTTCCTCGTGTGTCGAGCAATTTCAGTTGCGCGTGTGTCGGGCGTTTTTTGTGTGTCAAGCGTTTTCAGTGGCTCGTGTGTCGAGCACTCTCAGTTAATCTCATGTTAAGCGTTTTCAGTTTTGCACTGTTAAGAAGTTTTGCCTTTTGCTTGTTCCCGGCTATTTAATTTGTTTATTTTTCGCTGTTGTTATTTTTGCCTCCGTGTATTACCGGCTGTTAGGTTTGTCTTTTATGCGCCGGTTTAGTTTTGTCTCTGTAATTTCTACAACTGACCATTAAAGTTTGTTTCATTTTGCGCTGGTCTAAGTTTGGTCTCTGTGCTTTACCGGCTTCTCATGTTTGTCTTATTTTGTGCTGTTTTAATCGTGTCTCGGTTTTTCACTGGCTATTTAGTTTGTCCCATTTTGCGCCGCTGTAGTCTCGGTTTATTTTTTCGCCCCAGTAGGCCCCGACCCCATCCTCCTCCTTGCCGCGACCAGAAGGGTAATCTTATTCATGCCCTATAACCTGTTTTAGGACGGGTTCCTGGTCCGGCTCGGCTGGCGGATTCTTTCCCTCCCTATTTTGGGCTTCGCTCTCTTTCTTCCACGGTTTTAGCTTCGTTCTTTCCTCCTCCCTTTTCAGGGCTGTACACCTCCTTCGTTTGCCGCTGCTCTTATGGAGGCTCAAGCGAACCCACGCTCGTTGCGGTGGTGCGATTGGGAGGGTAATCCTGTCAGCTGAGCCGGACCTTTACCGTCTATTGAGATGGCTTCGCGGGGTTTAGCCTCCGCTTCTCCGTCCCTGTTACGTTTCCCAGCACCAGATAGTTTTGTGGCTGGTAATCTGCGTTCCTGCTCGTCCTTCTGGGAGGTCGTCTTGACGGGTCACCCAAAGGTTTCGGAGGTATTGGGGTACATCACAGAGGGGGTTAGGGTGCAGGAGTTTTTTTGTCCCTTTCCGTGGCATTATTTGCATTATGTTTAGCAGCCAAGGAAACTAATCATCATTGAACTGTTTCCTCGAATGCCTATCGTCTTGAATGTTATGAATCTCGTAACAATAACGACAATAATTGCATATCGACTCAATCAGTTTTGGATCAGCAGAGATCCATTATTAACAATTGCATTCCTTTAAAACGGGGATTTAAGTTGGCTTCACTAAATGTTAACAAACTCTCCACGCATATTGATGAAATTAGAATTTTGCTTGCCGATAAGTGTCTAGATGTTCTTGCTATTCAGGAAACTAAACTTTACGTGTCTGATAATAACTCTGATTTTTATATCTGTGGCTACGAATTAATTCGAAGAGATAGGCTTAGCGATGGCGGCGGAGGTGTATGCTTCTATATTAAATCGACAATAAATTTCTCCGTGCGGACTGATCTTAATATTGACGAACTTGAAAACTTGTGTATTGAAATTTGCAAGCCGAATTCTAAACCTTTTATTGTTGTCAATTGGTAATGGGGTATGGGCCTCCTAACTCTCCAATACGGCTATTCTCACATTTGGAAAATCTTATTGCGAGACTTGATCTGACAAATCTTGAATTTTTCCTACTTGGTGATATGAATGCCGATATGGCCTCTACCAATTATGACAACAATGCCCGTCAATTAATAAACATTGCTGATATTTATGGCCTCCACCAACTCATTTCTGAGCCTACTCGGATAACAGATAAATCATCCACTCTGATTGATTTAATTTATACAAATTGTCCTGAGAGGGTAGTCTGCTCCGGAGTTGCCCATATAAGTATTAGTGATCACAGTCTAGTTTATGTGTTTCGTAAGGTTTCTATTAACTTCCGCAAGGGTCACACTTCAATAACGTACAGAAACTTTAAAAATTTCAATCGTGCCTAATTTCGTAACGATATCTGTAATGAGAGCTGGGAATTTTTGGCTTCAGCTCTTGATCCCAGCCAGATGTGGACAGAGTGGAAAACCAAATTTTTACAAATTGTTGACCAACATGCTCCAATTCGCATTAAACGCGTTAGATCTAAAAATTCTTCGTGGATTACTGCTGGTTTGAAAGAACGCATGCATAATCGTGACACATTAATGATCAAAGCAATCAAGTCGAATGATCCGCACGATTGGGCCAATTTCAAAAGAATGCGTAACAAAGGTTATACTGAAATTAAAGCTGCTAAAGAAATATTTTACAATAATAAGTTCACCGAAACTAATGGCGACCCGCGTAAAACGTGGCAAATCATCCACGATCTTACATCTCGTAAGGCCGTTAATTTATCGATTAGAGAAATAAATCTAAATGGTACTTCTATATCTGAACCATCCGACTTGTCGAACGCTTTCAATGATCATTTCTCATCAATAGGACCTAAACTTGCGAATGACATCCCATTATCTAATAATAATGATCACTGTCATCGGGAATATGTCAAAGGCATTAACAATAGATTCGAGTTCCGCCCTACTGATAATGGACAGGTTTTAAAGCTACTGAATAAACTAAATAAGTCTAAAGGGGCTGGTCTCGATAAGTTATCACGTCGGCTTATTCGTGAATGTGCTGACCTTATTTCGCCGTATATCTCAATTATTTTAATTGCTGTTTAACTACTGGCACATTCCCTGATGACTGGAAATTGGCCAAAGTTACGCCTATATTTAAGCAGGGCGGTAGAAGTGATATGAACAATTATCGCCCAATTTCTGTGATCTCAGCAATAGCAAAAGTTTTCGAGAGAATAGTTTATAATCAGCTTTCTTCCTATTTATCCGAAAATAATATTTTGTCAAAATATCAGTCTGGTTTTCGATCCTTTCACTCAACTGTAACTGCTTTGCTCGAAGCCACTGATAATTGGGCCTTTAACATAGATTGTGGCTATGTTAACGCTGTTGTCTTTTTAGATCTAAAAAAGGCATTTGACATAGTCAATCATTCTATTCTATTATCCAAACTATATTTGTATGGTGTTAAGGGAATTGCCTACGAATTGCTTTCTTCTTACTTAGAAAATCGTACCCAAAAATGTGCTGTCAATGGTGTCCTTTCTAACAGCTGCACTTTAACTTGTGGGATTCCCCAGGGAACAATACTGGGACCTTTGCTGTTTCTCTTATACATTAATGACTTACCTAATTGTTTATCAAATTCGCAACCAAGAATGTATGCTGATGATGATACTCACCTAACATATGCTGACAATGATATGTGCTCTCTTGAGCCTTCTTTAAATCAGGACTTGTTAAATATAAACAATTGGCTTATTGCCAACAAATTGACTCTCAATATGTCAAAGACTGAATTTATGATAATCGGATCAAGACAAAAATTGAATAGTCTATCCGTTCTCCCAGATTTCGAAATTAATGGTACACAATTCAACAGAATTGATTTTACCAAGTCTCTTGGTGTGTTAATTGATGAAAATCTAACATGGAGTAATCATATCAACGCTATATCTAAATAAATCTCTTCTGGTATTGGATCTATTAAACGAATAAGTCACTGTGTTCCTCCTGCAACTCTGCATAATATCTATTATGGGTTAGTTCAATCGCACTTCGACTATTGTAGTGTTGTTTGGGGTAAATGCGCCAAAACATTATCGGACAAATTACAGAGACTTCAAAATCGTGCTGTCCGCGTCCTTACCCATGCTAGTTATGATACTGACGCCAACCGACTACTTAAAGAATTAGGTTGGGACAATTTAGAAACTCGACGTCAAAAACTAAAGGCTGAAATGGTCTATAAGTCCTTAAACGACCTCGCACCGAATTATTTGTCCTCCAAATTTATTCAGCGGAGTGACATGATGACTTCTTACAATTTGCGGGATTCTGATAATAAGCTTGTAATACCATTGCGACGTACCAACTATTACAAAAATAGCTTTGCCTATAGTGGTGCAGTCCTCTGGAACAGTCTACCCTCAGCTGCTAGGCAGGCAACATCTCTGACTAATTTCCGACGATTCCTAATTAATTCCGACACATCATTCATGTAAAACAGGCTTTATTTTAGTTTACTTTTCATTAATAGTTAGTTATATTTTTAAATTATAGATTTACATACATAGTTTCTTATTAAGTTGTAGTTTATAGCGGAGCACTTGCCAGGCCGAAGTCCTGGCTGCGCAGCTCCATACTCATAGAACCTATCGCCGTCATTTTTCATGGTCATGGCTAGCGGAATGTTTCGCGGGCGCGTGTCCGTCCGCCCGCCGCCCCCCGCCGTGTTGGAACAACATCCGGGATCTTGAAAGCAAGGCTTTGTTTTTCGCGCGGCCACACAGCCGTGAGCTCGGGTTTTGTTGTGTCTAGCGGAGAATTAAAGTCGTTATTTTCCTGCATTTTTTCGCGGTTTGCTACTCAAGACAGGGATACTAATTAAGGAATACTCAGAAGCCGCTTTAGTGGAAAAAGACGAGCTTTCAGGGATAAAATCTTGCTTCGAGGAACTTCATGTATTACGTTTTTATCAATGCGGGAGATCTTTGTTTTCTACGGATTTCAGAACCAGAAACGGAGATTTGAATTTCCAAGCAAGCGAGGAACTTAAAGGTAAAACAGATTACAGTTTTCGATGAGAATTTATATTGATATCAATCTGTGAGTGACTTTTTTATTAGTATTATTGTTAGTTTTGGATAATTGATTTTAAAACGTGCTTAAATTCAGTTGTATCGATCTCTTGAATTTCATCGAAGAAAGCTTAAACTCGATGAGCTATAATTAAGCTTAAATGGTACGCGTTTTGCTTTTAAACGTAAACTAATGGAGATTTTAATAAATTTTTTCGAAAGAAGATTGTGTTGTCCATTTTTATGTGTTTGTTCATTCATTAGATAGATTGAAAAGCGATTTTATGTAAACAAAACAAGACTTTGATTTTATAGTACAGTTCTATCTTCACTCGCATCGCCTTATGCAAATATGTTTGTGAAATTTTTGCAATTTTTGATTTTCAAATCAGTTTCTCGGGCAATTTTTGACAAACATAAACTGTATTTTATTCGGAAACTAGTGGTACTAGTTATTCTAGACAGAGAAAAGTTGTTTTTGTGAACTTTTGTACGGTCTATAAAAATGTACTGTGCAGACGGTCGCGTAATACTGTTTTTGAGAATTGCTAAAATTGAAAATAGCCCATTCGTCAATCTTAATTCTTGTGCTTCCAACCTTTCACCTTAGTTAAGTTTCACCTTAGTCAAGCTTGTTCAAAAGTGCGACGCTGTTAGGCTTGGGCTATGTATATATATATTATTAAATTGTTAATGCCTGATGTATTTACCGTGTTTTTTAAATAAAGATGATGATGATGATGATGATGATGATGATGATGCTCCTTCAAGGGCCGTTCTTACCATTCTGACACCCCCCCCCCCCCCCCCCCCCCCCCTCGGATCAGTTTTCCTAACTCGCCTTCGTGTACCCCGTTTCCGCCGCGGGGTTGTTTCGTTCTAAAAACGATCTTCAGGGTTTCCCTCTTGCATTTCCCTGACGTATATTTCTAGTGTTTCGCCTCCTTGCCTTCCTTTCTGCGTTTTGGAGAGGAACACTTATTAAAGTTGCTCGTTTCCTCCGGTTTGGTAGTCCCTGTCTCTTCGTCCGTAAGTCGTTGGCTAAATTTTGCCTCCCATATCTTATTCCGCTAAGGCGGTGAGTGTCTGTTTTGGCAGTGAGGATTGTTTACTAGTGAAACTGAAGATAGAAGCGTCCAAGCGGAAAGAGCCAAAGAGCAACCAGATAATGCAGTATCCACTGCGATAAGCGAACCTGTGACTGTCGAAAGAAGTCAACCCAGTGGCTGTGTTCCAGATGAAGCACCTGTAACAGTATCTCAACTATCAAACCAACCAGAAAAATTTAAATTTCCCACCAAGACCTTCGGTAATCATCCAAAGAACAGGTCATTTCAACATGCTTGGTTTGGGCGATTCAAGTGGTTACACTACGACCAGGGAAGAGATCGGCGTAGTGTCATATCTGCTTAAAAGCACTTCAACATGCTGATCTCCGCAAACGGTGATCCAACATTTACATTGGATGGCTTTAGCAACTGGAAAAATGCAACTGATAAGAAAAGAGGATTTCAAGTCAGCAGCTCAAGGGAACAGACTTGCCCAGGATGTGATGAAAACGTTATCGAAAGATAGAAGTGATACTTCATTTGATCTGTTTTGGGCTCGAATTGTGCAGCGCAAAACCACTGAAGTTCAGAACATTGAAGACCCGAAGCTACCCAGGTTCAAGCGCAATGCAAAGCTCCAGTGCGGCAGGAGATTGGAGAGCAGAATACACATTACTTCCCCCAAACCCTCAAAGATCATTACAAACAAATCTATTCTGCTGCGATAGATGATACAACTCAATGCATCTCTTAATGCTTTGACCAAGCGGATTTCAAGATCTAGGAGAACGTCCAGGAGCTCATTTTGAAGTCGTTTGCTGGTGAAGCATGGGATGACGAGTTTACTCAAGTGGTCAACACGTATGGTGAAAATTTGGATCCTTTCAAGTTAGAAGGGCAGCTACTACTCTTACCCACACTGCAGAGTCTATGGGATTTGACACGTCTCATTTCGATGTTAATGATATTGTCACCTTCCAATCTCTTGATGGCTCTCGTAAATTACGTGAAGTTTGCACGCTGGGAAGGTTGCTTCTGGTGATGCCGTCAACAAATGCCATCAGTGAAAGATCATTTTCTGCTTTGAAGCGAGTCAAAACTTATTTAGGATCAACAACCGATGATTCCAGACTTAACCATTTGATGCTACTCCATGTGCACAAGGACAGGACAGACTCTATCAGCCTCATAGACGCTGCTAACCACTTTGTGAGAGGCTAGGGTAACAGAGAACAGGTCTTTAGGAAAGTTGTCATTGGTCTCGAGGTCCGTCCAAATAGTTTAAGTGGCGGGATCCCTGCACCACTCGGCCCCCCCCCCCCCCCCCCCCACTAATTTATGGCTTGCTACGAGCCTGACTTGATCGTAAACAATCCTCGCTGCCAAAACAGACACTCACCGCCTTAGCGGAATAAGATATGGGAGGCAAAATTTAGCCTTGGCAGGAGGTCGCAAGACAGTGAGGAAAGTGTACCGGAACGTCGCCGAAGGGAGGGGAGGGAGGGAAAAAATTTTTGGACCACGACGCCGAGCGCGTAACTTGGCAAAAGAGGGAAAAAATACCAGAAAACGAATCTTAAATAGGTAATTAGAACCCCCGGGGAGTAGTAGGCCAATGATCAATTCACCCGGGGCACCAAAAGTGGGAAGAAAATTCCGCACGGCTGATTTCGTGGCATTTTTTGGCAATGAGAATAGTACTTGTTTTTGTCGTAACCCACGATAAAATAGAGTTTTGTTTACACATGGATTGCTTTGCTTTGTTTTTGGTAGGTTCTTAAGAAAACATTATCACTCATTTCAAGAACACAAGAAAACAAGAACTC
Source organism: Cladopsammia gracilis (assembly GCA_022457155.1). Taxonomy (NCBI): domain Eukaryota; kingdom Metazoa; phylum Cnidaria; class Anthozoa; order Scleractinia; family Dendrophylliidae; genus Cladopsammia; species Cladopsammia gracilis. Next base: position 1,221,185 of record JAJGOT010000154.1, read on the forward strand.
AAGCACGATTTCAGCATTCACTCTTCATCCGTTGACTTTAAACAGATTGAACGGACGCCTCAAGGAACATAACGATTTCAGACGTTAATGTGATTGGTGAATTTCGATCCGTTTTGTTTGTTTCGGGTTTTCCTAGAAGAACATTGGTTACAAAAAATAGTTGTTTGGATTTCGAAAACATGAAGACTATATCTAACAACAAGGAGTTTAAATTAAAATTTCCAGAATTTCTGGGGGGGCCCGGGCCCCCCAGGCCCCTCCCCCTGCTACGGGCCCGAAGCTTCGTTGTAAAAACACTGCAGTTACTTGCAAAAATGATAGAGATTAAACTTACCGAATAGAGCAGAGGTGAGAAAAAATGGCAAACCAATGTGCGCGCGCAACTTGCTGGATGAGTCTATGACGTACGCGTAAGGAGAAAAACGTGCGCGCGCACCTTGCCGGAAGAGGCTATGACGTATTTCCGGTACTTCACCCACCCACAAAATCGAGTTTCTCTCCCCTAAATGTTCGTGCCCAGGCCTCTCGCTTGTTGAGTTTAGGTTGCGTTCTCCTAACGTCGAACGCAATAAATATCTTACTAACCTCGTTTTCTCGGTCCGTACTGTAAATTACGGCCCTCGAACTCGGTTAACCACACAAGTAGAATATTTCAGCATTTTACATACACTACTCTTACACTACTCACACGCATTGCATACCACGCTGTTACACATCGAACCGCGGAATGAAGAGCAAATCTATTTGGGAGTCTATTATGGTTAATTTTGTTTGCTTCTGGCGTATTGTTTGATGGCGCGTTCGTTGAAAATTCTATGAGGTTTAATAATAGTTTTCTTGGATATCGAACAGCAACATTTCGGTAGACAAAATATTGTATCAACGACTTTTTTTATTCCCTATTATTGTTGCTTCAGGACATGTTCAGGATCATAATATAGAATTGTCACATCCAAATTCTCTTTTATTTTTGGTACATGTATACACCAAATTGAAGAAACGTTGTCAGGTAAAAAGCATAAACCACATGAACGATGCGACCCTAAGGTTTACTGGGAAGTTTGATAAATTAATTTTTGTCTGTGACAGAATGCACATTATATCAACACACGATGCATAAATCATGCTCTAAAATGTCTCAAACAACGAAAACATCTTGATTATCAAGAAATGGAATATTACTAAGCTTGCCAATGCTGCCTACCCATAATCCCATTCGGTCTCATCGTCCATGGGTTATGCCTTTCACGGGTCAACGTTTCTTCAATTAGGTGTATGTAATTTTTATGTACGTTTTTACCTTGTATGGCACAGAATCAAATTGGTAACAATAAAAGAGAGCGTTAAATAAAAATGCTAGAAGAAACAAAATACATTTCTTACTTTTCTTTACTCTTTATTGTTACAAGCACTGAACTTGGCTGACATGCGAAATAAGGGAACTAAGCGCTTCGTCTTGATTTGTTAAACATTTTGTCATGGATATATTTATATCATGTTTGTGCGTTTCTTGGAATTTGGTCCTGCTTGGCTAGTGGACAAACAAAGTTCTAAATAGAAAAATATTTTCCGTAAGCTTCTTGTTTTTTTTTTCCTTATAATTACAATGAAAGCTCTGATTGGCATAAACGAAAGCATGCAGTAGCATAGTTCATTGACTTTTCCGTGCTTGCATGAAAGTAAAAAAATTTTTAGGTCTCGATAAACCACAAAGTGTTGATAACCTTCTTCAGACAAAACAAGTTTGAAACAAGCAATAGCTAGAAATAGGACAAACAAGGCATAACAATTATTAATGATGCTCATGCTAAACGTTCTGTCAACATTGATACATTTATGGTATATATTGTGATGTATCTTTCTTGGAATTTATGCCGCTATACGGGTCAGTGCGGTTCCACACAAAAACTGTGTGACCGTTTGTATCCTTTTTAATTTTAACGAAAAATAAAGGAAATTGGAGGCCAGAAAGGTTAGTACTATCTTAATACAGCGGACGTCATATTTACGTTTAAGTTCGAAATAAACGTAGTTTTACTTAAATGTCGTGTTTTACTGCCCTTGTGGCTGTAAACGGCAAATCTTGTTATTTTGAAGAGTTTGTATTCGCCGTCAACTCTCAGCGTTTTATAATGTATAGGTAAACATGCAACGCTAATCCCCTCGATGAAATCGCCAATTCGCCATCTTCAGCCAGAAGGACAACAAAACACGAACTTAAATGTAAAATGGCTCTACAATATTTTACGATAATACGAACCTATCGATAAACCCATACGTTTCCTTTAAAAAGAATACAATGTATAAAAAAAACTTTGATTAAGGATTTCATTGGGTATAAAATTCCCTCCACCTGGCACATGGATTTCGTTTATTGGTCAGCCATCTTATGGATTATTAATAACCTTATGCACTGACTTCGCTCCCCAATACTTTTTTCGTCATCTGCAAAACCATACACAAAATATATCGAATGAACTAAAAGAGGGAATTTGTGGGTAAAGGTAAGGCATTTTCAGAATTTTTAGAGAAAAAAATTGTTCTTTAATCGCGGAAAGTTAATTGTGATGGTCGTGCATACTATATATTTTTTACATATATAATTGCGACGAATCTTTAAATTTGTTTGCTCACGCGACAATCTGGCTTTTTCTTTGCGATCAGCCATTAAGTTTAGTCTTCTGTTTTACCATATACTGAATAGGTGGTTCTTTGCTGGGGAAGATCAATGGAAGATATTCCTTTGTTGTTGTAGATTTTCACGCATTAAAGCACTTCAGACATAGGAGCAACTATCTTGAACTGGAGCAGCTAGGATTGTTTTCACTGTATAACCATCTTTTTCTGCAGCTTCACCGCCTTATTACTGAAATCTATTAACGGACGAAATTAGTCGTGCTTAGTGATGACTTTTAGGAAGATATCTAACATTCAAGTAACTACGAAAATAGAAGACGTCGGACACTTCTTCAACACCGTCAAAAGTTTTACGAGTGTTGAAAAAACTGCGCGATGTAATCCGAGGTTTAAATGATTTCAAATAAGGGAAGCTACTGATAACTGGGCGTTTAATATCGACTGTGGAAATGTTAATGCTGTGGTTTTTCTTGATTTAAAAAAGGCATTCGATGCTGTTGACCATGATATCCTTTCATCCAAAATGAATCTTTACGGAATACAAGGAATAGCTCTTGATTGGTTTACGTCATATTTGATTAATCGGACACAACGATGTCTTGTTAATGGTTTTCTTTCTAAAATATGTTCACTTAAATGTGGGGTACCGCAGGGAACAATCCTAGGCCCCCTTTTATTTCTCATATACATTAACGACTTGCCAAACTGCCTAACATCAAGCCAGCCTAGAATGTATGCTGATGACACTCACATCACTTATGCGGACGCTGATGTGAATTCAATACAGTTAAACCTGAATCACGATTTGGATAATCTAAACAAGTGGCTTATCTCCAACAAACTTACTTTGAACACTGCTAAAACTGAATTCATGCTAATTGGTTCTAGAAAAAAATTGAGTACTTTGTCAAACCCACCTGAGCTCTTGATTGATAATATTCCAATAGAACAAGTTTCCTCTGTCAAATCGCTTGGAATATTTATTGATGAAAATCTACGGTGGCAAATACACATTGATAAAATAATCAAAAAAGATCGCTTCCGGGATAGAAGCCATAAAAAGAATTAGACCTTTTGTTCTTCCATCTACTCTTCATTATATATACAACGCGCTAATTCAAGCTCACTTCAATTACTGCAATCTTGTTTGGGGTAATTGTGGTAAAACTTTATTTGACAGGCTACAGAAGCTTCAGAACCGTGCCGCTCGTGTTTTAACCTTTTCCAGCTAACGCGGACGCCAACTGCCTAATTGGACAACTCGATTCGAAAGATTTGAGCACACAGTTTCAAATACAGAAAATCTTAATGGTTTACAAGTGTTCAAATGGTCTTGTTCCTGAATACCCGTCCTCTAAATTTGTTAAACGAAATGAAATGCGCTATTCTCTGAGGGACTCTGTTAACAAACTAGTCGTCCCGTTCCCACGAACTAATTACATGAAAAACAGCTTTAGTTATAGCGGAGCAGTTCTTTGGAACAGCCTACCCTGAGATATGAGATAAATGAAATCTTTAAGTCAATTTAAACGATCAGCTTATCTGAATTTTTAATGTAAACTACACACGGCATTCATGAAAAACAGGTTTGTTTAGATTAGTTGTAGTTAGCTTTGTAATTTGTTTAGCCTAGTTAGGTTAGGTTCCTGATGATTTTACCGTGGTTAAATAAAGATTTACAGTCACAGTTACAGTTACAGTTACAATATATGAGCGCGTATAATTGGCAAAAGAGTATCTTTATCCCTGCGCTCTACCGGAACAAGGAAGCAGGCCTTCGTAATGCCGCCAAAAACCCACTGTCCTTCGGTGAAGCGACCTCTGTGGTACTTCATCTTGCCAAACTTGGACTCGTCAATCTCAACAGTTGTACCTGGTCCGCCTATTTGCCACGCATGATGTTGCATGACTCTGTAGGCAAACCCGTCTCGCGATTTCGCGCGTTTCGTCCAGCTGAGTGCTTTGCATGCAGCACTCGGGCCTGGGACATTTCACGGCCGACGGGAGTAGGTTATGTTCCTTTCACCAATCTATGTACCGTTCGTGATCTTGTAACAGAGAACACAGCGTAAACCAATTCAACTTCACAAGAGGACGAGAGGACGCACACGAAGGGACAGACGAAGACGTAGACGGAGACGAAGACGAAGACGGAGGTACAGATGACATAACGTAATGATAATAATAAACAGCAATAAACTCGAGAAACAACTAATTAAATGCGGTGCCGAAGGCCGCATCAGTGAGAGAAATTTGCATGGAAATACGTTGCTTTTTATTTTCACAGTTAACCAATAGCGAAGACATGACAAGCATTCCTACGTGTAAACTGCCATGAGAGTTGGGGTTAAATTGTTATGTAGATTTCTAGTAATTACCATAGAACACATGAATAAAATGTAATTATTGGCCAGTCACATTCAACGAGCTCTTTGTAGTGTATAGTGGTATAGCACATAGGCTAATAATCCAGATGTGATCAAGGGGTTACGGTTCGAGATACGCTGCCGCCGAAATAAAAAGGTAAAAAGGAAACCTAGAAGAAGTCTGGGACGAGAAACTGAGGAGGGAAATGACTGGGGAAAGTGGAACGGAGATCAGAAGCAGGAGAAAGCGGGAGAAAGAAAAAAACGAGACGACGCAACTAAATCCATTTTTATTGTTGAAGTAAGTAGCGATTAATGATGCATATATTCAATACATGCGGAAATTGCCATTTTTTAAGACAACAATAGCGGGCATACATAAGTAATGAAGTATGCATGCATAATAAATGTATGGGGTTATACGGAAATTTTTCCCGGTTATGTTGTGAAATTCACATTTCTCCTTCTCGCCGATACGTAAAACTCAAATTCTGGCCTTGTTCCCCAGCATCAACTCATGATAAACGCAGCGAGAAACGCCTGTACGATAATAAGATGTTGCGCTTTTATATTAACTGTTAAAAATCGCCTGCTATATATATCGAAAGCTTTCTTTATCATGCATTCGTGCTGAAAAATTTTATTATGGAATTTAAGTGTTTGAAATTTTTAAGATTTCTTTTAGGATTCTTGTTAATGTCTCGATATTGTGATAATAGCACCATTTCTCGATAAAGAAACAAATAAGACGCAGCAATCGCACTAAATTTACGGCAGGGGTAATTTGCCTAACGCCGAACGCCGAACATTGTTCTCACCCTTAACAGTAAATAAAAGCTAACTAATTTCAATCAGTGCTTAACCCTAAATACTGTAAATCAGTGCTACAGTATTTAGGGTTAAGCACTGATTCATATTGGTTGGGGCAGTACGCAGCTCTTACAAGGTCTTCTCTGATTTGCTGAGAAAACAATAGAAGAAACAACACAATGGACCCTAGCCCTGAAAACAATAGAGCTGCGTGATATACAGGTCCAATGAAATTAGAGGTTGTAAAGAGCTGCGTGGTATCTGAATTGGTTAGCTTTTATTTACTGTTGGGGGTGAAAACAATGTTCGGCGTTCGGCGTTCGGCGTTCGGCAAATTACCCCTGGCGCTAAATTTTAGAGGTTTTGGGGTGTTACTTCGTTTGTTTACATTTTGTTGTGTTATTGTGTTGATTACTTAGCCTAATGAAATAAAATGTAACCTAGATCCCCAGCATGAAAATACAATGAAATGAACAAAAAGGAAACATATTATCCAGATTCCTCTTCATAACTGCTGCAAAAAATAGCTTTAGAACTAAATTAAGCTTTTTTTCGCATTTACATGTCAGCTTATATGTTAACAGTAGTAGTAATATCGAGTGGTTTATACGGGCGTGGCCCGTTCTGGTTAATAGATTCAAGATGGCGCCAAAGCGCATTGAGGGGTGGATAATGAATTCAAGATGGCCCGTTCTGGTTAATAAATTCAAGATGGCGCCAAAGTGCATTGAAAGGTAGATAATGAATTCAAGATGGCCGCTTACGAGCTGTAAAATAGAAACGTATGTGTGGTTAAAAAAAGGCCATGCATTAGGACCCACATAAGCCGGGCATTCCCGGGCAAGTGTCATTGCGCAATATCACGCGCGCATGGGAGCGAGGTCAATAACGTCACACATACGATTAAAAATTCACAAAATTTATTTTATGGAAAAATAAAACCTAATTTACACGCGGGTGTGTGTGAGGGTCCTAGTGACCACTCGTCCCAGACTCTTTTTACAAATCCAACAAATTGTTGATGTTCAATTCATCTTCTTTTTTGTATCCATATGGGTATGTGGCAAAGGTCAGCGGATCCAATACTCTTTTTGTGTAAACCAACTGGTACCTTTTGTACTCCGGAAAGTTGAAGAGATGATAATGTTTTGCATCCCGGTGTATCTGGAAGCTCTTGATGACCTGAATTTGGCGCGTGTTTTTCAGTGGTTTCTGCACCTCGTCGAGGACGTTTTGCCTCATCACTTGGTAATTTAATTGGGCCGCTGCTTCACTGCTGAGGCTGAAACCTCGAACTTTGCAACAAGTTTTGCCTCGCAAGGTCTGGTACCCGTAGTTCTTGGGACCACCCGATACGAATTCGATGATTTGGTCTCCCGCATCGAGCTCATCTTTGAATTCGCCGAGAAAATCGCCGAGGGGTGGGTCGGTTTCACCGGGACGACTGATGAAAATGACAGAGTCCGTGTCATAATACAGACAGCGTTCTCCTAAGAGCTCCAAGGCTTCGTATAAGTGTAATCGGGCCCAACAAGTGGTGAAGCAAGCATTGAATATGTTCAGGTTCGGTGATGCGTTGACGTCCCCCTCTTGCTGTTTGTAATGCACCTCTAACCACTCTTCAGTGAGTGGACTCACGTATCTCACGTCATGCTTGTCCGAGTCCAGGAACTTGTGAAAAGCCACGTGGTCGACGAATTCTTTGACCTGGGTCTTGTTTACTTGTTGGCCAAACTTGCCCCACATGGAGTTGAGCATGATCTTAGCCACTTGTCTCAGACCTGGATTGTACTCCATGTTTTGGGCATCAAAGCGAATACCTTCCTTTTCGTAGTATCGTTGAATGTACTTGGCCTTTTCCTCTTCGGTTCCCCTCCAGCTGGCCTCTTCCTTTATTTTCAACCACGTGTCAACGTAATCTTTAAAGAGACCCACTTGCGAATGGAAGAAGTGCCAGAGTTCATCGATGTAAAGAATCATGTACCCCTTGTCCACAGCCTTCTGGAGTTCCGGGGTGCACCACGTGCCTTGCAGGACTCTCTCGTGGTCCATATGATTACACGCATACCATTTGCTCACTAGGGGTTGGGTCAATTGATCTTGAACGCAGGCGGCACACAACGGAAAGGTCAGTTTGTCCCCCTCTCGGTATGGAAGCACGGGATGGTATAGATCTCGCGGTGGAAGGACTTTGCACTGTACTATGCTAAAGTACTGGTCCAGGTCGGCGGGGTCCACGTCGTTGTGAAATTCTGGGTGGCCCACGGGGTAGCGACCTCGTTTGTTCACCCAGGGGTAGAGGGATGTAAAGTCATAATACTTGATTTTCTCTTCACCTTCCGTTTTGTGATACAGTTTGACCGCATTGGTCCTTCCCCCATAAAAAGAGTTGCGCGGTTCCAGAGGTGGGGCCAGGGCGCATAGACTTTCCAAGTACTCTCGGATGTTGGGACTCTCTACTTTCAACTTGTCCCACTGACATTCCCACATTTCCACCACAGCGTAGCCCTTGTCTCTTAGAAACTGCATCTTTTTTTGCGTGAGGTGAAACAAGTCGGCCATCGTTCTGCCCAGCAATCGGTTGTGCGGTTCGTGCCTGGTAGGGAAGCATGTTGGGCATCCGTGCCAGAAGCATCCGTGGAACTCATACACCGTATGGCTGGTGGAATCGTACCCGTCCACCGTGTACCTGGTGTGGGGCACGTGATGTTCGCCCCGGGTTCTTGGCGTGTTCCAGGCGAGGGTTGTAAAGAGGATGAGCGAAATGAGGATAGCTGCGAGCCATAAGGTCCAGTCCATCTCTCTCTTCCTCCGTCAGTCCATTCCAGTGGTCTGTGTGCAACTTTCGGTCCGTCCAGTAGAGCCACTCGAACGCCTTGTGGGACTGATTGGTTTTTCTTCTCCATCCGTGGAGGGGTTCGCTGGCAATCGTGTTGGGCTGCATCCTATTCATTCTCAGGTCTCTGTTGCAGGCCGAGGCAAACGTCATTTGATCGAAGGGGTTGAAGTGGGTGTGCTGTTCAAACAACCATTTGAAACACAGGCATCCCTCTTTCAGCAACTTGACGTCGGACTCACAGTAATCCACGAGTTCTTTGGCAAAATCGAACGTCATGTCTTTCTGTTGGTCATGCCATTCTTCGAATTTTTTCCGGTCGTCGGGAGACATTACCTCGGGTATGTAATCGTCCTTGGCTGGAATAGGACCCACATAGTCTTGATGGTCCGGGGTGTTGAATTTATGTGGAAAGTACCCCTTTTTCAATTCCGTTAAGCCAAACGTCTTGGGAAACGCAGACAGCGGCATCCTCAAAAAAGACAGGCTGTCGATGAATCGGATTTAATTGGTCCTGGGTCACTTGCAGCAGTTTGGCACCGTTTCGGATCTGGTCCAGAAGTTGACATTGCTGGTGGTACTGGTCCACAATGAAGTATCCGTCGTACCCTTGGAAGTTGTGAGCCATCGCGATCAGGTTTCGCGTGTCTTCGGTCAGGGTTTCTAGCCATTCCAAGAAATCGCGGATGCAGTTTGCCCCTTTGAAGCGCACCGGTCGATCATCGTGTTCGGTCTCAGCCACCAACAAGTTGGCCACGTGTTTTTCGTGTTCTTGCATGGCTTCGATGTCAAAGAAGACGTGAAGGGGTGGTTTCTCTTCATCTTCGTCTTCTTCGGGCATGTCTTCTACATCCGACAGGTTGGCTCTGAGAGTGGCCATACCGGTGGCCGCTCCTCGTTGGGCCCGTTTTCTCCTCTGCCTCTTCTTTTTTTCTTCATCCCGTATCTGTTGGGGTGTGGGTGCCACTTGCAAGAAACATTGGTGGGAGGCGATCGGAACGTAATCCTTGCACGAGGGGCAATTGAAATGACCGCACTTATGATCCTTTTGTTCTTTCCCGGTTCTCAGTAGGATGAAACAATGGGGACACTTTCTGCGCGTGGTGCACACGGCTGGTTTCTTGTCCGTGCAGGGTTTGCCCTCGTAATTGTGAAAGCGGTGTTTTTCCAGACACGTGGGTCCGTAAAACAGACGACGACAGTGCGGGAAGGGTAACGTCGAGCACTGATTCCTACATTTGGCTTCCACGAAATCAAGACACCCGTCTTGAAGGCAAGCGTTGCAGTGCACTTTGTTCACGGTGCACTGATGTCTTCCTGCGTCATTGTAGCTCTGGAAACAGTGTGCGCAGATGTGGTTCTTGTTGAAAAACGCCTGCAAGGAGGCAGTATCGTAGCGCCCATCGTGGTAGACAATCACCAGTTGCTTGTCCGACATGGGACCGAAGGTGGTCACCTGGTATTTTTGTTCTGCATTGATCAACAGGAGTTGATAATCATACAGGGAGGGTGCAGCCGCAAACTTGGTCAGCTCCTCGTACCCACATGGACCTCGGGGCACACCCACTTCTTCGTGAAGTTTGACGGCCTCCTCCGTCTGAATGGGTGTCCATCCACTTTCACTTTAGCGGTCACGATGGCTTTGGCGCAACACAGTTCCGAGTCGTCCCGAGGAATGCGAATGATGCATTTTTTGTCTTCTCGGAGTACGTTGTAACTCTTTCGACCCGGCGTGTGCTTGCGTTTTCTTCCACCGCCTGTGCCTCGCGGTCCGTCCATCACGTGTACAAACGACACGTTGAAGCTGTCGTCCATTTCGAATTGTTCATTAGAATTGAGTAACTTAGCCAGGTGACTCAAAATCTCGTCCACGTGATCGCCTCCTCTTCTCCAGTCGTCAGCACGCATACCCCACGAACGGTAATTGTTGGCCAATCGGTTCGATCCCAGACTGAAGTACACGCGGTCCCTGTCTGGTACGTCTCCCACCACTTGGTCCAAAGCCCTTCTCAGACCTTCTTGCAAAGTATTCAGCAAATTTTGAGGCGCCATGAATTGCGCCGTTTGCCTCAGTCTGGCTTCGTACACCCTTTCCCTGACACCCATGCGTTCACTCCTACTATCTCTGACTGGCTGCAAGTCAAAATGGAAACGTCCACGCTCGTTCGTGGCTCCTCTCCCTCCTGTCTGGTCCATGATGCTCTGCTGAAATTGGTAAAAACGTACCGCGCGGTCTGCTGCATTCACCATGACCTCTTCGTTTCCGCTCCATTCTTCCTCCTCTACTGCTGCTCGGACCAGTTCGTCTTCATCCACGTCCGACCAATCCACCATAATTTCATCGGACTGCAATTCGTCTTCGTCCGACATCAGCTGAGACAATTCGTTGTCCGCGATCAAAGCTCTATAGGCTTCCTCGGACAGTTTGTTTAGATCCATGATCTTCACCTAACATCGTCCAACTGGAAGTGATTTAGAACGGGCGGTGGTCCTAGTTTTAAGGCACTTGTTATGACCAAATAAGGAAGTTGGCGTGGGTTGGGAGCACGTAGGGGAGGAGACAAACTTGACCATCGATCGAATCTCTTAAATAATGCGTGCAGCTATTGCATAACCAAAGTTTACAAACAAACTCTTTCTGATTTATTTTAGCTCACGCAAGAGGGAAACAAATTCTTTCAGACTTACCTAAGCAGCGCTTTGGGCGCTTTGCTGTGATTCAAACTGCAATTGTTTGGAATTGTATGTATAACGTTTATGAATAAACATGAGATGTAAACTGTACTGTGTTTTTACCTTTTGTTATAATTCCCAATCAATGTGTCGTCTCTAACTTGATCACTATAAAAGTAAGGGACGAAGATGTATATCTTCAGATATATTGTCAACATGAACTGGGTATATTTCGTCTTGGTTCGTGCTTGCGCTCGACGTTGTTTTTCACGATATTCATTCCATCCCCTACCATGCGAAAGTTGGTCATTTCTGCTTAATGAGCTACAACCCATGAACTCTGGTCGCCTGCTAAGTTTTTATTACTTCATGGATCAGTGTGATGTATCCTTTATGGAACAATACAGATTTCATGGAGTGTTATGTGTGACGTATCCAACACACTATCCTTCTGTCTGGTGGATGCTTTGGCAGCTTATAAAAGAGCGTGTGGATAGATGTTATTTGGTCAGTTGTTTTAAACCATGGGCAGCGTCACAAGTCGTCTTTGTGCTAATTCAACACCTACCGTGGCTTTAAGTGATATATGTCAGAGGATGCGTTGTTTAGTTGTATGTTGTGGCAGTGAAGTACACATCGATTTGAGAGATGCATCAGACGAGTACCAAAAGGAAGCCCCAGAAGAACATGAAGAAGAGGAGCAGCAACCAAAGAAGCAACCAAAGAACTGACTTTTAGAGAAACTGTACTATGAACTAGACCGTCCTTCAGCTTTGGGTGGTGTGGACAAACTATATCGGGCAGCCCGTCGATATGGAGTAACTCGCTCTCAAGTACTTGAATGGTTGCAATTACAACCCGGTTATACACTACACAAACCTGAAAGAAAACACTTTCGTCGCAACAGAGTAATTGTGTATGGGATAGATTCTCAGTGGCAAGCTGATTTAGTGGACTTGCAAAGTCTCAGTCGATGGAACCGTGGTTACAAGTATTTGTTGACTTGTATCGATGTGCTTTCTAAGTATGCGTGGGTGGTTCCTCTCAAGACTAAAACCGGCAAGGAGCTTGTGGCAGCATTCAAGAAGATATTTCGACAAGGGCGTAAACCTGAGAAGTTGCAAACAGATGCTGGAACGGAATTTAAAAACAGAACTTTTCGAACATTTCTTAAAGAGGAAAACGTGCACTTTTTTGTGACATACAACGAAACCAAAGCCCAAGTGGTTGAGCGTTTCAACAGGACTCTCAAGCAATTAATGTGGAGAATGTTTACGATGACCAGTTCCTACCATTATTTGGACAAACTCGACGGTTTGGTCAACGGAAATTACAATCAGAACATACACCGAAGCATCAAAATGAAACCGGCCGATGTCAACGAGTCTAATGCACAAGATGTTTGGAGAACTTTGTACGACAAACAGTCAGCCCCCACCAAGTATAAATTCAAGGTAGGAGGTCAAGTCAAGATCAGTAAGCACAAGCGAATCTTTGAGAAAGGTTATCTGCCATCCTGGACGGAGGAGACATTTATAATTGCCCAACGAATACCCCGAGATCCTCCGGTGTATCGCCTGAAGGAAGCAGACGGTGATTTCATCCAAGGCACCTTTTATGAGCCAGAGCTACAGAAAGTAATAGAAAAGCCAGATCACCTGTTTCGCATTGAAAAAATTTTAAAGTATCGTGGGAAAGGTGCTTCCAAAGAAGCGTTGGTTCATTGGAAAGGCTGGCCCAAGAAATACGATAGTTGGATTCCTTATAAGCAGCTGGAGTCCTTACAATAAACATGAAACAGGATGGAGATTTTTACGTTATACTTCCCAGTAATGCCAACTTATTTCCTACCAACTCAGCTTCGTATTATCGTGTTGCATTACCTCGTCAAATTCATCTACCAGACAAAGAAGATTGGGAAGTTGGACTTCATCATGTCATTTATCCATTTTCGTGGTTCGAAGTCCCTCACCAATGCGATCACCCCCATCTCATGTTGCGGCGATTCAGAAGTCAACACATTGAAAAGTTTACGTTACCAGTAGGACGTTATCGGACAGCATTAGATGTAATAGAAGGATTGCTTCATTGCATGAACAAAGTCCCCAAACCTTGGCACTTCAACATAACGGTTGATGATGAGTGGAACATTACAATCACATCTCAAGATGTGTGGATGATGGTGACAGCCCCTGTTGCCCAAGCACTTGGATGGATAAACAGTGAAAACAAACCTCGCCAAGTAGACACGATGGGAGTAAAAATGAATCCTTCATTGGCCAATGATTTTGGATATATGTGGTGTGTGCTGCCCATCCGTAACTCTATCACTTTTCCAGGTACCTATGAAATACCTCAGACAGTCTCTCTCTGTCGCTGTAAACACAGAGTAGTCCAAGTACACACGAATATGATCGAGCCTTGGCAGGTCGGTGACACAAGGCTGCATTTGTTGCACGAAATGGTACCACACGGTTCATTCCGACAGACAGTTATGGAGCAGCCTGAACATTTAATCTATTTACCCTTGAGAACCAAGACATTTCAAACGATTGACATCTATTTAACAAGTGGATGTGGTCAGCCCATATCATTTCAAGGTGGAACAGTGAACGTTGTACTACATTTTCGGAGACGAACAAGATGAGTAGTAGCTTTTACGTCGTGGTAGCCAGTGATGCAAGCATAGATCAGTATCCTGAGAACACAACTTTCAGTTTCAAAATGCAACTCCCAAGTCAAGTGCATTTTAGTGAGGATTGGGAAGTGGCCATGACGCATATTATTTACCCACATACTTGGGAAAATATACACAGCAATCAGGTGTCCTATCTTTTACGTTACAATGGTGAAAAGGAATGGACCTTACCGATATATTTACCTCGTGGCACATACAGAACAGTCGAGGATTTGGTCAGTGGTATGGTGACGGGGCTGCATAGTACATTTCCAGACATTTTTATCAAGAGTGGAAAGAAGATCAAACGTATTGGAGGCAAAGAATGTTTCTACATTCACGAAAAAGTCCAATATTACTATGAATTGTACCTACCCCCAGGATTTCAAGTGACGTTACCCAAGAACCTGGCTCGAGCTTTAGGGTATTTGAACCATCAAAATCTCGTACCAGCCCTTTATCGGCCCAGTAGTCCTACATCTGTTCAACTGAATAAGAACCAGAGTGTGACCCTTACAGCTACCACCACCACGATACGATGAAACGACGAATTGATATGGGGAATGTTAAGCAAGCATTCGTTTCAAACCATGTACGTCTACTCTGACCTAATAGAGTCCTTAGTGGCAGTGGATGTACAAGCCAATCTGCTGCGTATGGTATTACCTCGCGGCCAACCGGGTGAAATGGTAGCAGACGAAATCAAACGCCCTACCTATCATCGATTGCGAACATCTATTTTCTCCTCGGTGGAAATCAATATAAGAAGCGACACAGGTCAACTGATATCATTTGCGTCTGGTGCTGTCAGAGTAACATTACACTTTCGACGAAGGACAATTCTGTAAGATGCTTCTACCAATGAACCACCAATTTTATCCTTATCAGCGCTATGTGATACCTATTGCGCAACGAGGTAAAGGAGATATTAGTATCTATGGAGGAACACACCCGTATGGTCAAGGTGGAAATGGATTGGGAGGAATGTTTCGTTCTCTCTTTCGAACAGCAACGCCTCTTCTCAAGACCGCTGCAAAGAAAGTGGGAAAACGGTTACTGTCCACTGGATTAGATTCAGGAGTGCAAATTGCTCAAGATGTTATGAATGGGCAATCACTAAAGAAAGCTGCGAAAACGAGAGCAAAAGCTGCCGGAAAACAATTTTTCACTGAGGCCTTTCGGGACATGACGCAACAACAAGGGCGTGGAAAAGTATATAAACGCAAAAGAAAGGCGAATTCTGTCAGTACAAGACAAGTTAAAAAACCGAGAACATCATCAGCAACGTTCACAACTATTTTTGACTGAGTGTGGCTTCAGCACATCCCTTCTCTGCTCCAGGAGTTAACTCCAGTTTGCAGTTATTCAAAGTGCCGGTCACCGATGTTTCTATTGTCAAAAGTAAATGGATTGACTATGAACCGATTCAGAGTGGAACAAATCCCATTGAATTTGTTATCAAGCCTCTATCAGATTACATATCGATATCAACAAGACTGAACTGCGGT
This sequence comes from Cladopsammia gracilis, assembly GCA_022457155.1. Lineage (NCBI taxonomy): Eukaryota > Metazoa > Cnidaria > Anthozoa > Scleractinia > Dendrophylliidae > Cladopsammia > Cladopsammia gracilis. Next base: position 1,236,692 of record JAJGOT010000154.1, read on the forward strand.
TAGTGGTGAAAATTACAAAACGAAATGGAGGAGAGACAGGAGCTGGGATGAGAAGAAGTATACGTTGATCAACAACGCTCTTCATTCTATCATCAAACAGTTCACTATCAAGATCAATGAAACCCTTGTCACAGAACAATCAGACACACAAGCCTACAATGCTTATATCAAGACCTTGCTTAACTTTACTGATCAGGCCAAGAAATCTTACTTGACAAAAGCGTTCTACTACAAAGACACTGCTGGGCATATGGATGAGGTGGATAATACAGCAGATCGAAATTTGGGTCTAAAAAAGAGAGGTTCTTTTACCACTGGAGATGCTGAAGTGGGTATGGTTGGTGTACCCCTGTGTGATGTATTCAGCATTGATAAGTTACTGTTGGATGGATTGGAAATCAAAATCAAGATAGATCTAAACAGCAATGAATTTGTTCTGATGGATGGTGAAGATGCCAACGATTGCAAGTTACAAATTGTGTCAAGCACGCTCCGTGTACCTACCGTTCATATGGCAGACAGCACTAAATTGGATCACGTAAACACCATGACGGGTCAGAAAGTGCTTCCTGCAATCTATACACTAACAAGAACCCCTACGCATGCTAGGATCATCCCCAGAGGTGTATTAAATCACACATAGATCGATCTATTCAATGGTCTCATCCCCCTTTGCATCATATTTGGAATGGTGCGGAACGATGCTTACAATGGAAACTTTGGGAGGAACCCATTCAACTTCCAGCTGTTTGATCTGAATGCTGTTCGTCTAACAGTCAATGGAGAAGAAATGCCTTACTCAGGCATCGACTTGATAGGTGGCAAGAAAATCGATTGCTACAACACCCTGTTCTCAGGCAGTGGTGATATGAACTGTGGTCATGGTATAGACATTGACAGAGAAGAATGGGAGCAGGGGTATGGTTTATTTCGCTTGGACACAACACCAGCAGGAAGTGGCCATCCAGATCATTTGATTCCTCATCGCAGCGGAAATGTCAACTTGTATTTAAAATTTGGCACTGAGACCCCTGCAGTTCTCAATTTAATTGTGTACGCAGAATTCCAGAATCATTTGGAGATTGATCGTAACAGACGCGTGGTGTACGACCTGTCGCAGGGCGCTTGAAGAAACGGAGATGCACACCACCTTTGAGTTATGGCAAGCTGCTTTACAAGATCCTATATGGTGGCCTCCATTATGCAAGGAGTCTACCCCAGAGACAAACTACCTGTTGTTAACACGTACCCTTCGGGAATGATTGCAAATACGGACCCTCATGATCAGCCCGGGACACATTGAGTGGCCATGTACTTTATCTCTCCGTGGGAGACTGAGTTCTTTGACAGTTACGGGTTTCCTCCCGATACCTATGGCATGGATGGATACAGAGAGCGAGATGTTACGCGATACAACAATAAACCGTTCCTGGGACTTACTTCAGACACGTGTGGAGACTACTGTTTATTCTATTTATTTCATCGAGCACGCGATGTTAATATGAATGCAATTCACGCTTAATTTAAGTCGCACGATACACAGTGGAATGATGCACAAGTAGCCGAATTTGTACACAGCTATGTAAAATCGTTCACAAGTGTTAGGCAGAGGTCACCGTTCTTTCAGAGTGAACAAGCTTGTAAGTCATTAAAATGTTGGCGTAATGAATCAATAAAGTGCTGTTTAAAATGAACATGATGAATTTTCTTTTCTTTCCTTTTTTTTCTCCTCGGGATGTTACCCCTATAAAGAGAAAGACACTCGAAACTTTGTCGTCATTTCGTTTCGCGTTCCGTGTGAGCAACATGGCCCAGTTCAAATGCCCGAGCAGTATTATGATAGGAGGTCCAAGTCAATGCGGCAAGACCACGTTTACAAAACTGTTACTTCAATATGCAGACGTTTTGTTTGAAAGACCAATTCGTAAAATCGTGTACTGTTACGGACAGTGGCAAGAATGTTTTCAGGACATGACATCACAGATGACCTTTGTGGAGGGTATCCCTGAAGATATTCCGGCTTTATTTCCAATGCGTTGCCGACCAGGAATACTCGTGTTGGATGATCTTATAAGGAATTGCAGTGAGGATGAACGCATACTGGATCTGTTTACAAAAGTGTCTCATCATTGCGATGTCACCTGCATCTATTTGACCCAGAACCTTTTCCCACCCGGAAAGTTTTCTCGAAGCATTTCTCTCAATGCTCATTACGTTATTGCTTTTAATAATCCTCGTGATACATTGGGTTTTCGAACGTTAGCGCAACAAGCCTTTGCAGGACACGTTCCTTACGTATGGGAAAGTTTCCAAGATGCCACGTCGCAACCGTATCGTTATCTCATGTTGGATTTGCATCCGCGAACGCCTGGTACCCTACGATTACGTAGCAACATATTGCCTGTTTCACAAACTTACCCCGTGGTTTACGTCAACAAGAAAACGTATAAAACAGATGGATCTTCAACCATAGACTTCAGTTAGCATCATGCCTGCATGTACGTCACGTCCCACAGTGAAGTCAAGAGTTGTAAATCAACGTGGCAATATGGTCTTACGTTCTGGCACTACGACTCAGACCAGAGGGACAAAACGAAAGCGGACAAGTATTGCAAAACAATCCAAATTCCAACAAAACTTACCCTTTCTTTGTGCGTGTTTTAAAAGCAATGGAAAGCAACGAAAAGATATGATAGCCCATGCTAACAGAGGACAGATGGGAGCTATTGGGGAAGTGGCCCTGAATCTTCTTAAAGGTAACATCATAGTACCGAGTTCGTCATTTAAACGATTGAAACCGCACAAGTCAAAGCTCCTCTATTTGACCCGCAAGAAACCGAGCCTTAAACAGAAGAAGGAACTGCTCAATCAAAAAGGAGGATTTTTACCAGCCCTAGCTGCACTGATTGCACCCCTTGCTGTTGATTTACTGGATAAAGTGTTCAAATGAAGCACGCTCAAAAGATGGTGATTATACCGGAACATTTATTACAGAGCATGGAGACAGAACGGCGTTTAACTGCTCCTGCTCAACTTCCAACTCTGACGAGATTAGATCAAGATATGAAGCAAATCATAGAGTCTCCTTTACCAGAAGACCAAAAAGTCCTCATGTTGGATCAACTTCCACAGCGGTATTAAGGACTGACAAAACAAATGAAAACGGAGTCGACGATAAAACCGACTGTGGTCCTTCCCAAACCAGTTCCTTTGCCTGCTACAGAGACATCCGGCAACACAGATGAACGTACACCTGCAGAGGCGTCCAGGAAAAGAGACCTTAATACATCTCAATCAAAGTCTACAAAAATGTCAAGAAAACTGCCTGCGACACCTGTGACTACAGTGGAATCGAAAATTCCTCGCCGGATAGAAACGATGCCTTTTATTTCACCCGAGGAAATGGCACTACCTTTGTTGCTGGATACCCCGCCTGATTCAACACGCAAATCATCTAATAAACGGAAGGCGAGAACACCCATGGTGGCCAGGTTACGGAGCAGGAAACGATGGGAACATTTTTAAACTAAACATTACTTATGTAATAGGTTGATAAATTACAAGTATCCTTTTGTTACAGCTCTTGTGAATTCAATAAAACGCTTGAAAGTCTATGAAAGATGGTGTTGGTGTGCGTTTATTTTATTTACCCCTCAATGATAACGTGAAACCAATGTTAACCCATCTTATCGTGCAGATTATCAATATCTTTAAGGTTACTTCTTGGTGGCGAGTGAAATGCGAGAATATAAACTTTGAGGTATATTTTAGTTTTGACAATTGACATGGAGCTTGTTTGAACATCAAGTAATAAAAACTGTGTGATCTTTGTATTAAAGATAAAGTTGATCTCCAGATGTTTTCTCGCGAAAAGAACTAGCAGATTGAATTTTGATGAATTATGCGCATTGGGTCCATTTTGCTAAGTTCGTATCATCGTATCATTGGTCATTGACTTTTACAATATTTGGTGGCTCTTAAAAGAGCCGTTGGTATTTTGTTCTCCACTCTCCTACTCAATTATTGAGCGTAAATTGCAGAGGAGACAGTCTATCAGTTGGTCTTGTTCAGCCAACCGCTTCCGCAGAAGTAGCTCTCTGGAATGTTTCAAGTGCTTCACGTCGATCGTCGCTAGGAAGTTCTGATTAAGGCGGACTTTGCCATCAAGTAGAGGTGCAGGAACAGAGCTGTGCATTGTAGGCGGGGGTGTTGCATCCACCAAACTGTTGTTTTTAAGAGACAGATCTCTCTCGACTTGTCGCAGTGCTTTTTCTAGAGATTCTTCGAAATCCTTTGACATATCCATAGCGAACAGGAGTTGAGGTTAATTCAAGTATCGATTCTGTTAGCCTTTTTATAGTGTCCTATTACCATAAGAATGCGGTGTGGCGGCAAGAAAACAATGTTGCGGCAAAGGTCCAGTAATTACCGAGGAAAAATCAATTAATCAAAGAACTGTGATCCAATTAGAAAGAGTGCGGTAAAGTTTATAAAATGTGGCGGCAAATCATCTATTCACCTATCCCGCTTAACGCGGGAGTTTTAAACGACAATTGGGTCTTGCCCGTCGAAGAAAACGATGTTGCGGCATAGGTTCAGTAATAACCGAGGTAAAATCAATCAATCAAAATCGAAAGAGTGCGCGGCAAACCATCTATTCAAAATTAAGTTTTATTCACTTCGACGATCAAAAGAAACAGAATTTTTTAAAAAAAAAGCCGCGAATAAATGCAGAAAATGCGTATAACATAAAGTCTCGACTTCATTCGAATACATTACAGAGGAAACGTGTTCCCATAAAGCCTAGGTAACCAACGCTGACACAAAGTTATCAACATGTTCTTAATAAGTTTATTAAACACAAGACAGTTTCTATAATTAACAAGGCGGACTTTTTCGTCTTTGTTTACAAGGCTAACTCTTTCGACCTTTTAATGTTTACAAGGCTTCATTTTTTATATATATATTTTAAGTAGTAAATAGCTGTTGCTTGGCGGGAGATGGAACTGCTTGTCGCATGGTTGTGCAAAATGCTTCATTCTCACGTTGGAGCCCTCTATCCGCTTCTTTCTCCTCCTCGATAACAAAGGAACCTTTTGAATGAATACTGACGCTTACTGAGGGATCAGGCTGCTTAACTTGCTGAAGCTGGTGATTTTTACGTATGAGTTGATGGAACATTTTACGTTCCAGGGAATCTCTGTTTCGTTTGGATAACGGAAGATCAGCCCACTGAAAGAAAACACACTTTATCTTGTTGTTGCAGGTCAAGAACATGCGTCCAGGATTCTTGATTGACTTGCTGACCTTCAGTACTGGTTTAGCAGGATAATCACAATCACAAGTCAGGACGGAAAATTGCTGCTTTAGTTCAGGATGGAGTTGTTGACGAACAGCTTCAATGTAAGGGGACGCCTCTGTTTGACTAGCAAACAGCCAACAATCGTGCACTTCACATTTCAAATAGTGCCATCCATTCTTAGAGGTATGAAAATGCATCACCGTATCGTGAATTGGACACCACATTACTGCTGTTGTATTCGGTGGTGGAGGCGGTTGTGGCATTTCGAACTCTTCAAGGAGGTTTGTGACAGCCTTCTCGTATTCTTCCGATATACTGAGCTGAGGTTGTTCAGGTAATAGTGCCATACACTGGATAGCGGGAAGACTTGTCTCTTCTTTCTTCTTCACTTTACTGTCATTCTTGTTTTCAGCTTTGCCTTTACGTTTTCTTTTTGTCAGGTTTGGATACTTGGCGGGAGAAAGATTCCCGACATAGGAACAGTCAATACTCATCTTGCTTGGCTTATTACACGAATGATACCTAACAAACAGCAGCGCGGGTTTTATAGAGGAAAAAACAATGGGGCAAGTAAATGACCTTATACTCTAATCACCATGAAACGAGTATAAAATATTTTGTAATAAATCTTCATTAAACATAACACACAGTTCCAGGGGCGAGCATCTCGTTTACTGATGTTCGTGAGCACAAAGAGGTTACAACATCACAAAATGTACACAGTCCTATAGATCACATCAAGGTTAAAACACAAAAGAAAAAAGCACTACAATAAAAGCTTCGGATTGCGTAACCACTACATCATTACACTTCATTTAAAGATGTACATAGTTCTACAGGTTGCATCAAAATTTACAGACAAAAGTAAAATAAAAAGCAAGTATAAAGAGATGCCTTCGAATGGTCTCTGCATAACTTACAATCTCTTAAATAGCCAAGCTAATCCCACCGGATTTCTAAACAACTTGAATCATTAACACTTCATCCTATACATACTGTACGTTCCTTGCATGTACACCACATGCTACATACTTTATAGTTAACATGCCGAAACATTACAAAATACATTTATACTCTAATCACCATGAAACGAGTATAAAATATTTTGTAATAAATCTTCATTAAACATAACACACAGTTCCAGGGGCGAGCATCTCGTTTATTGATGCTCGCGTTCGAAAATAGAGAAAGAGTATAAAAGCTAATTAAGATCCCAAACTGCGAGAAACAGATAACAACGAATCGAGTTTGTCTTTAACATAGCCGTCCTTAGCGGTGTCAGATTTCCATCTGCCGTGACGCTTAAATAAGCGGTCACTGATGCTGGCATTAGCAGCAGTGGATGCGCCTCCGGCTCTAAGGCTATGCAAACCAAACATACTTTTAGGATAACCTAATTATAACTCAGCAAAAGCATGCAAAACAATCTCCCTTGTCCTAGTGTAACTCATACCTTCGGAACGCAACTTATAGGATTTATCCGATTTCCTAAAATGCAGGGCACGGAAAAAGGGCAACGTAGAAGATAGTTCTAAACAGGCACAACTAATATATCTTTGCAGCAAATTAAATGGACAGGAAATAGAATCCGTCTTCGCTAATAAGACTTTGGAACCATCCCTGTACTGGTCAGTTTTACTTTTAATTACAGTAATCTCTACAAACGTGTTATCACAAAATTTAACATCACAGCAACGCAAAGCAGCTAATTCATTAAAGCGAAGAAACGCAGCGTAAGCGATAACACAAATAGCAGCTAAACGCAAATCTGGGAGACTTGCGGAAGGTCCTGCAAATTTGATACACAATTCGTTCATCATAACAGGAGTAACAGGCTCTTTTTTGGAAACAGTTTTTGCCAGCTTCCTCTTCCCCGTTTCCAGGATATTTCTCACTAAACTAGAATTACAAGGCGTGGGAAACCCGTACAAATTGTGTGCCCAATTAATGCCATAACCGGCAGACTCTAACGCAGACAATGAACAATTACTCTGAAGCAAAAATTCTAAATAAATAGCAACTGAAACGTCATCTGACGGTAAGGGAATAATCTCGCGATGACAGGAAGCCCATTCTCTAAACTTCTGAAATGCTCTCGAATACCGCTCTGTGGTGGAAGGAGCTTTGGCCTCAACAGTACGGGCAGGCAGGCATGATGCTAACCTCCGAAGTTCGGGACTAAAGAGACGACCAATCCTACCTGCAAATGTATTTCCACCTTGTAAACATGCGGGAGAGAAAAAACCCATTAATACAAACATAAACTTCCGCTCACTCATGGCGGTGAGACTAAATCGAATAATTTCATTATTCACACCAACCAAAGGCCAGTGCCTTACGTTGCCTGATAACAAGGCAAACTTAGCAATCAAACAGCTCCATCGAGCAATAGAAAAAGCACCGGTGTGCTAAAATTCTCAGATCCAAAAATAGCACTTTTATTGGACGCATGCTGGAACATATCTTTACCGCTCTCCACGAAGAGGTAATTGATCACAAATGAATTAAAGGATCCCCGTGAATCCGCCAAAAAAGGCCAAAAAGGTGCGGATGGCCAATAAGGTATCACTAATATACCTTTGCACTGACAAAAACAGACATGACGAATAACCCTGGTCACCAGTGTGATAGGAGGGACTAACCAGCAGAACTCCCCAGCCCAGCTGAAAGCAAATGAATCCACGCCTAGGCAATACGGATTGTAAAAACGAGAATAGAATCTAGGAAGTTTACAATTTTTAGAACTTGCAAAACAATCAACGGAACACTGTCCCCAGTAGGACGTGAGCGCGTAAAAAAAGCAATCCTTGACTTCCCAGTCATCATAATCAACGATTTTGCTAAGATAATCCGCTTTATCGTTAAGAGAACGAGGTATCCATTCCACGTCTAAAAAGATATTATAGTCCCTAGCGACATAGAAAATGTTCACAGCTAACTTATGCAAATGCTCTTTCATGCTGCCCGAATCAACAATCAAACGGACTGCTTGATTATCGGTGAACCATTTTACATAACTATTCGACAAACGTTGTGCAAAACTTTGCAGGTCAAAATAAACACAATGAAGTTCCCTCCAAGTGGCTCATCTCAAATAAGTCCCAATTCTTATGTGCCACTGGAAAATCATCCATTGATATATAGGCGGCACAGCCCAATGAACTAGCATCTGAATACGCAACCCGAGTAACTGGACGAACACCCTTAAAAAGAGGCCTAGAATTAAGGGGAACTAAATTTTCGTGCCAGAAATTTAATTCTTTACGAGCAGGCGAATCCATAAAAACAGAGAAATCCCACCCAGTTCTGCGATCCAAGGCCCTGTTCAAGTTTTTAGTCATAAGCTTACAGACATTGCCAATAACAAGCATATTAGAAATGATACTACCTGTAACAGAGGCTAATTGCCTAGCGGATATTGTGGTGTGGAAAAGTGCCTCTTCTAAAGAAATAACCAGCCTATCAATTTTATCGCTGGGAATAGAAAGCGTCTTTCCCTTGAGGTCCCAAATATACCCCAACCATCTAAGATACTGTACTGGGGACCAAACACTCTTAAGTATATTAGGAACAAACCCGGCTCGAGACAAATCTGACTTAACGGCTAAGGCCTCTAAACAACAACGCGCGAAATATGGGCATACCTCTAAACCATCATCCAAGTAAACGACTATCCTGTACGCCTGGCTGCGCCAGTGTTTAACAAGAGGCCTCATAACTTAGTGAAAATATAAGGTCCCGTAGACAATCCAAATGGCAAAACAGTGAACTTAAAGTATCGTGTAACACCGCTGAAAGACCAAGAAAACCCCAAAAAATCTTGGTCTGCGTGGAAGATATCAATGTGATGATATCCGGATTTAATATCAAATGAATAAAACCAATTTTGCGATGGGTCAATAAATGAATCGAGCATAGTCCGGGCGTCTTCAAACTTAATCCTGGATTCCTTAACAAAAAATTAGGATACCTACGATCTAATATGAGCCTCTTTTTGCCGTTTGATTGAATGGACACCGTCAAAGGATTAATGAGTGAAGGCGGACACGAGCATTCCACAACTGAACCAACCGCTAAAAGATCAGTTATCGCTTCCCGAACAAAATCCGCATGCTGCAAGGCGGACTTATTATTAGAAAACTTGGCAGAAGCAGGTGTAAAATAAAAAGGAATTTTGTCGCCTTCCAAAATTGTTTGGCGAACAAACCAAGAAGCGCCTATATCCACCCAAAAACTAATATTACGCTTTAATCTACCTTTAACACTAACGTTCTCAATGTCCTTCTGATAATCCGGGCAGAGTTCCGGAGAATCATGAAAAATATGATCGCTGCTCGATTGGCAGCAAATGTCAACTGGGTCACACTCACCCAGAGAATTAACTACAGATTCAAATAAAGGATACTCATCTTGTCCCAATCGTTTTAAGCCAGCAGCGTACTTGTCTTTGGAGCCATCATCCGTTCGTTGGTTTGGTGCTCGTTGGAATTCGAGTGAGGTTGTGGCGACTGGGCAAACTGGGGAACTTGACCAATGTCCGCGTTGCCCGCAACTGAAACATTTGTCTGAGGGAACTGGTTGTCTGGCACGAAAGGAATGACGAAATGGCTGCTGCTGATTGATAGGATATTGACCAGGAGCAGGAGACACAGTAGATTGAGTTGCCGTTGACGACTCACGCGGCGAGACTCTGGCTCGAGCGGGTTGAAACTTTCTTTTCTTTTCACGGATCTTCGACAGCGCCCTCTTCTCGGCTGAACGAAGTTTTTTCTCGTCCTCTGAATCGTCGGCGAGGTCGTCCGATTCATATTCCTCGACGGCAGTCCAGCCCGCAGGGCTCTTATCCGCGAAACGAACAAATTTGTAACACTTGTTGATAAGCTTCTTTGCTTCTTCGAGGTCGGAAATCGCATATGAGAAATTACTGACGTTAAATTCAAATTGAATTTTGTTCCCTTTGAATTGAAAGGAATTGGACGCCTTCGTTTCTGTCTTCAACTTCTTAAGCTGTCTCTGAGACATCACATCTTTATCCTCAAGCTCGCGCTTGAAAGACGCAAATTTCTGATCGAGCTTGGAGTCTAGTAATTGAGAAAACAGCTTAAGCGTATCCGCGTTTGTCAAAGGATCCTCGCTCTCCAAAGTAGGAGTAGGAGCAGGAGCAGGAGTAGTCTCGGAAAAGAGAACGGGCTCTTCATAATCGGACATCACAAAATTAAAAAGCAAGTATAAAGAGATGCCTTCGAATGGTTTTTGCATAACTTACAATCTCTTAAATAGCCAAGCTAATCCCACCGGATTTCTAAACAACTTGAATCATTAACACTTCATCCTACGAAAGTGCAAAGTGAGCTACGAAGAATTCATTGAAACGTTTTTAAAAGCGTTTTTGATCGTGGCCACGGGCTTCACTGTTCATGATAAACTTCAGTAATGAAATTGAACAGACGGCAAAACGAAACATTTTGGACATTCAAGAATGTCATATCCAAGTTAAGGTTTGTATATTTTCATTGTTTTTTGGCGTCAGAGTTGCCAATTGCCAAGATTTCTCAAGGAAAAACGTTTTAAGTGTTTTAAATCCCAAATTCGCTTCCCCAGACTAAACTTTACATATTTTGAAACATCGTCAATTCTAGTATTGTCATTCTTAATATTACGAAATTCTGAACAAAGGCACATGCTCAAAATCATTGTTGTTTTTCGCCTACCGTTTTACGGAGCACGGGAGAGCCATAAGCTTTTGGCTTCCCTTGAATACTTAGATTAATCCAATTTTTATGAAATCATGGTGTTTAGACTATGACAAGTTATACAACAAATTGGAACTATGACAGCTTTTTCTAGCGCAGTACTTCTGATACGCGAGTCGAGTGAATCATGACTTATTTCAACCCAGTTTGCATGTGTTTGGGATTGCCAAATTGTGCCCTGAGATAATAACGACTTTCTTCGTTTTTCTCGGAAATAAATAGATATTTCAAGGAAAAACTACATGGCATTCATGTACTTACTTTAGACTATCTATATGCAAAAGAGGAGCGAATTTTTTTTTTTCAGCTTTGCCGAAGATTTGCGATTTTGTTTGATTCTTGCACGGATCTGCTCTTAAATGTGTGCTCAGCTACCTTTGCTTGAAATGAGGCTTTTGCTTTCTGCCGTAACTGTTCAGCTGTGCCACTGTCATTGGCCTTTGATAGAATAATGCTGTGAGCATTCTCAACTGGATACTCGTCAAACATTATCAGAAATAAACGTAGCATGAGGCAGAGATCAGGATTATAAATCCCCGAATATGTACACATTGTTAACCACACAAGCCGGGCTTTGTCATAATGGTGTCGCTCAAGGCATGTAAACATGGTCCATATTCTTATCATTGCATTGAAATATTCCAAAAAGTTATTAAGCTTGAATGTTGTGCTATAATTGTCAGAACAAGTGGTGTGTAGTTGTCAACTACAGGTTAAGTAAAGTCATATATTCCGTATCCTTACTGAATTTAAACTTTTCTTTTACAGCTTCCCTGATGATCAGCCAGGCACCATAAACAACTTCAACGACAAGGCTTATGCACCAAGGTCTTGGCGATTTGGACAGCTTGCTCCTCTGGAAAAACTGGTTATGGATAATTTCAAAGAAACAAATGAAACATTTAAATACTGTTTCTCTTCCATTCAAGGAAATATGCAGAGGCCCTATGCATGGTATAATGGACAAGATAGCAGGCTGACTGGCATTAGCATTTGTGCTTATACCAACTTGTGACTCCTGAGAATATGCAGAAGTGAAGGGTGTTGCATATGCATGATCAGACGGCGTGGTTAATCTGGAATGATCAATATTAATGGTGTGACAGTATTTTTGCAGTGTTTCATAAACAATCTGCCTGCTGTAGAACTGTGCAGGCCAATCTCCAGGCTGAAATATCAGGAACTGTTACATGTATTCAGCCAGACTTGTACCTAAGATCACATCAAATGCTACAGCAAAAGTCATTTTTGCTTTTGGGAGTGAGCTCCAAAAATTTAACTAAATGTACATCTCTCATCTGCCTCATTGTTCGTACCGAGTCGTTTTCGCAGTATTGATGCACTGCAAGTCTGTGCCTCTCAAGTTCGGGATTAAGGTTACAGTGTACCTTCGGGGGTGTCTCCAGTATAACAGCTCTAGTGTCTTAAGATTACACTTAACATACCTAAACCCAGATATCAAATTAAAGCTTATAGAGCTGGCTATCTAAATATGGAAACCATTTGGCAATAGAGTGAATTGTCGAATTTTTTACGACGTCTAAATTCGAACGTCCGAATCAGCTTTAAAACGCTATAACTCAAAGCGATTCTTGTATTTTGCTAATTTGATTTGTTCTCGGGTTTCCGGACACGAAGCACTAAAAAAACGTGTCGGCGATTTCTCGTATTCAATTGCAGTGAAAAGTTACAGAATATTTTCGAAAAAGGGAGAAAAAAAATTGGAATGATCGCACAGAAATGGCTCTTGACGAAAAAGTTTTCGGAAATAAGAAATTCGCCGACACGTTTTTGTTGATTATGTTAGCCTAGCTTCTGTCCAAATTTGAGGAAAATCGAACAAATTCCCTTTGAGTTGTAGCTCTTTAAAGTGTCCCCAACAAGCGAAAAATTAACTTTGAGAAAACAGCGCTTAAAAAAACATATCGCTTAATAAACAAACTCCGCCCACAAAAGTTATACTGTCATTTCTCCGTCAATTTTCACTATTTTTCGATAATTTTTTTTTCGATGAAAGTTCATTCTGTTAACTTTATTTTGACGCCAAAAAGAAAATTTCGATAAATTTTCGATCTGAAGGTACACTGTAACCTTAAAAAGGGTATCACGGACCCACCCAGGCATAATTCTTGAATATGAGAAGCCCAGTTTGTACATTGAGGAAGGATAGGAGACAGTTTGTACACAAGAATTAATGTCAATACCATCTATGCTATGATATGTAGTAGCGACACATTTCGGAATGGCTTTGACGTTTTTGAACACCGTAATCACTATAGTGCACATACTTTTTGTCAGGCATGTTTGATCAGTTTTGGGTCTTCGCTTTGTATGAATAGATGTGTAATCATCAACAATTAACACAAGTTACCACTGTTGTTTAATTGCTTCACAAATCAGTTCATTGATCTTATTTGTATGGCCATAAACAAGCTCTCCATATAAGGTGGTCAGTTTTCGTCGCGAACACGTATTTCCCATTTCGCTTTCGGCCTCCAAACCTTTTTTATTCAGATTTGATTCTTTAAGAAACAAAGCATGGTCAGTTTGTAACCAGTTGCAAACCTGACTAAGCCCATAGCAGAACTTGTATATGATGGCTACAGTCCTTTTCTTGTTTGTTTCTTGTCTTTCACGAGAGTGCCTGGGGTCAGTCATAGCATTTAATATTGTACCAAAAATAATCAGGGCTCCAGCTGAGTCGCACAGCTTTTTAAATTCTTGAGGATCGTAGATGGGAGGCCTGTTGCACAAAGTAAATTCTCGATACAGTCGTTCTTTTATAAGCAGAATCTCCTTTTGTACGTCACACCCTGAAAGATGATAACAAAACGGGTGTGATTAAGTTTCGTGTACCCTTGGAAACATTTGCGCTTCCAAAATAACATACATTTTCCCAGAAAAAATTGCTCACGTTTTGAGAGCTCTTTCATACTATCCGCAACTTCTTCAAAAAGTCCTGTGGGTAGTAGTCTCACCGTTAGGGCCACGGAGGAGATATCCGAAGCAGGTCTCTTTAACAGTCCACTCTGTTAAGTTTAACAAACCACGCGAGTTATCAGTCGAGATCAGAATTCTGCTGCCGTCATTAACAACTGGTGCGTCAGTATACGTCGCCGTAGATTTCTGCATACAGTCCATTTCAAAAGCCCCCTGGACGCTCTTTATAAGGGGGAAGCCTTTCTTTGGTGGTCTACCCTTTGACTGAACAGACTTTCCAGCGAGCTGTAATGAAATATATTTGCGTGCTTTTTGTGTGCGTCTCATCGATTACTTTTAAAACGCATTTTTCTGTAAATCATACTTACATTTATAAAGGTTTTTCCGGTTTTTCGGAACTCAGTTACGGCTTTCCTACACCTCCCACATATTTTTCCACCGGGTGAATCACCGATTCCAAAACATACTTGAAATTCAGAGCGATATAAAGCATCGCAACGTGCATCTGTTTTATTCCCTTTAACATTTTTTCCACAAACGACGCATTTATCTGCAGCAAAATTTGCTTGAATAAAAAAGCAAACGCAGACCACAAGAAACCTTCGAATTACGCGCGCCATCTTTACTCCCGCGATCGCATTATCATCATTCAGCGGATAAACGCATGCGCATGCAAATTTCCCTCCTGAACTTCCCTCCACCTGACACATGGACTTCGTTTATTGGTCAGCCTTCTTATGGATTATTAAGTATGCACTTGCAAAACCATACACAAAATATATCGAATGAACTGCATGAAAGAGGGAATTTGTGGGTAAAGGTAAGGCATTTTCAGAATTTTTAGAGAAAAAGTTAATTGTGGGGGTGTCGTACATACTATATATTTTATGTATATATATATATATATATATATATATATATAATAGTGGCGAATCGTATCTTGAACTGAAACAGCTCGGATTGTTTTCACTCGGATTATTTTCGAATCGTATCTTGAACTGGAACAGCTCGGATTGTTTTCACTGTAACCATCTTTTTCTGCAGCTTCACCGCCTTGTTACTAAAATCTATTAACGGACGAAATTAGTCGTGCTTAGCGAAGCCGATGACTTGTAGGAAGATAACTAACATTCAAGCAACTACGAAAATAGAAGACAGACACTTCCTTGACACCGTCAAAAGTTTTGAATGTTGAAAAAATCCGAGGTTCAAATGATTTCAAATAGAACATAACTGCCTCAACTTCTCAGATTCGAAAAATGGTTCCGGAAATGTCTTCACAGTTAAGAAAATTTCGAAAATATTTTGAACTATAGAAGGAAGGACGGAATCAATTAAAAAATATAGTTCGGAATGATTCTGAAGTGTTATTTCAGCGTGCAAAGAAAGTCGTGTCCGATATCCTAGGGTTAGTGGATTTTGCGGTCGGGCTAGTGGATTCTATCCTGGGCAAGTGAAGTATTTTGGGGGAAAATTTTTTGAGGAAATTCAAATTACAGAAGTCCTGTAAGAGATCGAATTTGTTTTAAATTTTCTGGTAAATTCGTCTGAATCGAAAACCGTTTTCAAACCGATCTGCCGAATTGAGATCTTCTAAAAACAAGTATCGCATCACATTCATGTTTATAGACATCTGTAAAATTATTCCTTTGTAGTCCACACATATTACAATACAGGTGCAAAATATCTCCAAGTAAGAACAATTATTAACAAATACTTTAGAGTCACATTGAGTCTCGATATCGTCAAACCTTAGTATAATCTTGCGCGTGACTATAAAATACCGTAACTGGTGGTCCAATTCATATTCTCTATTTTCGAATTGATACACTTTGTTTGCCCCCCAAATTTTGCATAAACTATCGTTTTGAAATGCTCTTGGGAATATGCAACCCTCCCAACAATAGTTTATGCAAACTTTGGGGGGCAAACAAAGTGTATTATGGGCAATTCGAAAATAGAGAATTAGCGGAAAATTACAGAACTGAAGTCCTTTTGAAACATGCCCGGAAACATGATATGGTATACAATTATATATCTATTGTGTATGAATCCTTTGCTCAGATTCAAGAAATATTTCAAAGAAAGCTAGTTGTCTAAATTATGCTTCTTTGTAAAAAGGAACGGAAAAGGTTTTTGGTCGTGGACTTCAGCGAAAGATTTATTCCGTTTTCAGAAGTTAACGCATTGTCACGTGCATTGTCTATCGGCAGTTCAGCACTGTATCGGTGTTTGTTGATTGCAATTTATCGACCCCGTCGTATTGTTTTAAAGTTCTTAAATGTATAAAATGAAAAACCCAAAATATTTTGTTCCTTTAAAACCTTTGTTTGGTTAACAGGAAGTTGAATTCCTTGAACTATAAATTTGCATAATTTTGTTTTCGAAGTTACTGATGCGTGACTCGGCAGGATTGGAAAACTGACAGACTATGGAACGCCATAACTGCCTTATGATACTTGTTTACATTCTTTAGGGTGGTTTTTTCATTATATGCGGTGGTTACATCATTATATGCGGTGGTTATATCATTATATGTGGTGGTTACATCATTATATGCGGTGGTTACATCATTATATAAGGTGACTTCTTCATTATATTCGGTGCTTTTTCCATTATATGTGGTGCTAATTCCATTCTACGCGGTGGTTTCGGCATTATATGCGGTACTTATTGTATTATAAGTGGTGCTTTTTTATTTATATGCGGTGTTTATCGCATTCTACGTGGTAATTTTTTCAATATACGAGGTGCTTATTTGATTATGTGCGGTGGTTAATTCATTACGTGCATTGCTTTCTTCTTGCGGTGCTTTTCCCGCTATATGCGGTGCTTTTTTCATGATGTGCGGTGGTTAATTCGTTATACGCGGTGCTTTTTTCGTTATACTCACGGAGCCTCGTTGTCGTTTGATTTCAAGCGAGGCCAACAACACAAGGAGGCCTGGGTATGAGGCATGGAGCCAGCGACTACCGCCATTTTGAAGCTGCAACTCATGGTTTTTAGCCAAACATGGAACCAATTTTGAATGAGTTAGGGTTAGGTGTTCTGAGGGAGAGATTTGAAGCTGAGAGTCGAGCCAGAAGTCGTGGCATGCTTAACACGTTTATAAATGTTGCTCAGTAAAGTGATTGATAATGTGACATAAGTCTTTGTCAACTACATGCGAGAGTTCTTTTCAGAACAATCATATAATAACAGACTAATAACCTCGGGCAATGACAGGTGACAGACTTATGAGCTTGTTTTATACTCACTGTTTAGTTCTTGTTATCAGGTATAGAGAAAGGGATGGGTGCTGGTCATTTTATTGGACTTTCATTGCAACTTTGAGAGTTGCAGTCAAGAATATTGTCACAAAATGGTGGTCATTTAGTTGTTTTATGGGATACCCAATAAATACTGCTTTCTCCTACCTGTTTAAACTTAAGCATTTTCTTCAGAATTGGGACAGGAATATGTTTACATTTCAGCATAGCAAAAGTGATCTGCAAGGTGCAACTTAGATACTTTTTCAATCCTCATATTATTTTTTTGCATTCTGCACTTCTGGTTGCAGGATTTGAGTTTCTGAAAATTGTTGGGTTAGTCACTTAGATTAAGGTTGTTCAAGTAGACTTACAACAGACTAGCTTTACAGTTAAATGCAAGAATAAAAGTAAGTTGAAAAAAATCTGAAATAGAGACTGATGATTCTTATTTTATTATTTGATGACATAAAGTAGTTGCATTGGAGATTGCATAAAGTTTAACAGAAATGTCTGTATTAGAGGGTAATATGAAAGGACTACTTTACCAAATATTTTAATATTAGTTGTTTCTATACAAGCTGTTGTTTGTACTCACTGAAGTCACATGTGCTTGTGTTTGGTACAGTATTTGAATTTAAATAGCTTTACCACCCTTAAGTGAGCTTCAGTTGCTACTTTAAAAAGCTAAAAGCTACATACAAAAATTCAGGTGTTTTTGGGCAAACTAAAACATTAACCTAAAAAGTCACTTATGGTATTCGTACCACTTTTCAAAGGATTTTGCAGATCAGAATATCAACATAAAAACTCAAATTATATAATGTTTTGACAAAGCTTCCTAACCAATGAAAAAATTGATGCTTTTTCAAACATGACATACATGTTTAATTGAAAGGCTTTCCATATTACATGATTCAATTTCCTCTATTTAAGAATCAGATGAATGTTGTTTGACAATTTGTAGCCCTTTCAGGTACATGTCAATGCCAAAGTTTGAAGATGTCCATGTTGGTGGAATTTCAGACTGCAGCTGTTGTTTGCAGTTGTCACTCAATTGAAATGATGGGGGTTGAAACATTGGCCTAGTATCCTGACTGCCCTCCCCTATCTCATCATTTATGAAACCTTCAACACCATAACTGTTTATAGCCTCACTTTCCAATTCAATCCCCACAGGATTTTGCAGTTGACCAGCAATCCACATTCTGATAGGCGATGATCTAGCCGTGCGCATTCTATGCTGCGACCAGGCCCTATTCCACATGTCAAGCTTTTCTTGGATTTTGTACAGAAAAACATGCTGGATAACAAACACATGAAGATCATTATGGGGATCTAGGATTCCTTCATCTTCCATAAAATAAAACAATTGATAGTACACAGCTAGCACCTCTTGATAAACGTCCCTCCATAGGCGTTCAATGCGTTGATTATGAGTGCTCTTTCCTGTAATGGCACTCCCTCTGTTCACTCCCCTTCTTGAAATCATGTAATCTGCAATGTTTACATTCTCGAGTCCCATGTCAGTTCGTACTCTGCTTGGAAGGCCATACGTGTTTACTGCTTCAAGGAAGCACGTTAAAAGAGCGTCTGCGTTGTTGGTGTCTGTGCATTTTAGCATGACTGGTAATCGACTGAAACCATCGATTCCGCCTACGATAATGAAGTTCCATCTTACAAGTTTATGATTTGTGTCGATATGCCACAAATGGTTCGATCCTTGAACGTTATATACTCTCCGTTTCAAGCGCCCTTTCTTTCTCTCTCGCTCCTTCCTGGTCCACACGGTGAATACTATCCCTAAGTCGCATTCTCTGCACTTTGATGCCTCTTTCCTTAAGAAGAAACTTCAACATTTGCTCTCCACAAAAGGGAAAATCATTCGACAATTGCCTTATATAACGATCGAGGTCATCGTCAGATATGTTGCTAAAATTTAGGGACCTGAGTCCGTATCTTTCCATTCTACGATAAACTGTTCTTTCACTGACGGAAAGCATACAGGAAATCTGCTCGATCGTGAAGCCCTCTTCTAAATGACCTTCCAGTATTGATTTAGGAATGTCAAATTCAGGTGCACCGCAACCTTCACGCCTTTTTTGTGGCTTTATGCCTACCGTATGTAGAACATTCCAAGCGTAAATTCATCATGTCCACCCTGCTGATTATCCCTAATTGATTCATTTCATGAGTAGATAACATTGATATTATATCTGGAGAAATTTTTTCCCTTTGGAACAGTTCGGTCAAATGACCTAAACTGAGTTTTTTAAGAATACGAGCCATAACATCCAACTTTTCCAAGGAGGCCGCCATTTTTGCGAAAATGCCCAGAACCCAGGCCTCCTTGTGTTGTTGGCCTCGCTTGAAATCAAACGACAACGAGGCTCCGTGAGTATAACGAAAAAAGCACCGCGTATAACCAGGGCGCTAGAAAGAATGGGCGGTGCAACGCGCCCACAGCGCTTGGGCGATGTGTGATGCGGAGCAAGACTGGGCCGAGCGCCCTCGAGAGAGCCGGAGTTAAAAAAATGGCGGCAAATGGAGATTGATGGCTGATGAAGAAAAGGGATCGCTGCAAGAAAACGGTACAAGATATCCACTTAATGTTTTCGACATGAAGATTTCAATGTATTTTCAAAGCTGTAGGCGAGAAAAAACGGGTTTTATACTGTAACATTTATCACGAATTATTGGAAATAAAACGAGCTTGTTAGAAATGCGTTACGCAAAATGTTTGCACGCAAAAACTAAAACATTAATTCCCAGCGAACTATGACAGTAAACGGGTAAAGGTTAAGAGTATAGATAGAGGACCTTTTGCTCTTTCATCCGTGTAAATTTCGTTTTGAACTTTTTTGAACTTTTTTAGTTACATGCTATAGAATTAAGGTGGTTGTTCTGTGATGCGATTAATATTGAGACTGACTAGCTGTGGAAGCATATTTTTGTTTAAAAAAACTTCATGTGCCCTATTCAGGCACTACTAAAGCATTGAATGATAGGTTTGATCGAATGAAGGCCCCAAAACACTAAAAATGTTTCATTGATAAGGTGTAAATTGTTGAAGCATGCAGTGATTATAGTTATTGATAGCAGTGTAAATTAAAGTTGTTGTTTCTCTGATCCTGATGGCATAATGTACTGTACTGCATTATAAAATCTGATTTTCTGCTTCCAGTCACACAGTTATTTAGCCCTTTTTTTAAAGACCTGTGAAATAGTAAATACCAGCGTGCTGTGATAATGAGTGGTACAGGACATTAATACATTCCCAAAATAATTTTTATGAGACAACACTTACAAAATAATAAAATTCAGCAATGGATAAACCCGGCATTATCTGCATAGGATATGTTTGTGGATTTAAAGTTAAACACATGTACAGAACATACTAAAGAAGAACAACAGAAAGGAAAGGGGCCATATCGTATTGTGTCAAAATCAAAAGGGGTCTAGCAGCTTAACCCTAACCCTAGACCCATTTTGACATTTGTTTTAGTTATGTGGAACAGATCTTCAACAAAAATAACTGTTGATATATTAAATATAGATTGATAAATAAATGTCAGTGTCATATACACAAGCTATATGATGTTTCCTTTTGTGATACTGTATTTCCATTGTCCTGGAGCACAGGTCATTCATTAAGTATGGTATACTTTAATTAAATATCAATGTTGTATAAAAATGACATGTGACATTTCCTTGTGATATTCCCATAGTCCCAAAGCAAACTGATCTTTCCTGCAGTTTCCTGATTATTTTGGCTGGTCATCCAAATATAAGGAAGAGATCGAGACTAAAATAATACAAATTTAACATCAACTTAAAATTATTATTTCAAAAGTATTAAGTAAATGGTACCCTCTTTACAACTCAATTCAATACCTTTCAATATGTAAACATCTCACTGTAAATAAACTTAAGCATAATAAAAAAAAATAGAGTAAATAAAAAAACTTAAAAGATTCTTATGGAACCCAGGGGAGAGGGGGGGGGGGGGGTGTGGGGGGAGGGTTTAAGAGGAAATAATCAGATAGATATAAAGTGACTGGGAGATGCAAAATAACTTTTTGAGTTTGAAATTCTTATATCAGTTCTATTTTTTTAGGAGAGAGGGGTTATATTAAGTAAAATTAGTTTTTTATATAAGCCATTTGCAACATTGGACATTATACTGAAAAGGCATGAGATTTTAGGGGTTTTGTTTTGATCCTTTTTTATTATTATGTAAGTTTATACAGTGTATGGCTTTGTTTGCAACTCAATCTGTCTCACTTTTAAACCCTGAAGTACAGCCCTGAACACCCGGGGGAGGGGGGGGGGGCACTCCCTTATAAGGGCTTAATGGGGACGTGCGGCCAGCCAGGGTATGTTTTTCGGGATTTTTGTCTTAAACAGGGTATCGATTTAATCATTTTTTGTCTTAATCAAGGTATCGATTTTATCAATTGTTGTCTTAAACAGGGTATCTTTACTTGGACGAATAAACAGCCTGCGTATATGTTCTATGAACTAAACTGCAGCAATTTTTTTATCTTAAACAGGGTAGGAAAATAAGCGATTTTTGTCGTAAACAGGGTCAGGGTATGAGGGGCCGGGCCGCACCTCCCCACCCAAGGATATATCGAGTACCCCCCACCCCCCCCCCCCCCCCCGGGCCCGAACAGCCACCACCCTTCCTACAGGATGCAGCATTGTTAAATAGTTAAAAGGGTTGACAGGGTAAGAATGTCTCATCTGATCACAAAATATCCACATCACATATAAAGGACCATAAAGAGATGTCCCTGTCCCTATTGATGTTGCTATAACAAAGTGCATGTTGATGTATGTTAGTTTGATACAATACAATTGTACAACATAAGAATTGTTCTTCTTATGTTCTGTACATGTGTTTATCTTTAAATCCACACACATATCCTATGCAGATAATGGTTTATCCATTGCTGAATGACCTGAATTTTATCATTTTGTAAGTGTTGTCTCATAAAAATTATTTTAGGAATGTATTAATGTCCTGTATCACTCAGTATCACAGCACGCTGGTATTTACTATTTCACAGGTCTTTAAAAAAAGGGCTAAATAACTGTGTGACTGGAAGAAGAAAATCAGATTTTATAATGCAGTACAGTACATTATGCCATCAGGATCAGAGAACCAACCACTTTAATTTACACTGCTATCAATAACTATAATCACTGCATGCTTCAACAATTTACACCTTATCAATGAAACATTTTTAGTGTTTTGGGGCCTTCATTCGATCAAACCTATCATTCAATGCTTTAGTAGTGCCTGAATAGGGCACATGAAGTTTTTTTAAACAAAAATATGCTTCCACAGCTAGTCAGTCTCAATATTAATCGCATCACAGAACAACCACCTTAATTCTATAGCATGTAACTAAAAAAGTTAAAAAAAGTTCGAAACGAAATTTACACGGATGAAAGAGCAAAAGGTCCTCTATCTATACTCTTAACCTTTACCCGTTTACTGTCATAGTTCGCAGGGAATTAATGTTTTAGTTTTTGCGTGCAAACATTTTGCGTAACGCATTTCTAACAAGCTCGTTTTATTTCCAATAATTCGTGATAAATGTTTCAGTATAAAACCCGTTTTTTCTCGCCTACAGCTTTGAAAATACATTGAAATCTTCATGTCGAAAACATTAAGTGGATATCTTGTACCGTTTTCTTGCAGCGATCCCTTTTCTTCATCAGCCATCAATCTCCATTTGCCGCCATTTTTTTTTAACTCCGGCTCTCTCGAGGGCGCTCGGCCCAGTCTTGCTCCGCATCACACATCGCCCAAGCGCTGTGGGCGCGTTGCACCGCCCATTCTTTTTAGCGCCCTGGTATAACGAATTAACCACCGCACATCATGAAAAAAGCACCGCATATAGCGGGAAAAGCACCGCAAGAAGAAAGCAATGCACGTAATGAATTAACCACCGCACATAATCAAATAAGCACCTCGTATAATGAAAAAATTACCACGTAGAATGCGATAAACACCGCATATAAATAAAAAAGCACCACTTATAATACAATAAGTACCGCATATAATGCCGAAACCACCGCGTAGAATGGAATTAGCACCACATATAATGGAAAAAGCACCGAATATAATGAAGAAGTCACCTCATATAATGATGTAACCACCGCATATAATGATGTAACCACCACATATAATGATATAACCACCGCATATAATGATGTAACCACCGCATATAATGAAAAAACCACCCTAAAGAATGTAAACAAGTATCATAAGGCAGTTATGGCGTTCCATAATAGACAAACTAATTTTCTTCAGATAACTAATCTAATACATCATTGTTTTCATCAGTATAAGAAGCTAGATATTGAACAAAGCTATCAAAATTGTTTGTATGCC
Source organism: Cladopsammia gracilis (assembly GCA_022457155.1). NCBI lineage: Eukaryota > Metazoa > Cnidaria > Anthozoa > Scleractinia > Dendrophylliidae > Cladopsammia > Cladopsammia gracilis. The sequence continues at coordinate 1,260,341 of JAJGOT010000154.1, forward strand.
ATGACTTATAATTAGAAGTCAACTTACAGTAAGGGGCGGACCAATTACCCAAAAAAAAATCCTGCAAAGGAAAATTGTGTCAAAAAAAAAAATTCCTGCAAGCAGTTGACCATAAAAAAAATAAAATCCTGCAGCTAACTGCATATATATAATTATATATTTATTTATTTTAAACTGGAACATATGAGAGTATGACATGCTCTCTGGTAGTAAAATTCATCAAAAAGCAACTTCAGGTTAAATCCTGAATGCTGTCAAAAATTACCTGCCTCAAAGGTCTATCTGGTACATGTACCAGTATCTTAATATAACCAAAACCTTGTTTATGTACATATTTGAAAACACTGTAAACATCATGAAATATGTAACCTGCTCCACTACACGCAAGCATTTTTAAAATACATTACAGATTGTCTAACCGTCCCGATTTAGTCGAGATTACCCCGATTTTACTTCAAAATCCCGAATCCCGACCAATATGTGATCGGGATAGAAAAATCCCGATTTTGACATCTGTTCTGTCATTTTTGTCAAATTCTCATAATACTTACTACACAAAAAGACGAAATTGCGTATACTTAACTCTGATATCCAGATAAACTAAAGAAACAGCAAGAAATATAAAATGAAATCGAGTACTTGTATGTGGAGCCACACAAAGCGACAAGAAGCCACATCAATTTGCCAAACATTTGACAGAAATTGTTGTCTCAGGACACTAGAAATGGAGTTTCAGAGCATCAAGATTTCAAAATTTTCTGGTGGGGCTGCCCCCAGACCCCCCTAGCAGCTCGCGCCTTCGGCGCTCGACCACTCCATCTCAATCAGTCTTATTTCTCCCCTTTTTTTATGCAAAGGTTCGACAGTCTGACTTAAATCTACTCTCCAGCATTTAATACCAAAAATGGATTGGGCCAAGTATAAAAAAAAATTGGAGCTTGCACACATTTATAAAGAAGATCTGAGAAAAAAAAACCTGCAGGCTTGCCAGTGCCAAAAAAAAATCTTGCAGGAAACTCAGGCCGAAAAAAAAATCATACACTGAAAAATTTTTGACCCCCCTCCCAGGATTTCTAATGGTCCACCCCTAAATAAAGTTCTCCTGGCTACTGAAGACATTTTCATTTTCCGGCGGGAAATAATTATTTTGGTAGCAAATTGCACAATCAAGCGCTGTCACCGGCAACTTTCCTTGTTGATGTTGTAGTGTATTTAATGGGAATGTTGTTTTGTTTCGAGGTCGTCTTCTCGGAAAATGCTGTGTTTAAAGTAATTGCAAAATGTTTGTTAGTCATGATCCTCGTGTTAGAGCGCACTTGGAGAAGCCTTTTTCCAGAGTAGTCACGAAATCTCTGAGACCGTGGAACTGGTTGAGAATATTCTGGTGAACTCAAAGCATTGCAAAACCTTGAGTCTTTAGAATGGAAAAACCTATCCGGAGACAGCCTGGGTCAGGGTCTGATCCCCACAGATTTACCAAGCAATCTTGAAGGTGTACAAGCGAAAAAGGCGACAAGTGATGGCAACTGCCTGTATCATTCGGCATCAATTATCCTGAACAGTAATGAAGATTTATCTTCATTGTTAAGGCTCCTAACTGCAACTGAACTTTATGAGAATGCACCATTTTATGCAACACATCTAAACTTATCTGAAGCTGCAAGTGACTGTGGTCTACCAGAGATTAGTTTATTCATCTAGTGTTTGTCTGAGTGAGCTAAGAGTATTTGACGACACAAATGATCGTGTCGAGGCTGTAAAAGGTGAAGCTATTGCAAGATGCCGGGACAGAAAATGGTCCGTAATGATGCACATGATGGCTCTTTCAACTGTTATCATCAGATCGATATTCTCCCTGCATCCAGAATGTAACACAAACACTCGTCCTCTCTGTCGCAAACAAATTGTACCTCGTGATTATGCTACAAAGAAACCAGACGTCAGTGTGAATATGGCGATGATTCTTTGGTCCAGGGACAGCAACTTGGACATCCGATCAGGAATTTGGTATCAGCCCAACCACTTCATACCAATATCTGGGGTTAAAGGCAAACCACCACAACCCTCAACAACTCCAGCACCAGTCAAAGATCACCATGATGGGTGCAGAGGAGGAAGCGACGCAAAATAAGTGATTTCTTTGGACCACAGCATCAATCTCCACAACCGGCTCAGAAAGAAAGTTTTCCACCTGTATTAAAGAAGCAACGTTTGGAAGAGGATGACAAAATCCACCAATACTTCTAAGCAAGTGTGGCAAACGGGTTCATGAAGGGAAGGCAGACTTAAAACTTCACCCGAATGAATGAAAGAAAGTGAGAAAACAAAAACGCCAAAAGGGAAGTATGAAATGAAGAGGCAGCGCGTCTTTCAGCCCCACTGGAAAGAAGTATATCCTTGGGTCGAGCATGACTCTATCCACGATGTAATGTTTTGCAAGGTATGTGAAGCTAAATGTAACTAATAGCGGAACACTTGCCAGGCCGAAGGCCTGGCTGCGCAGCCCCATACTCATAGAACCAGAACCTATGCCCTTCATTTTTCATGGTCATGGCTAGCGGAATGTTCCGCGGGCGCGCGTGTGCCCTCCGTCCGCGTGTGCCCTCCGTCCGCTGTCGCACAGGACCGGACTACTGCGCAGGACTAGCTCGCGGGCGCGTATGACGTCGCAAAACATGCGCGTACGACGTCATGTTGAAACTAAAGCGAAGCTTTGTTTTTCGCGCGGTTACACGGCCGAATGTCACGTCAGCTAGAAAAACACTTTGGTGTTTTGCTGTGAATTTACTAAGCGGAGAAAACCGTTTAAATTAAAGGCGTTATTTCCCTGAATATTTCGCGGTTTGCTACTCAAGACAAGGATACTAATTAAGGGATACTCAGAAGCCGCTTTAGTGGAAAAAGACGAGCTTTCATGGATAAAATCTTGCTTCGAGGAACTTCATGTATTACGTTTTTATCAAATGCGGGAGATGTTTGTTTTGTACGGATTTCAGAACCAGAAGCGGAGATTTGAATTTCCAAGCAAGCGAGGGACATAAAGGTAAAACAGATTACAGTTTTCGATGAGAATTTATGTTGATATCAATCTGTGTGTGACTTTTTATTGGTGTTATTGTTAGTTTTGGAGAATTGATTTTAAAACGTGCTTAAATTCAGTTGTATCGATCTCTTAAATTTCATCGAAGAAAGCTTGAACTCGATGAGCTATAATTAAATGGTACGCGTTTTGCTTTTAAACGTAAACTAATGGAGATTTGAATAAATTTTTTCGAAAGAAGATTGTGTTGTCCATTTTTATGTGTTTGTTCATTCATTAGATAGTTTGAAAAGCGATTTTATGTAAACAAAACAAGACTTTGATTTTATAGTACAGTTCTATCTTCACTCGCATCCCCATATGCAAATATGTTTGTGTATTTTTGCAATTTTTGATTTTCAAATCAGTTTCTCGGGCAATTTTTGACAAACAAAAACTGTATTTTATTCGGAAACTAGTGGTACTAGTTATTCTAGAAAGAGAAAAGTTGTTTTTGTGAACTTTTGTACGGTCTATAAAAATGTACTGTGCAGACGGTCGCGTAATACTGTTTTTGAGAATTGCTAAAATTGAAAATAGCCCGTTCGTCAATCTTAATTCTTGTGCTTCCAACCTTTCACCTTAGTTAAGTTTCACCTTAGTTAAGCTTGTTCAAAGTGCGACGCTGTTAGGCTTGGGCTATCTATATATATTATCATTTTTGTGTGTGAAAATGTAGAAGAATACTAACTCATTAAGAATTGAATGTATGATTACAAAATCTGAAGTACCATGGCATAGCCTCATAAACTAAGAAAATATATTTCGGTTGTAAGCCACACCCCCATTGTCATTTCTACCCTGGATGACCTCTCTTACGAAGTTGTATAAGTAGAATGGCCTCATATATATATCCCTCGAGAACATATATTTTTTAATAATAACATGCTCGAAACTGAAAATAACAGGTTTAGAGGACTTCTTGCTTTGACCAGTGACAGCTTGTGGTATTATAGCTGTTGACAATTAACATTTTCATGTAGGTATGCCGTACTTATCCAAACATTTGTGATAAATCAAGTCCCCTTTAAAAAGGCGCTGGTGGTATTGGAAAATATCGTGTACAAAGTCTCAAGTTCCATGACGCAAGGCTAGCGACCACGGAAAGTGTGTCAACAAATGGAAAGTTGAAAAAGAAAATGCTGCCAAGCCCTTTACAACTATAATGAAGACAATATCTGCCAAGCTGGATGAACTAACCAAATCAAGAATGGAAAGGTTGTTCAATACTGCTCATTATTAGGTCTCGCGTTCAAAAAATTCACGGGTTTGTGTGATTTACAACAGAAGAATGGAGTAGACATGGGCAATAATTACCACAATGAAATTAAATGTAGGGAGTTTGTGTCCAGCATAGGGACTATTGAACGGGAAAAGTGTGCAAAGGAAATCAAGGATGCCAGGTTTCTGTGTGTATTGGCAGATGGCGCCACTGACAAGAGTGTCACAGAGCAGTTGACTGTTTTTGTACGCTACACTGCTTCAAATGGGAGACCTTCGACACAGTTTTCTGACCTTGTCTCTCTTCAGTCTGGCAATGCTGTTAGTATAACAGATGCTATTGACAAAGGACTCGAAGCTGTACAGGTTGATGAAAATGTGTTGAGTGACAAGCTAGTAGGCTGTAATTTTGATGGGGCCAGTGTGATGATTGGGGTAAAGGGTGGAGTGAGTAAGAAGCTGGAGGAGAAAGTGGGTCACCCATTATACATCATCCACTGTGTAGCTCACAAAATGGAACTGGCTATACTTGATGCTGTGAAAAGGTGCCCTTACCTTTCAACATTTGAGGATACGGTTAAAGAGGTGTACAAGTTTTATTACTATTCCCCAAAACGACGAAGAGAGGTTAATGAGATTGCTAGTATTATCGACGAAAATGTGCTGTAGTGTAGCAGCTCCATTGTTTTAGGTGTGACGGTTGCTTCTGTTTTTTGGGCTAGGAGCCATTGTTTTTGATATTTGTTGTATTGTTCTCTCGAAGGGTTTCAAACCAATGGTGTGAGACCTTACGAGAGCTGCTACATCGCCCAAAATGTGGTCTATTACAGCGACCTGCAGAAGACGAGATGGCTGGCAAGCAGATACCGAGCAATTACTGCCCTGGAGAAGCACTATGTCACTACTGTTATGCACCTGCAGCATAAAACTGGGTCCACTGGTGAAGATGGGGCACGTGCCAAGGGAATTCTGAAACAATTCCTGTCCGAGACGTTTGTCAAACACCCTTATTTCTTGCTGGATGTCATGAAGATTCTGTCAGAGATGAGTAAATCATTCCAACAAGATCAACTTTGCATGACAGATGTAGTCGCGACACTAGAGACTACCATGATCACGTTAGAAGAGTTGAAACTCCAAAGGGGATGCCAATACAGAAAGTTCCTGGAGAGGCATTCAAAGGAAACAGCCATGTTCATCTGTGGCAAAGACAAAGGACACGAACTGCGACTGACACGTCCAGGCAACATTCTTGATCAACAGTTTGACACATTTCTCTCAGAAGTGTTAACGTATCTGAAGTCAAGGTTTGGGAATCTTCAGGAGAATCTTCAGGAGAAACCCTACATCTTGTTCTTTGACCCTAGAGAGATGCCTCAGAATCAGAATGGTCATGATGAAATCCGTTCCCTTGTTCAGTACTTTGAACACTTTCTCACTGAGAATGAGCAGTAAAACATCGTTGACTCAGTGGCCCATGCGTACCAGACTCAACAGACAAAATGCAAACAATCCCGTTGATGTGTTTTCAAATCTGATAGCTTCACGGCCTGATGATGTGAAAGACTGCTTTGTACTCCTGGACATCATGAATATACTGTCACCATCAACAGCCACGTGTGAAAGGAGCTTCTCGGCCATGAACCAGCTCAAGAGTAATGTCCGCACACAACTCTCGCAGAGTAGCTTGGTAGACTTAATGAGAGTACGTTCTTCTAATGTCTCTACCAAAGAATACACTTATGGACCGGCCATCTCACACTGGATTTTAGATGCAAAGACGAAGAGACATATATTGTAAAACAGTGATTGAGCGTGAGATCATAGAACTGCACATGCCTTTCGATTTCGATGTTTAATCACAGTTGTAATTCGACTTGGCTGAGATTAATCATTTGCCTTACATGTACATTACTTGTTGCTTCGTAAGACCTGCCTGTTAGTATCAGGTATCTTAGTTTATCTTAAAAGAGGAGACCAGAACGTTTGTGATGATTAAGCCTGCCTTAATGTCATGAGAGTAACTGTATTAGGAATGGTAGTAAACACAGCTTCTAACTTAATGTAGAAATTGTTTCAAGAGGTAACGAAATTGCTACAAGATGTTTCAATAGGTTAAGTCAGTTATATGTGGATTTTAACATTATGTGTTCAAGGAAAACCGGCCTTCCATTATTTGGAGCTTGATTCCGCTAGTTTCACTTTGATTCCTTATTTTATCAACCTATTTATAGCGGAGCACTCGCGGGCCGAAGGCCCGCTGCGAAGCACCATACTCATAGAACCTATGCCCGTCATTTTTCATGGTCATGGCTAGCGGAATGTTTCGCGGGCGCGTTGTCTGCCCGCCGCCGCCGCCCGCCGTACGCGTTTGGTTAGCTCGCAGGCGCGTATGACGTCGCAAAACATGCGCGTATGACGCCACACGCGCGGCTACACAGCCGTCAGCTCGGTAAACACTTTAATTTGGATCTTTTCGCAGTGTTTAGCGGAGCAGTAAAGTCGTTATTTCCCTGCATTTTTTCGCGGCTTGCTACTCAAGACAGGGATACTAATTAAGGGATACTCAGAAGCCGCTTTAGTCGAAAAAGAAGAGCTTTCAGGGATGAAATCTTGCTTCGAGAAACTTCATACGTTTTTATCAATGCAGAAGCAATGCGGGGAGATGCCTTGTTTTTATTACGGATTTCAGAACCGAAGAAGCGGAGTTTTAACGAATTTCCAAGCAGTCCAGTGACTTAAAGGTAAAATAAATCACATTTTTCGATGGGAATTTATGTTGATATCAATTTTTGATTGACTTTTCCTTTGTGTTCTCTTTAGTTTTGGAGACATGTTTATGAAACGTGCTCAAATTAAGTCGTGTTGTTATCTTGAATTTCATCGAGGACAGCTCTGCCTTAATGCGCTATAAATAAAACGTGTTTTGCTTTTAAACATAAACTAATGGAGATTTGAATAAAATTTTTCGAAAGAAGATTGTGTTGTCCATTTTATGTGTTTGTTCATTCATTACATAGATTGAAAAGCGATTTTATGTAAACAAAACAAGACTTAGATTTTCTGTCTTCACTCACGTCGCCTTATATGTTTGTGTATTTTTGCAATTTTTATTTCCAAATCAGTTTCTCGGGCAATTTTTGACAAACAACTGTATTTTATTCGGAAAGTAGTCGTACTAGTTATTCTAGACAGAGAAAAGTTGTTTTTGTGAACTTAATGTACTGTGCAGACGGTCGGGTAATACTGTTTTTGAGAATTGCTAAAATTGAAAAATAGCCCGGTCGTCAATCTTAATTCTTGTGCTTCCGACCTTTCGCCGTAGTTAAGTTTCACCTTAGTTAAGCTTGTTCAAAGTGCGACGCTGTTAGGCTGGGCCTGTCTATATATATTAGCAGTTGAGAAGTTGACGTTTTCTGAAAAAAAAGGCATACATGATCGTATGATGGACACTGAATTATTGTACCAGTATTAAAAGTATCTTACCAACTGGTAGTTAAATGTTAATAAACATTTACACTTTTATTGTTAATTAAGGCTTTAATTAAATTATAATTGAGTATTAATAATTAATTAATTAATTAATTAATTGAATAATTAATTGTGGTAGTGAGATTTTTTTGGGGGGCTAGTGAAAGTAACTTCCGGGCTAGTAAATCTTAGTTACAGCAGGGCAAGCTGGAAATTTTTTTTTTCTTTGCACCCTGTATTCATTATTGTGTAAATCTCTTTCATCGACAAATGTATGTCTAAAGTTCCTAGTATTTTCATGTATTGGTTTTTACGGGTAACCACACAAGTAGAATATTTCAGCATTTTACATACAGCTATTTCAATTAAAGTTGCGGATAAAAGCTCAAAGCCTACAAGCTAAGCCAAGACCTCAAGGTAGTATGGATAGTTGTTAATAGTCATGGTGGTGAATTGATGCATATAAATCCCATACTACCTTGCGGTCTGGGCTTTGAGCATTTTTCATCCGACAACGTTAATTGAAATAGCTGTATACTACTCACACGCATTACATACCACGCTGGTACACATCGCACCGCGGAATGAAGAGCAAATCTATTTGGGAGTCTGTTATGGTTAATTTTGTTTGCTTCTGGCGTATTGTTTGATGGCGCGTTCGTTGAAAATTCCATGAGGTTTAATTTCAGTAGTTTTCTTGGATATCGAACAGCAACATTTTGGTTGACAAAATATTGTATCAGCGACTTTTTTTATTCCCTAGTATTGTAGCTAGGGATAATATAGAATTGTCACGTCCAAATTCTCTTTTATTTTTGGTACATGTATACAGCTATTTCAATAAACGTTGTCGGATGAAAGCTCAAAGCCAAGACCGCCAGGTAGCATAGGTAGTTGTAAATAGCTATTGCATAAAAATCCCATACTACCTTGCGGTCTTGGCTTTTCACCTTTTTCATCCGACAACGTTAATTGAAATAGCTGTATGTATGTACGTTTCTTAGAATTTCTTACCTTGTATGGCACAGAATCAAATTGGTAACGATAAAAGAGAGCATTAAATAAAAATGCTAGAAGAAACAATAAAATACGTTTCTTACTTTTCTTTACTCTTTATTGTTACAAGCACTGAACTTGGCTGACATGCGAAATAAGGGAACTAATTAAGCGTTTCGTCTTGATTTGTTTAAAATTTTGTCATGGATATACTTATATCATGTTTGTGCGTTTCTTGGAATTTGGTCCTGCATGGCTCGTGAACAAACGAAGTGCTAAATAGAAAAATGTTTTCTGTAAGCTTCTCAGTGGTTTTCTTTTCTTTATCATTACAATTTTAAGCTAATTGGCATAAACGGAAACTGTAGCATAGATTATTGACTTTTCCGTGCTTGCATGAAAGTAAAAAATATTTAGGTCTCGAGAAACCGCAAAGTGGTGAGAATCTTCTTCAGACAAAACAAGTTTGAAACAAGCAATAGCTAGAAATAGGACAAACAAGGCAAAACATTTATTTGTGATGCTAATGCTAAACGTTCTGTCAACATTAATAATACATTTATGGTACATATTGTTATGTATCTTTCTTGGAATTTATACTGCTACACGGGTCACAGCGGTTCCACACAAAAACTGTGTGACCGTTTGTATCTTTTTTTAACTTTAAAAAAATCAAAGGAAATTGGAGGCCCGAAAGGCTAGTACTACCTTAAAATATAGCGGCAGTCATATTTACGTTGAAGTTCGAAATAAACATAATTTTACTTAAATGTAGTGTTTTGTTGCCCTTGTGGCTGTAAACGGCAAATCTTGGTATTTTGAAGGGTTTGTATTGGCCGTTAACTCTCAGCGTTATATAATGTATACGTAAACATCGAACGCAAATCCCTTCGATCAAATCGCCAATTTCGCCATTTATATTTTCAGCCAGGAGGACAAAAATTCAATCAAAGGCTCCTATGAGCCAACCCGTGAATAAGAAATGATAACGCGTAACGCGATATTGCTGTAAGCTTAATATGCTTTTATACTGACACGGTTCGATATTTTTATAAAATTAAACGTACTGACTACTGAAGAACGCGAAAAAAAAAGGTTCACAGCGAGATTTGAACTCGAGCCGTCTGACTGCTGTCTCATAGCCATAACAAGAACCACACCACTAGGCCACGAAAACCTATGGCAGTCGTTGTACTGAGAAGCATTATATTGCAATTTATTAGCCTGCAGAAGAGGCCAATTTTTTTTTTTTCGTTTCTCAAGCGAGGGAGGCGAGCGCGAAGGATTCACGCGAGGGAAGGAGCTTGGTTTGCCCCGCGCGCATTCTCTAGCGCTCAAAAAATACGCAAAAAATAACGATTGTTGAAAGGTCCCTACTTCTCTCAATCTCCTGTTGAAGCAAAGAAGTCTTGAATTGTGATGATAAATCAGTTTCCCAACAAAGAACCTTTGATCTTTAGATGAATATTTTTGTATTGTTTGGTATTACTTTTACAAGACTCTTGAAATATTTTTCCTGAGCATATACTCCCTCCTGATGAAAACACCATAGCCAGCCAATCAGATTGTTATATCTGCAGTAGCCTGTAATTCTATTTCCTATGGTAATCCATCTTGTTAATGAAAAGTGTGAAATGCGGGCAGATAGTAATTTTAAAAAACAAGTAATAATTTTGCACTTTATAATTTGAAAGTGAGCTGTACCATTTATGTTTTTAGTATACTGAATTGGTTGTATGTGATTTTCATTATAAACCAGGAGGCAATACATATATTTTGACTTCTTTGTGGGTTTATAGATACAACTAATACAATAGCAGGGAAGCCACATCAAAAAACCTGTGCGTCCACTATTATTTATTATAGCATTTTCGAGAATTGATTTGCTTTGCTTTGAAGTGAATCACACAATAGTCCTTCCTTGTTGTCACTGAAAACATTAAAACTTACTTCAGCTCCACAAACATCAACAGTTTTTGGTAAATCAGATGATGACATACACAAATTTAAACATGCATTGTCACAGTCTTTTGCCATTGTCATGTTGTGGTGCAATTTCGTCCTTGGTGCAAATTTTATTTTCCTTTGTTCAAAACTCATTATCATACATTATCATACATTTCCATACCCAAAAACAAAGGAAAATAAAATTTGCACCAAGGACAAAATTGCACCACAACATCTACAACAGTAGCTAAAGTGTTTGAATTCCAATAACTACATGATTTCATCAGTATAGTGTAGCAGAGAGAGTGGATGGCTACAGCACAACTTAGATTGAAATTTACGGTCTCATTTGCATAGTTCTGAGGAAGTAACCCCTTCACCTCAAACATATCATCGTTATGTAGACTCTGATTTTGTATAGCATACTAAGCTACATGTATCAAGTGATAATGCTTCAAGAAGCACACATGTACCTTGAGGATGGCCTCGATCTACCATATACATCCCTTGCATGAGAATCAAATACTGTATTTCGAACCCCATATCAACATTACAATAGATAGAAACACCAATACATCCCACAGTTAATATAAAATTGGTGTAGTTTTGAGATAATAGTGATTCAAAGGCTCTTTGTTAAGAGGTACAGTACTGATACCCCTCTATTGAAGTCTCTTGATGTACAGTACCGGTGTAGCTTTTACTGTATTCTAGTTCATAGTCAGTGTCTGTCTGCATTAAATAGGACTGTCTGGCTAATTGAGACAAACTTAAACAAATCTCATTATTTGAATCAGGTCGTTCGCAGAACTGATTCCTTGTTACTCATGCGCGTAGCGGCATGAGTTATAAAATGGCCTCGGTTTTTCTTCTTCTTTTTTTTTTTTTGGTGTCACGATTTTGCATGCAAATTTATGCACGCATATTTTAAATTGTGCTCTTCCGGTTCATAGCTTTGCCATTTACACTTCCTGTTTAGTGACTTCCGGCTACTTCCTCTTCCGGTAAAACAGCGTTACTGAAGCATCACGACAGCGTATAATGTTCACGTTAGGTATATATAAGACGTAGAAGAATCATTGGCTTCATTGTGGTACAGCCTTCATTTACAAAACATTCAGTAGTAAACAACGTGGTTTGCAGGAACGATGACTGAATGAAAGGATAAACTCTTCTCCATGTCGGACATCTTCTTATCATGTTTATATATATATATATATATATATATATATATATATATATATATATATATATATATATATATATATATATATATATATATATATATATATAGGCTGCTTGCAGCCTCTTGTTTGTTGTTATAAATCAAAGAGCATAACTCATTGCAACACATTGTTGTCTCGCATTTTGTCCAAATACCAACTCATTACCTTAGCTATATGGTGCTGCTATTGTTTTGCTGGGGTCAACATACATTGGGCGAGGGCCTTTCTATATCTGTGCTCAGCTTAAATTTACAATAGTTCGCTACATGAGTTCGAGTCTTGTAAAGACACATAACTCTGTTACAAGAAAACAATGAGCAATATCGTTTACTTCGAGATTTTTACTTTATTACAAGAGGCTCCCAGTAGCCTATACTCATGCGCACTCAACCAAAACAAAATCATCATATTTTCCTTGTGACCAGTCACTTTAAAAAAACTACAGGTGACTTGTTGCTATGAATCATGATTCCCATGGAAGGGGAGGGGGTGGGGGAGGGGGTGGGAGTGGGAGTGGGGAAGCCAGCCATGTATCAAATTGTGCTTGTCCCCTTGTGTGGACTGGTCATGAGAATTGTCTCCGTGATGACAAATTAAAATATCAACCACAAAAAAAAATCAGACTGTCCTCACGACCACTCCCTTAGTGCAAACACTACATGTGTCTTGACCCTGTGATTTATGGTTCCCGGGACTTGCCTGATTGTGTGTGATGTATGTGTGTCTTGTCACAGGGACCAGTCCCTCAATAAAGTCTCTGTAACTAGTACCTTGTTATACACGAATATGGTCAATTGTGGAATACAACTGTACAACTCCTCATGTTAATATTGCATCATGTTGATTAGTCTCATACGTAGCCGTTTCGAGGATCATCAAACAACATTTCCACTTTTTAATTGCGTGATGACCCTGAAAACGGCTGCATAGGAGACTACATGCTGATGGGTTGTTGGAACAAAATATATTACATACTGAACACAGTAACAAAGCGAAGGAGTCCAGTCGATCGATTTAATATAGTAGTCAAGAGTAATTTCCTTAATTGTCAAGGCAATCCTTGGTTCAACTGAACTGTGTTAATGTATTTATACAGGTTATGCTGTCTCTTACTTGAATTAAGTACTGTCGCCATAAATGTACAAAGCTTTGCTACATGTATGTAGAATATGTGGAACAAAAAGCTGTACACAGCTTGAACTCGTGGCGTCTTAACTTATGGCAGTATTGATTTCCAAGTGTTTTGAGTGCTTTTACGGAAAAACATAGGCTTAAAAAGTCTAAAGTCTAAAAAGTAAGACCACACTACATTTACAGCATTCAGCTTAAGTAGCCGACGCGCATTTCCCTTTCGTAAACGGTCGTTGCCATTTTAGCGACACTTAGAAAAATTTTCACCAATTTTAGAATTATTTTTTCTATCAGAAAAAGAAAAATGGAATATAATTACCTGGAATCGAACCCGGAACCTCTGCATGCTAACACCTCTCTCTTACCACTAGACCACTGGGTTGATCCGGCAAACCCAAGAAAAATTTAATTATAAAAGGTGCTTTTCTTAATATATATCAATAACGGGTCACCCTAACCCTAAATCTTACCTAACCGTGAATCTAGCTTAGATCTAATAATCGCTTTACCTAGGCCCAATTTGATCTAATAATGATAGCCTATTTTCGTCCCAATCCAGGCATAAACTAGAGAGAAATACGGCATCGACCATTACAAAAGGCTTGGTTACTAATGAATGTTAATGATGACATCGACCGTTAAAAATGGCATCGACCGTTTGCTAATAATGGCATCGACCGTTAAAAATGGCATCGACCGTTTACGAAAGGGAAATCAGCGTAGCCGACACTTGAAACCACGATCGCTAACTGAAATGGCAAGTTATATAAAACACAAAACTTGCCGGAGCAAAAACCCCACAGCAATAAGCGGCGAACAGAATATCAAACGGTCCTACCCATCCATGAACGCCCTGCATTGTCTTGAAAATTTGTACGCTGTGATTCTTCATTCTGCTTTTCAAGTCAACACCAAAGAGATTTTCCGCCATCTTGAAATCAAGAGTGGATCACGAGGTCGCGTGTCAACCAATCAGACCAGCAGTTGAATTTAAAATATATTTTTACAATAACTGTGTGAATTCCCGCGCGCTGATTGGCTCATTTCTATGGTCGATGAGGGTATAGACCATGAAAATGACGTAACAGGTAACGCAACGCGGTGAGTTTTGTCAAACTTTTGGCGCTACGGGTTCTTCAAACAGTGAAAAATGCACTTAAAACTGGAATTCTTCAATGAAAAGAATGCTCTCTCGTCAGTTAAATTTAATTTACAATCAGCTAAACTTGCCTGGAATTAAGTGCGAAGCAAAAAGGACAAAAAATTTGTCGTAGTTTCACGGGAAAATCCACGGAATCAGTCGCCGGCGCCCGAAAGAACTGAACTAAAACTGAGCCGAAAACAACTTGGAGCAAAGATTCATCTGATTATTCGAAGATATTTCAAATTTGAAAAAGGTTAGCTTTGTAAACTGTACCTAGTAATTTTATATTTGACTTTGTGTGAGGTAATTGTGCTCTATTTTGCGATTATCGCCGAGCGCGGTACTCTTTGTTTTGCTGTGTTAAAATTTATATTAAAAGATTCTAGCGATGATTAAACTGAAGAGAATTTTTGTGTGAGCCTTTTTCGTTACATAATTTATTCACATAAAAAGTTAAGGCTTTAATTATTCCCCACGCAAAAACATTTTGCAGCAGTTTGTCAGTGTTACGTTGTTATCTTGATTTTCTAAAATGATTCCCGCAAACTCGTTCGGTCGGCGCTCACAGTTATTCAAGTTTGTTATTGTAAAAAACAAATCGACCGCATTTTTCCATGGTCTATACTCTCATCGATATCGACCATAGAAATGACGCCATAAAATGTTCAAAACTTGTCAGTGAAACCACCCGCCTAACGGCTCGTGGTTCCACTTGAGTTTTGAACATTTTATGACGTCATTTCTATGGTCGATGAGAGAACAGAGGTTTTGTACGGCAGCCATGTTGCATGGCAGGAACAATGAAAATGTTTTGCATTAGAAAGAACATTCTTTCCCATGGGAAAAAGAATCTATTGTTCCTGCCATGCAACATGGCTGCCGTGCAAAACCTCTATAGACCACGGAAAAATGCGGTCGATTTGTTAAATAGACGCTAAGACGCGTTGATTTTTCTGTACTCGCTTAAATATGTAATTTATTGATTACCGATCAAATCCACACTCGTCTTTTAATTCCCAAACCGTGAATTATTTCTGTTACATTTGAAAAGACTACTTTTAAATAGCCTGCATGACAGGCGCTTTATGAGCCAAGCGGGGCGAGCGAAGCATTGCGAGCGAAGCATTTCGCGCGAAGCGCGACACGAGCACGAAGCGCGAGACGAGGGAAGGAAAAAAAATAAAGCGCCTGTAGACAGTCCATTGTTCTGGCTGTTCCACAAATCCTCCACCGTTCATCTGGTAGACGGTAATGCTGATTGGCCAATTTATACCACGTGACGATGATGTGTGAGATCAATTATACAAAATGTAAACAACAAGATAAAAACAAAGCTCTCGCTCGTGTTGTAAAATTTGTGTTTCCTCGACTGGAACATTCATCAAACCTTGGATTTCCTCCTGCAGTTGTTATAAAAGGTGACAGGCCAAGCACAAATCCTGCTTGTCGCTAAAAGCATTTTAGCCCAGCTTTAGAATAAGTCTACCCCACGTACGTGCCTGAGAGATTTTTCCTTTCTGATCTTAGATAAAAAAATATCTAGCTGCGATACTGACAGGAGGAATTTACGCTTTCCAGAGCCGTTTAGAATATTTAGCTACGCTGTCGTTTGCTAGCTCTAGCTCTTGGCATAACAATGTTTTTTTTTTTCAATTTGAATGAGTTGTAAGATCCGGAGTTGCCACTAAAGTAGGAGTTATTCGCTGCTTTATAGGATCAGTTCATTTCTCAGTTCGTGATTTAATGTGAGCGCAAGTCTGCGGTTAGCATAACTTGCGATATAGATCGTGTTTTGATTTGTTATTTCGAAATCACTGCGGTCAGTTAATATTGGTGGGAGTTGGTGGGCGGAAGAGCCAGAACAATGGACTGTCTACACGCGCTTTATTTTTTTTCCTCCCCTCGTCTCGCGCTTCGCGCTCGTGTCGCGCTTCGCGCGAAATGCTTTGCTCGCCCCGCTTGGCTCATAAAGCGTCTGTCATGCAGGCTACCTTTTAAAAGCAATGAAATCAGTAAAAATAGACATGAATATGGCACACATTCCACAGTCCATAATCCCGAAGTCTAAATTTTTTTTAAATCCGATATAACGACGCCGTTTTTACGTGTATTGCTCTTTCTTCAAAAAAGTCTTAAAATTACTCGCCACAGGCAGCGAGGACTACTCCGACACAGGCATTGTAGAGGATCGGCAGTAAAATGTGGAATAAATTGACAATATGCTTACGAGCGCGATGGATCGATGTTTGGCATTTTTGCCTCGGAAGAACTCTGATTAAAAATAGTTCTTATTTCTACAGAATCGCGACAAATTCGGCCTCAAGTTGTATGCTGTGTATAAAAGCAACGTTCACCTCGATGGGAGAAATACAGGACTGACTTATGCACCAATAACACCAAATTACGGAAAGCGTATGTCATGCGCATGCGTAAGAAACATTTGTCATATATTTTAATGTACCATGAGAAAAGAAGCAATTTATATTTTAATATTTTAAACAAGACGTCCGACATGGAGAAGAGTTACTCCTTTCATTCAGTCATCGTTCCTGCAAACCACGTTACTATTGAATGTTTTATAAATGAAGGCTTTACCACAATGAAGCCAGTCATTCTTGTGAGTTTAATATATACCTGACGTGAACATTACTAATGCGAGAAGGGTTGTAGGAGACGCTGTCGTGACACTTCAGTGACGATGTTTTGCCGGAAGTGAGAGTAGCCGAAAGTCTCTAAACCGGAAGTGCAAAAGGCAAAGCTATGAACCGGAAATGCACAATTTAAAATATGTGTGCATAAATTTGCATGCAAAATCGTGACACACACAAAAAAAAAGAAAAACAGAGGCCATTTTATAACTCATGCCGCTACGCGCATGAGTAATAAGCTTACTTTTACGATGTGTCTCAAAGGATTTCAGCTTATGTTTCCTAACCTAATATAACAATGCATTTTTGAAGACTTGGGTACTCGAACAGATACATTTGTAAACAAATTCTCTAACCTTTCTGCTCTTGTTGCTCAGACGTTGTAGAGTTCGTACCGGGATTCCACTTGGTTCACAAGCAATCACGTCTAAAAATACGATGACGCTCATTTGGTATATCATGATTCTAGTTCGATAGGTTCACTTACAAATGTTCCCTCGTACATTGATCTCTCGAAAGGCTTGCGAACCGACCAGTTCCGAAAACGCTCAAAGTCTTTTAGTGTGGGTCTACCGCGAACGGCGTCGGTTCGTTTGTATGCTAACTTTCAACGACGACAACTTCTGTAAATGTTTACCATGTGCTCAGCTGCCCTACTCTTACGCATGCGCTGACTGGGACTTGACGCATGCGCTTTAGAACCCCGACGGCGATTTGTGACTGAACGTGGAAAAAAAAATGAAGCCGAAATTTCAACCCAGGCCTCGCTGCCTGGTAACTAGCTAGAAGGGTAAAATTTTATTATTTTAACGTGGATATGCGGTAAAACGCGAATTAAAATCCGTTTCAATTCTGCAGCTCGGTTTTAATTTTGCAATAAGACTAAATGCGAAACATCTTTAAGCCGTTTATTGTTGTTTATATTGTTATCGCTGTTCTTGTTACGCAACGCATTCGATAAGATTGCCAAATTTAGCTTTTTAACGCGTAACGCAACGTGAGGTATTTTTAAATGATAAACACGGCTCGATATCTTTTAAAATAGTAATCCGCGATATGATATGTGCGATGTTTAAGGTCTACATATTCAGTAGAAAAACGCAAAGATATATTTTCACTTCAGGAACAGATCAGATCCACTGACGACATATGAAAGTTGACCTTTAGCGCATAACCGTGTCCTCTTCTCTCCTATTTCAATCAAACAATACGTATTTGTACTGTCACGCTAAGACATGAAAGACAAATTTGGCCTATATTCATCAAAGGCCTCCAAATGCGAAATATCTTTAAGCTTATTGTTGTTCATATTTAATTCGTTTACAGTAAATTAGAAATTGTTATCGCTGGATTCACGTTGTTCTTTTTACGCATGCATTCGTAGCAAACCAGTTTAAAACATTACGTGACAAAAGTTTACAGCTGATGGAAGGAGTGAGAGTGAGTGAGTGAGTGCTCATTTGCATATCTGTCTCCGTCACCGATAACCCGTTCATTACGCATGCGCGTATTCACGGGTTAACAAAACACGAACTTAACTGTAAAATGGTTCTACAATATACGAACCTTTCGATACACTCATGTTTCCTTTAAAAAGAATACAAATGGTCACACAGTTTGTGTGATTTCACCGTGACTGTTCATAGCGACGCATGGGTATGGCCATGAATGACATGAATGAGATGATATCCGAGTACAGTCAAAGCTTTCAACCAAAGAATATTAGTGACAATAAATATCGTTATTATCCTTTTTAGTATTATTCTTGTGATTGCAGAGCAATGTTACAGTGAAACACTTTTAAGTTACCGAAAGAAGAGACACAAATGAAATTATGGGGCAATTTCAGCATCTTCACGCTCCCAATGAAATGCCTAAGAGTAGATTGTACAGTATATTCCAATGAGAATATTTCAAGCTCGAATAATGAATAACGGTCTTCAAATATGGATATTTCATGGATAATTGTTCAACAGCGCTTTTAGATCGCACTGGGTGTGATATAAGTGTAGTCTCTGACCTGAAAACAGTGCATACTGTGGAACGAAGCTCCATTAAGGGGACACCATCGTTACCAGGAAGTGTCCCCCTAAATACAAAAGTTATATGTTGTTTTGCCGTCCGGGACCAGAAGAAGTGTCCCCTTAATGGAGGTGTCCAAAAGTAGGAGGTTCCAATGCATGCGTTGTTGTTGTAAGGTAACTACAGGGATGATAATCTTGTGTGAAAACTTTTGTCTTCAGGAATATGTCCGGTGTTCCAGGTAGCAGAATTCCAGGAGACTTGAGTGCTTGGCCATATGCGTATTTTACCATTGATGAACCTGGATTCCTCTTTGTTGTTTCGAAAAGACAAGACGACGAGATGTTCTACAAAATTGGGACATCTAAGAATGTTGAAACTGAACGAAGTGAGCTACAAGCAAAAAACCTTGAGTATGATGTCCAAATCCAGTTGAGGGTTCGAGTTAATGGTATGAGAAAAGCGAAGAAAACTGTTAAAAAAGCTTTGAATACACATGGAATCATGGATAGAAAAACCAGCTGGTTTCAGTGTGATTATCGCCAACTCCAAGAGGTTGTGGCGAATGCTGTGCAGCCACTTTCTACGTGATGGAAGCTGAATGAATTTGAGACGAGTTAGATTAAAAACAAGGAGTTAAGAAAAGCTAAATAGTTCCCTTAGAAATAAGGTCCTTCACATGCTTAAAGGTCGGTATACACGAGGGCACTTTTCCCTGCGACCAAGTTGCGAGGACAAGTCCCTTCCTGCGAACCACCCATTCTTTGTCAAAACATCTAGTCGCAGCGACCACTATTGGATCCTTGCGACTTATCGCGCGAATTCAAACAGGCAAACTGAAGGGACTAGCCGCGTGTACCTGTCTCTGCAGTCCCCGCGTGTGTACTGCTATTGGTTGGAACTGGTCGCTTCGACCAATGCAAATGACAGTCCAGTCAAAGATTGTCCCTGAAACAGTTCTCTCGTGTGTACGTTCAAGAGACTTCTAACCAGTCCCTTCGTGTAAACACTGTGTAAATATGTAGAACACAGCTACAGGATACTTGTCCTTTCGAAAGGAAACGCAACTAGTATCCTCGTGTGCGCCGACCTTAAGGGTTTCAAAATAGAGACATTTTTATTAGTGGTTTTCTCGATGTTTTTGAAGTAGTAATTCAATCGGTTTTATTTGAATAAAACTGGCTCACCAGAACTTCTTTGTGTGTTTACTTGTGTCTTGAGTGGTTGTGGTTTCTGGGTCGATTCGAAGAGATTCCAGCGAGTTTTAGTTCCACTCTTTTAGGGAGGAAGAAACAGTGGAACTAAAACTCGCTGGAATCGCTTCGAATCGACCCAGAAACCACTCAAGACACAAGTAAAGACACAAAGAAGTTCTGGTGAGCCAGTTTTATTCAAGATCGTTCCAAATTTTACGCTCAAATTCGAAGTGAATTTTTCCCATGCAAATCCTTATAATTTCGCTATTATGCAACAGTTACCACGACGTTCAAATTACAACATGTAAACATCACTTGAGCTACCTGTGTTCAATATATGAGATAATTTGCCAGCCAAAAGCCTACTGGTTATTAAACCAGTTCTTTGGTTTTAAGGTGGGTTCGAAAACCGCAAACATCACTACAAAACATTCCGAAGTAGTCATCCGATTGAACGCCTTTCTTGAACAAACTACCCCTCTAAGGTACTCAGAGGATTTGAACTAAACACCCTGGGTGATTATCGACAGAAATACGGTAGATAAACATGCTGTAAATCCTCTATTCAGCCCCCGATCAAATAAGACCTACGCTCCCCCCCCAGCACAACTTGATATACAGTACTCACGAGCTTTGGTGGAAATATTACTGGTACTTGTATGGTTATCAGGAATGTATATAACACTTCATTGATCAATTAAAGTATGGTTTATGTATGTTTATCCACATGTGGGAAGCTATTGAAATTTGTGAATAACCAAAATATTAATATTAAACGACAGGCGCGTCGCTAATAAGCCAGCTCCCCTCCCCTAGCCCCCTCCCCCTCCCCTCCCCTCTCTACCTTGTGGCACTAAATTTTTGCGGGAGTTTAATTATGCGGATGGGCGATTTTTTGTGTTTTGCAGGAACTAATTTTTGCGATTGGGAAAGACTGTTTTTTCTTGCTGGGAATTAATTTTTGCGATTTGCAGGAACTCGATCGCATTCAATTGATATAAAACACAGAAATCGGCGTAACTTAATTACAATTACATCTTGGTTATATATCTATATCTATCTACTTCGGGCACACACGCACCGATTCAATGAGTTTTCTCCACTCTCCTTTGTCAGACATGATAACTGGGAGTTCCTGTCGTGCCAGTCCAGTTTCCCTTTCTAATTGGTCTATGAAAGTAATTGTTGGGCACCCCCTCAATCGCCAGCCATGTGTTGGATTCCAGAGAAGTAGCTAAGAAGCCGTCTGGTTCTTGCTTCTCCAGCAATGTCCACTGAACTGTAGTCTACGAGTCTGTAGAGTCTACAGAGTTTTTTTTTCCAAACCTCTTGGTTATATCTTGCCCTAATGTGGCTGATTGCTCTGGCAATGGATCAGCAATACCTGGGGTACCATTTGCATTATCACCCAAGTCATCACTGGAATTTTGTTAACGAAACGGACGTTTGTTCACAGTAAATGGCCTGGGCACCAATAAGATTTTACTTTACCTGTAAATGGTGATCAGTTCGGATATAATTTCGACAGTGGAGTAAATTTGTGCGGAGATAATTTTTGCTATCTTTTTTTGTTGGCGGATCATGAAAAAACCCGCAACCGACCACAAAAAATAGAACACGCAAAAATTTAGTGCAACACGGTATTAAGTTGCATCTCAAAAGCTCTTGAAACAGTTTCCTGAGTTATGACGCGCACGGACGCGCACGGACGCGCACGGACATCCCAATACGTGGCCAGACAATGGTCCATTTTGTTTTGTCCAAAGTATATGATTGCTTCCGTTAAGAAACAAAGCAAACCAACATAGCAATTTATTTAAAGCAAGGAGCTTTTTCTCGGTAAATTTGGATGGGTAGGGAAGTAGGTGGGACGGGAGAGCATCGTGTTTCACGGAGACAATTTATAAAAGTTTATCAGCTCTCTCCCTCTCCCCTCCGCAATAAAAAGCCTCTGGGAGCGAGGAAATGCAGGTGTATTCCTACAGATACAACAAGTTGGCTATTAAAACAAGTTTTGTGAGACCATGTTTAGGGACTGTGCAATAATTATCAGGAGGGGGAGGTGGGATTGGAAAACAGGCTTTAAGTAGGAAAATATTAGGTAATACCCCCTTTCTAAAGGAGTGAATAGGCCATTTCCGAGTTGCCTCTTACCTCTTTATCAAAGCTAGGCTAGGTGCGAAACCTTTCATATGAAAATGAGTTTTTATTCACATGCAAGTAAGTTTTATTTGCATGTGAATGAAAACTCATTTTCATATGAAAGGTTTCGCACATAGCCTCGCTTTGATAGAGAGGCTAAAGGCAACTCGGAAATGGCCTATTTAGTTATTGCCCCCCCCCCCCACTCTGGTCAGTTAGAAATTTTGTATGATCCCCCCCCCCTTAATATTCTCCCACCAGTTATTGCTACGAGGTGAAGTTTGTTCCAGACGTGGATATACAGCAATACTACATGTTTACTTGCTTGTTGGACTTCCGTATCTGGAACAAACATGACCTCGAAGTAGAGTTCAACAAAGCCATCCAATTCCACTTCTGAATCACTTGATTGCGAATCCGAGTTGCTTGCACTGGAACTCATTTTCCTTGTTAAAACGTTAAAAAAACTAAGTATCTCATTATAGCTAGTCACTATAACTTAAATCACATGGAACATGATTTTGAGATCAACATTAATGAAATACCACTAAAAAGAGTGAAGTCTCATAGATATCTTGGGGTTGAAATTGACGAGACTTTAAGTTGACATGTACAAGTTGATGCCATTACCAAGAAAGTTTCCGCTGGTCTTGGAGCACTTAAACGAATTCGTGATCTCGTACCGACATCAACACTACAAATGATGTATGAAGCACTTATACTGCCTTATCTAGATTATTGCAGCGAGGTGTGGGGCTGTATGGGTAAATGCCTGGCTGACAGACTCCAGAAATTGCAAAATAGGGCAGCAAGAATAATTACCTACTCTAATTATGACATTCGGTCTGCTGATATTTTGGAAGACCTCGGCTGGGACACTCTTGAACGTAGGCGCTCAAAGCAATTGGCGAAACTGAGAAACAACTTGAACAATTTGTTTGTTCATAGACCCCGAAAAGAAGCGGGAAAGTGTAGCTTTAACTATCGGGGCACTGTTCTTTGGAATGGCCTATCAAATGAAATCAAAGCTGAGCCATCTATCACATCCTTTAAAGCCGCCTTATAGTAGTTTTAATCTTATAGGTAAACACAGAAAAATTCATTAGTATTGTAATTTTAACTAGAAATTTTTAACATGTTTAGGTATTTATAGAGAATATTTAGTATACACGGCTCTCTGGAAGAGCATTTTGTAATTAATGATGGGATACCGTGTTTTTAAATAAAGCTATGATGATGATGATGTTCTCTTGGGTTTCTCGTGGGATGCAAGAATGACCACCAAGAACGTACTGGAGAACTCGTGCAACCAGTGCCACTTTACCTCCGCTGATCTTAACACCATGCTGGTTGAGGTACATCTTCAATCTGTTGAAATACGATTATCTATGCTGTAGTGAAAATATATATATATATATATATTTTTAATAATTACAACTTTATTACTTCAATCATAGAAAATTACAGTGAATAGAAGGATACATACACACATACAAACACAAAAAAAGTAAAAGATAGAAGATTACATGAAAGTTGGTGCAAGCACATATTACATAATGATGATAATAATGGGCCGGGGTATACCCAAGAAGCATTGGCATTAGATTACACTGACTACAAACATTAGTTAATAAATAAGACGTTGATATTGATCTGCAGAGATAGAAGCATCTTCTCCTTCTAAGAGATCATTTTCAGTTGAACTCAATACGAAGTTTGCGCTGTAACTTCCTAATAATACTCATCATCATGCTGTAGTGAAAATATGATTTTGGTGCAATTTTGTCTGCACTGGTTCAAATTTATTTTTAATATTTTTAATACAGCTTAAAGGTCAATTTTGACGGGAAATCAGTTTCCGAGAACAAAACCACAAACTACTAATCCATCCTGCTAAAACTGTACACGTTTTTTCCTAAATATTTCGTACGTGGAAACATGTTTTTCTGGGTAATTGCTTCCACGCAGAACACTGTGGAATATTTTTACAAAATTCTTATTTCAATTGCAAATGTATAGATTAATTAATGATTCATTATTCGTTTTTTTCTTTGCACCTTCACCACGAGGAAAGCGATGAAGACTGAAGGAGTTATATTCATGTTGACAGATAATTCTAGATTGTAAACGAAACTTAATAACTTTAACATTGTTCAAGATGAGGAAGAAAGTCATCTGCCTCAGCATGCAGACTACAACATGTTCTGAAGCGAAGATCTATTTTCTCAACACGCGTTACGTGGTTCAATGACGATAACTTTGAAACGTCTTCTAACTGTTCCCCAGTCTACAATACTAAGTTCTTTAGGTAAGAAAAGTATTATATTGTTACACAGGTTTCTTGCAGCATTTATTTAGGGTTGTTTGCTTAAACGGTCGGATTGTTCAGTTTACACTCCACGCTATAATAAGACTCTACTTTGTTAGTCTTCAACTAAAATTTCAGCCGCCATATTTAACAATTGCTACTTAATCAATTGTGCCTATTGTGCATTACTGATATAACCGTTGTATATGGTTTAAGATACACACAGACTTACGCGATATAGCAATTTTATTCTGGTTAATTTACACTGGACGCTATAAGATGCTACTTAGTTTGTCAACAACTATAAATTAAAATGATTGCCTCTTAAATAATCTAATGTGTAGTAAATAACCGTTGTATATGGTTTGCGATACAGCAATTTTATCAGTGTGGTACACAGTATTTGATGTGTTGCTTTTAATTGTGAAGTATGGCAAATTAATTGCAGTTTGTTAATCAGTTATAATTAAGTTTTAAATCAATTTTTGTTTGGCACACAGGGTCAGCACAAGCGTTGTATATTTTTTAAAGTTTCAGTAATGCCTATAATAATTTTCCCTTTGCGCCGTTCATTTAGGCGTCCTCGCAAGTTTGGTTTTGAGGAATAGCGAGTTCTGAACAACAGAAACTTTCACCCGGTGATCAGTCTTCACGCACACGATTCATAAGGTACGTATTTATGATAAGAATAACAGCGTTTCTATTTACTTTTCATCTTTAGAAATATTTCTTAGTATTACGGAACAGCAAAAGCGCAAATCTGTTCTCGGGAGTCGGGGGGCGGGGGCGGGGGCGGGGGGGGGAGAGGAGGAAAGGGGGGTTGTTGTGGTCCGGATAGAAAATGGTAGAGACTGAAAACAAGACACTTCGGATAACTGTTTTGCAAGATAAGAGGGGAGCTCCCCTAGATCCAGCACTGAGTTTACTCACAAAAGTAACACTTGTGTTAGAGAAGCGTTTATTTAAAAACTATTGTAGTAATTAAAAAAATTTAAAAATATTTTGATCTTAAAGGGGCAGCATCACGAGGTCGAAACTTGAAAACGTTGGCCCACGTTTTCAAGTTTGATTCCGCAAATTCAAAAAGGCCGTCGAGAAGTGGAGGTATTTGTTGAATCAAAAAATCCGTTTTGATAGCCGGAAGAAGGAAAAAATCACTTTTAACAGTGATATGTCCAAAATTCCGGTGCAAGAATAGTGAACAGTGCCGCGCGTGGAACCTCGTGATACTGCCCCTTTAAGTTTAACATGTAATACACCATCTCTGTAAATTTCAAGTTCATTGAATCATTTCGAGGGCGCGAAATAAAATTTAGTATAGGAGACTTTTGTATTCGTCTTCCAAAGTTTCATTGCCGTATTATTTGTTGGCAACTGGTTTATTTCAGAACTTTGTCTTTTGTCTCCAATCTACATACTTGTGCGCTTTTGAAACAACACGTTTGCCATGCCTGCTTGCGACGTTTCGCTGCTGCCAAAGCGATCGTGAAAATTCTTTTGATAGCACAATGGAAATTGGCCACGCACGTGTAACACGTTTAAATGTGGGTTTGTGTTGAAGGAATGGCAAACTTGAAAGACCCTGGGAACGCGGTTGTTCTACCTCTGTGGGTAGAATGAGCATATTTAAGACTTTGCTTCTGATCGCATCAACTGAAATCTAGTAAAGCAAACAGACCTTCAAAGAATGTAGTTTTATGACACATGAATAATATATGGTGAAAATATTGTTTCAATTTGTCAGAAAAACGCTGGCAGCGACGAATTAACATAAAGTAATGCAAATCTTTAAATTTTTTATGGTAAATATTCAACCCAATTTTATTCGAAAACGCTCTCATAGAATTTTTCAAACTTTGCAGTCTTGAAGACCTACATCTAGACTTTAAGCGGCATACAGTCGTTTCAAAAGTTTAGGTCTGGATGTTGAGAAAATTACTAATATGCAAAAACCATGACGTCATTAGATCGTTGTTATGGTAACACCGATGTCAATCGAGTAAATTTTGGGCCGTTTTACGGCTAACGGTTAACCCCATTGAGACCCTTTAATAATAATAATTCATTTCTCTCTCTCTCCAGGAAAATATCAGACTGACGCGGAATAGTAGAATGTGGTAGACACCATCAACCTCATCATGAATTGTTTCAGGAGGTGAGATTTGGAAAAGCATTTCATGATTAGATGTAGGTCACATGGGTTCGTGTCTGAAAAAGAAAACGAATTGTTTCAAATGACTCTCCGGGAAAACACGAGAGCGCAAAAAAAAAAAAAACTTCCTGTGATAAAAATAGACAACACTCCGACTAGAATCGCTTCCAACTGGTGGGCACAATTCGCTGGTGTGTTTCAATTCGCCCTCGTAACTATCCCTGTAAGAAATTAGTAATAGTTATTGGACTGAGTGGAGTACAATTCAGGGAGTAATCGGGCGAGTAATTTCAAATCGGCCGAGCGCGTAGCGCGAGGACGATTTGAAATTACGAGCACGATTACCCCTAATTGTACGACAAAAAGTTCAATTACTAATTAATCGCATCAATAACAAAATTCGAGATTAAAAATTCTATGTGGAGTTTTTTGTAATCCAAATGTCAAGGATATTTTCTATCAGTTTGAAAGCAGGAGGAAAACAGCGATAAAAAGGAAACCTGATTGACGCGCGCGCAACGTAGGTGTCCAATTACAGCTATCCAATTGCAAAAAGTTGTAATTGGACACCCACGTGACCGCCCGCCAATTACGTAATAAATAGGCGCGCGGATGACCAACCACAATCGAGAATTTTGTTATTGATTCGATTAGAGAGACTAATCGTAGTCTCGAAAAATTAAACGGGTAAAAAATACCATATACTTTGTCCCAGTAAATGTCAGTGTTATGAGATCAAGACAAGAAATCTCCCTCGAAAGAAGGTTTGGACCAGGGAGGGTGGGCGTGGAGGCTTCAGTCCCGTTTAACTTCCGTCCTGCGATTCTTTTGTTGGATAGACACATTTCCAGCGAATACGTGTACTTACATGATAGTTTTCTTTTGTAAGGTTAAACACAGAAATGAGAAATCATAGCAGAGCTTCCATCAACTTAGCTTCGATTCGACATGATAATGTAAAGAGGTGAGTTGATTGATAAACTTTATTATAATTCAACACATAGATACACTGCCCAAATATGGTAAAAAATTTATCGATATACGTTATGTCTACATGACGTATAACCAGCGATGGCGGTAAATTTCGCATTTTGAGGGAAAGTGAAAATGACTGCTGCCTGCAATTTCGTGTTTTTGGGCGAAAAAGTGCGTGAACTATTAGTTAAAAAGGGAAAAGAAAGAAAAAAAGAGAAGAAAAGAAAAGAGAAAAAATATTGTTCACATGATTGGACAAAAACGGCGCGAAATTTTCGCGATGTCGCGGTCGCAGTATTTCTTGGCGTAGTTGAATGAAAACTGGTTCAACGTTTAACCGCTTGACAAGGAGTGAATGAAGGAGGACAATTTTCGTAAAATTCCTTTGGTAATCACCTCTGGAATATGATATAGACTGATGCTTCCTCAGAAAAGTTTCTGATCTCGTCATTACGGCTGTAGAAGCTAAAAAACGAGCAAGTTTGTAAATAACATTGATCGACTCAGCTCGTACTGGGCCCGTACTTCGATGTTTGAAAATTTGATGCTGATGGAAGGGAATAAAAAGCCAAATCAACTACAGGTACGATGTTTTAACCGTTTCTTGTATACTTTAGCTGTGAATTTTTGTAAGACATACTGTCCACGCTGCAGTTCTTTCCAACTTTTCGCCGCTATGTTTAGGTTCGTAGCCGTGTGTTTGTTCAATTTGTTTTGATTCTGAATTGAACTTTTTAAGATACGAAACACTTGTAACTAAGACATTCTATGCCATTTTACTGTGTTTAAATTCTTGTAGTCACTACTCTATCCCGTTATTTGAGTAGACGAAAGCTCTTCGTAGAAACTCTCAACTGATTGTGTACGCTAAATTAATTTTAGTTTGGCAAAAGTTTCGGCATTCGCTGCTTGTTGTTTAAGAAATGGTGCGAGGTAAAATATTGTTGTTAGCCTTTTTACTTAATGAAAGGTTGTATATCTCAATGAATGTTTTCTCGAAACTGTGATTTGTTATCAATGTGTTGAATTATAAAACAGTTATAGTGTTCAAACTTGCGCAATATTGACAAAGGCGCCACTTTCATTCATGAACTGTGTGATGTTGCAAGTTTCGCGCGGTAAAACATATGTAAGATTTTTTTTTAATAAAAGGCTTGTCGGCGATATTTTTTCTTCAAACTGTGCTTTGTTATCAATGTGTTGAATTATAAAACTATTATAGCGCTCAAGCTTGCGTGATATCGCCTAATTTTCGCCTAATTTCGCGCTATAATAGTTAAGTAGATATCCTCCGTAACTTCGAATTCGGGTGTTACTTTCTTGGTGTTGCGGAAACCATTGTTGGTTAGCTTTTGTGTTGTGGTGTGAGTATTGTTCAGTGTCTTTTGAATCTTTTGTTTTACGTCACTTGGTGATCACACCATCTGCAACACCAAGAAACTACCATAACTACCGTAGATTAAAAAAAGAATGAAAACTGAATTGATAAGCCAATATTTCCACCGGAAGGAGATTCAAAAAGTGACGTTTCGAGCGGTAGCCTTCCGTTATTTTCATTCCATTCGTAAAGCATCAGCCCTTTGTGGTTCCCGCTGACGAAAGGCTATCGCTCAAAACGTCAGCTTTTGAATCTTTTTACGCTGAGCAATTTACCCAACCTCGTCCCCAGAGCCTTCTCCGCTTTGTTCAAATTCAAAATGGCGGGTCGGGCGGAGAAGACCGCTGGTCAAAGCTGCCAAAATACTCCAACAATCGTGGGGTATTTTGTCACGTGACACACAATGAAATGGTGTTTTCAGAGGTTATTTCCAGTGATTGGCAGCCATGTTTGTTTTCTGGTCATCTGAAACCGTTGTTCAAATTAAACAGACACTTCATCATGTTTTACGCGACAAAATACTTCACGATTCTTGGAGTAATTTGGCAGCTTTGACCAGCGGTCTTCTCCGCCCGACCCGCCATTTTGAATTTGAACAAAGCGGAGAAGGCCCTGGGTAAACACTCGTTTCCATATCTCAAACTGACCTTTCCTTTTCACTTTAAGTTACATGAAGTAAAACCTATTTCACACTTAGAGTAAAATTAGAAAAAAAGATCAGTATAGTGTATGCCTCGAACCCGAGTCGTTCGCTTTATAACTAATATCCTTATCCACTATACCAACGTGGATTAGCTGCCGAGAGATGTAATTTTTAACTTATTTATAGAGTTGTCCATAACAATAAATGAAAGCTAACCGTTTTCAAATCAGCGCTTAACCCTAAACACCGTAGATCAATGCTAAACCCCAAAACGCCACTCTTTGCTTAACCGGAGCTCTGTTCTCTCAGTTCTCCGGGTTCTCTGTGCAATAAATAGCGTTCTTTTGTCGTGTACGTCAATACTACGGTATAACAATAAAATATACTACGTTGTGTAAAACCTCATAAGGTGTCCAAGGTGAGTTTGAGAGATGGAAACGAGTGTTAACCAAGACCCTGAGGACGAGTTTGCAATTTGCCTTTAATTAGTTATTAACGCAGGTGATAAAAAAAGAAAAATGATCGTGTCTACCTTTTTTATATCTAAAACGTGATTGCATCTATTGGCATATGTTTGTTATATTCCTTTGTAGGATACAAGGAAACTGTAAATGTCAGAATCAAGCAAGGAAGAATTAAAGAAAGACAACCAACTTAAACAAAGAAAGAGGTAGATAAATTAGTTCTACTAGAAGCGCAGCTCAAAGATTACCTATTTTTACAACTTTTTTTATCGCTGCCAATTTCAAACGTAATTTTAATTTTCTTTATTAGTTCAGTCGTCGAGACACAGTGCAACACAGATATAACAAACTTCGCCGCGCGGTTTAAAAAGCAACTTTCAGTACCAGCTGACAAATGATAGCACAAAGAGATTGAAACCTCGAAATCGAATAGTTGCTTTGTTTCATTCATACATTTCTCGTTAACAGAAAAAAAAAACTATATAAATATTCAAAGAATTACAAGTTCTCAATGTTACAAAATTCTTGACCGTCGTACAGAATGTCGTCAGCAAGGACGTTAAAATCGAGGCGTATTGGCAAAAAGTTGTTTCACGGTTTTCATCAAGAGTAAGTAGGAGTAGATAAGAATTACTTTTCAAGTGGAATATCAGGCCATTTACTGCTCTCAAAAAAATACATTTTCTGTTCTCTAGTTCATATTGCGAAAATATAAGTTTTCGTTACTTACCTTGCGAAGTTTCAAGTCAAAACTCATACGGGAAGTGTTACTATTTTAACTTTATATTTCGAATTCGGCTTGCCGCCATTACTCAATTAAAAAATGACCGGGACCGAACCCTGAGAGTTGGATCGAGTTGGTCTGAAGATTCTGTGACGTCAATGTCTCAACACGTGCGTTTTGGCTTTGTTGTCTATGACCCGGAGGGAACCGCGTTGAGTCATTGACGTCACAAATCAAGTCACGTGTCCAAGATCGCAACCTCCATTTTTATAACAAATTGACGTTAAATTGTTGGAAATAAAGTCTAAATTAAATGTTTTTAAAAAACAGGTGCAAATATAATTTTAGTGTACAAAAATAATGGATATGAATATCGTTTACTTTCGCTTTTAAATTTCCCGCGCGCCGCCATTTTGAATATTTATGACGTGTTACGGTTGTCTAATTGTTGCATACAAAAGAACTTCGATTCTTAACAGCGGCAACCGTAACACGTCATAATAATTCAAAATGGCGGCGCGCGGGAAATTTAAAAGCAAAAATAGCGATATTTATATCCATTTTATTTGTACACTAAAATTATATTTGCACCTGTTCTTTTTAAAATTTAAATTTCGACTTTATTTCCAACAATTTAACGTCATTTGTTCTGACAATGGAAGTTCCCTTTAAGTATTGATCCGCATAAATATGATAGGGCTCAACGGCAATGCACGATGGAATGTAAACTTTTTTCATTGTTTTAACTAGTGATCTCATTTGCCAAGACTCAAAAACTGCTTAAAAGTTACTGTACAAGGTGCATTAAGTCTAATTTTTTTAAGGTTTCAAGTAATTTGAGACCCAATCGCACAACATACAAGTTTTAAAAGATATTGTATTTGGGGAACTTCATCAAAGAAGCAAAATTATTAGCTATTGTCTTCTGCTATTCTAATTGGTTAAGCACGAACATTTCCTAAAAAGTATTTGACGCGAATGGAATTTCTTTATTTTTATACTGAAACATAATTATGAACCATCAGATCCTCCTCTATTCTTGAAACCAAAGATATTCTATGTGGGAAAGAGCCAATACCACAGAACAATGAAGTTTACTATAGTTCTTATGTGGAGCATTACTTAAAGCAAGCGCCTGGCCATAGTCACGAAAATACGATATATTAGCCAGGACAGTGTCCCTTTAATACATCGAAATTGGTCTATTCAGTTTGATAGGTTAATCTTTGTTTACAATTATTGCGTCATAAGCAGATGTGCGTCATTTTCTAATCGAGCTACAAAAAGATCTACTCCTCATTTTGAAAGGGTATTACACATAAAGCTTTCCCTGATAATTTGAGTCCGACATACGAGATACTCTTCAAACTCAAACTTTTACAAAGAATCGTGGCTCATTAGCGCTTTTGCCACCCAACAATTTTGCAGTTTTTGATGGCTGATATTTCGTTAAACGTTACATGCAAAGAGATAAAAGTTGCATAGATTACTACTATAGTATAACAAGCTCTTTGAACGTTTGAAGTCAATTCATATTTAGACCCCCTCTCTATGCTCAAGAAAAAAATGTAAACAATGACTACAGAAATGATTCGTCTATAAAGATTTCAAGTTCAAGCCTGCATGAATTATTTTTAACTGCTTAGTTATACATTGCTAGCATTGAATTACTTCAAAGATAATCAATTTCACTCCAAAGTTTTAAGGCTGTGAACTGGCTCTAAATATTAGGCCATTGTCAAGGAACTCCCCTTTATTGCGGTCCTTTCTCAGTTTGTGTTAAATAATTATTCATGTTCATCGGGGTCATTTCGTTTCTTTCTCGCGTATCTTTGGCGGATTATCAGCTTTCATTGTGAGGAATTTTGGCTACATTTTACGTTCAAGCAGGTTTATTATATCTATGTTGCACTGTAAGTTCGCTTTCAACAGACTATTATATGCTGCATTTGTAAAGAAAAGTGCCAAAATCTTACTAGGTATATTTTTTTTGATCGATTTACGATCTATGATTGTTT
Organism: Cladopsammia gracilis; assembly: GCA_022457155.1. Classification (NCBI taxonomy): domain Eukaryota; kingdom Metazoa; phylum Cnidaria; class Anthozoa; order Scleractinia; family Dendrophylliidae; genus Cladopsammia; species Cladopsammia gracilis. Next base: position 1,293,226 of record JAJGOT010000154.1, read on the forward strand.
GAATAGTTAAAATTAAAAATCAATGTTTCCAAATATACTCGAGTTGTTGTAGCAGTCATAAGCAAATTGCACCGTGAAAACTTGTCATGGACAAGGTTTTTCAAGAACACAAATTGTAGCTCCGAAAACAACTAGTCCTTTTTGCTTGTGGAAAAAATCTGTAACTATTCAATACATTTCGTTCAGCGATTTCTGAAAATCTGCGATTATTTGTTAAAAAGCTTATTTAACTGAACTTGTTCAAATATTTTCCATGGTAAACGCTGTTCAAATTTCTAAAATTTTCCCGCCAAAAGACTTAGAAAAATACGGGCGCCCAAAATATGCATTTTTTTTTAATTTTTCAAATCTACTTGTTAATATTTGTAGTATTGTATTTGATAAATAATTAGAAGTCAACAAAAAGAGTTTTCAGTTTCATTGTTTTTATTCTCTTATTTATATTGTTGTGAAAGGTGTGACAATAAAAGAGTTTTTTGTCAGTTTCATTGTTCTTTATTTTCTTAATTATATTGTTGTACAATGCTTTCTAAATAAATTAATTAGTTAAGTAAAAATCATTTAGCTAATTACAATGTATGACAATTTTTCTTCTTCTATATACTAAGTTTTTTGGCGGGAAAATTTGGAAACATTTGCACAGCGTTTCCCCTGGTAGCAATTTTGGCCAAAAAATTCAAGGAATACAACTTGAAATATAAACCCACCAAAAAGTATACAACATCCTGTACAAAAAGTTTGGAAGGAACCTAACAATTTAAAGCTAGTTTCCACAGACGACTAAGCTGGTTCACAACAGTTCCCAGAATTTTCCATCACCTATACTTTGATGGATCAATACTATAATTCTTTATCAGTTGATGCTTCAATAACGGTATCAAACAAATGCCCAATCATCGGTGAACAAGTTGTGGTCTCTTTTATGATGTAGCAGGTTACCATAGTAACAGTATAACCTGTTAAAGACACCCTTAATTTTAGCTTTACGTGCTTATAACTAAAAAACGAGCTGTATGACCCCCACTTTTTATTATCGAATTGTAATTAACATGTTAAGATACAACTATTTGCGAAGTTTAAAAAAATTATGTACATAGGGTTCAGAGCCACCTTAAATTTTCGAAAAGTTAAGGTGGCTCTAAACCCTATGTACAGAATGTTTTTAAACTTTGCAAAAAGTAGTATCTTAACATGCCAATTACAATTCGATAATAAAAAATGAGGGTCATCCAGCTCGTATTTAGTTATAAGTACGCAAAGCTAAAATTAAGGGTGTCTAACAAATTAGCCTGTTACATCATAAAAGACCACAATGAGTGAGCATTTGTTTGATACCATAATTGAAGCATCAACTGAAAGAATTATAGTATTGATCCATCAAAGTAAAGGTGATGGGAACTATTGCTAGCCACCTTAAATGTAAGCACAGATATAAGAAAAAGAAACACTCTTTCTTTTTTTGTGGTCGTCATAAGGAATTGATGCGAAATAAATATAATCACAAGAAAAATGACCAAGGTTTTTTTCTTGTGCCCATGCTTATGCCCTGTCAATTCCTACGAAGACAGCGTAAGGAGAACAAGTGTGTTCATTTTTCATCTCTGTACTAATATTTCTGTCGCCTGTTAAAGCCAGCCGCCTTAAATTTTCAAGCTTCTTGTACGAGACAGTGTATACATGAAGGATATTAGAAGAAGCATGGCAAGCTATTACAGGAATTTCATGAAAATTGTATGATTATATGCTAGACATGTTTGCTTCTAATTTTATTCGATTCTGGACATTTTTAAAATTTTTCATAGCTTGCCATGTTGCTTTAAATAACAAGACCTTAAACTGTTGGCCAGTTTCCTTTGTAGCTCAGAAAAAATGACAAAGTTTGTAAACTAAGCACCAAAAAACTAACTTTTGCTAAGTTTGGAGCAAGTAAATTTAGAACAATCATCAGACAATTGCATGGCTCCGTTTTCATTCTAGCGATAGATGAATTTGTGCACGAGCCCAATTTATCAAAATCATATTTTCAAAAAATAAAAAATCACTGTTTGCTCAGTTTGGAGCAAGTTAAATAATTCAGAATATTCAACAAACAATTGCTTGGCTCCATTTTCCTGATAGGGATCGTTTAACAGTGTACACGGGCCAAATGTTTTTAAACAAATAAACGTTTGCTAAGTTTGGAGCAAGTGATTCAATTTAGAACATTCAACAGACAATTCCTTGGCTCCACTTTTTTCCTAGAGATCTTGTTGTGCACGAGACCAATTTATCAAAATCAAACTAAAATTTTTCATTCTGTGCTACATCGAATACCAACAGAAAAAAGTATTTTCCTCCACTTACAAACTAAATTTAAGAGAGCCCATTTATAATTCCCAATGTCTGGTTTTAAGTTGTACCCTAAAAAGGTTTCTTTTTGTCAATTTAAATTTATCATAGAAACAAACATAAATGACCTAAATGAAATCAATTGGTTATACAGACCATGATAATAATAAGCGGAAGAAAAGTAGAAATAATTCGTCTTTTTATAATCGGTCCTGTTTCTCTTGTCCAAATTGAGGTAAGTGATTGTTTAATAACATATCCGGCAGCATCAATGACAAAATTTTCCTATAGACTTAAAATGAACAAATTACAATCTTATCAGTTAAAGTGCACCTAACCCCTAATTTTTTTATTCGCCTAAATGAATGTGCTTGCTTTCTTGAGTGTATCTGTAAAAAAAAATTTTGGATTTGGTGAAATCCTCGATTTTCTGTGACCTGTTGAAATTTCAAAAATCGTGCCAAAACGGAGCTGTATTTGGTTCAGTACCGAGTTAGACGGGGCATGGGTCTAGTCACGTGACGTGACGTACTTTCGGGAACCATTTCCTTCATTTTTGCGCGAATCGAGTGTAAATACCGTGCTTTAGTCGTGCAAAACTCGTGCAAAAAAGAAATTATGCCTGCCCGGTGCCTCGCCGCTGAAAGTACTCGACGATGCTTTCTTTGGGAAAATTTCGGTTCCCGAATCTACCTCATATCGGGCACTAGCCCCAGATCCCATGTTGCTCGGTACTGAACCCAATTAACCTCCATTTCAACAGGTCACAGAAAATCAAGGATTTCACCAAATCAAAAAATTTTTTCACAGATACACGCCAGAAAATAAGCACTGCACATTCATTTAGGCGAATAAAAAAATTAGGGGTTAGGTGCACTTTAACGCCACGTTATTCTTTCTAAAAAAACTGCGCGACTGAATTAACATTTTAGTGCATCGAACTTGCATTGTTCAAACAAGCAATTCACAAATTGAGATCATAGGGAAAAGATGTGCTAGTAGTTTTGAGAGTTTCCATTTCATTTTACAAACAATCCTGCTAAAAATGTTTGAAAATTGACTTTGAAGGATATTTGCTACGTGTAGTTGACTGTTGTTCTTCAAAGGATAGCTTTTGGTTTATTTTTCTTTCCTTTGGTCGATCTGTATAACAGGCCTACATTATAGTTCTGAAAAACTGACTGGTGTTGTTGACAATGACTGACGTTTCGACAACCTACGTGGAAGTCATCTTCAGAGCCATGTGAACTGTGAACTGTTGAACTGTAAGCTGTCATTGGCCAATTTTTCCATATTATTGGCTGTTGAGACTCAAGTCAGTGATTGGTGCGTTTCAAGCCGTGTAGTGATAGTGCATTGTTTGCCTGTTCCGTTGAAAAATCGTTTGTAGACGGCAAATAGCTGCTGTTATCGATTCAGTGATGTTTGTTCTAAGTTAGTAAATCATCTTTCTAAAGTGAGAGTGAGTCGTTTGCACTAGTCCCCCGGGGGGGGGGGGGCACTCCGCAATGTTTAAGGTGGGGGGTGTTTCGCTGGGACCTAAGAACCCCAGCCCCATCTCAGACCCAAAATTTCTACTTTCACTATCCCATCTCAGACTAAACAAAAAAGGCTCTTTGTACAAAAAAGGGGTTTGTTTACACAAGTTGACAGAATTAGGCGTCAAACCCATACACGCTCATCGAATTAATCGAGTGAAACTTCCACAGGCACGGTTCCAGATGAAAAATGTACCGGAAAAAAATGACAAAAAACTTAATTCGAAAATTGAAAGGAAAAAGTCTACCCCATCTCAGACCTAGAAGGTCAAAAATCCGACCCCATCCAGCGGCACATACCCATATAGCTTATATATGAGAGTACCCCCCCCCCCCCGGGACTAGTCCGTTCTAAAGGTTTCGCTTTCTGCAGAGTCACAGTCAATTCTATGATGTGAGTAGTGTCGTGCAAATGGTGTTCAGCAATGTGATTGTTGACAGGCCACCATCTGCATTTTCGTCGGCCATTTGTGTTCAACCAGTCGTATGTTCAAATTTGTCTTTAATATTTGTTAGTAGTTGTCGTCAAGTAGTACATGACAATTCACACGACTCTGAAGAGGACTTCCGCTCAGGTTTTCGAAAAGTCAGTTATCGTCAACAACAACAGTTATTTTCAGAACTTCTCTAACTCGGACGATCACACTGGAGAGACTATTGATACTACTGGGTTTAAAGCACTTACAAGGTGTAATAAGGTCTACACTGATCATGGAAAATACCGACTTTCCTCAAACCAGACATCTGGGCTTTATAAACTCAGCTCCTAAAGTATACGTACGATCGACAAGAAGGCAGAGGCACTCAATCTCAGGAAAAAGCTACCTAATTTATTTTAGCATGGGCGACTGAGAATAATCTTCCGTGGATTAAAGAACGCAACTTTTTAAGGCCTTTGTCCTCTTGTCAATCAGTTGATGTAGGGAACGTGTGAATCATTTTAAGGAGGCACTGACAGGCTACAAGTGTCTTTAAATATTAATTCCAAATTGATTCCATTTTTAACACAATGCCAGACTAATCAATTAACTGAAACAACTTTGAAAAGAAAAGTTATTTTGTAACAGCCAATTTGATATTGGAAAAAATAATTTGACGTGTAAATTTTCATTTTAGCGTTAGATCGAATCAAAATCTATATTTTAAATGACCGTTTGCTAAGTTTGGAGCAAGTGATTCAATTTGGAACATTCAACAGACAATTGCTTGGCTCCATTTTTAACACAATGCTAGACTTTGGTTAAATTGAATAATGATTGAATAAAAATTTACCTTTCTAAATTAACTGACCATGAAGTGTTTTTTATCTTTTCATTTTGAGCATCTATTTCATACCACATCGTACTTCGTTTTAAATTATAAAATTACCGCGAGGAAAATATGAAAATATTTAGAAAAATAAAGTTATTTTCTATTACAGACAGTTTGATCAACTAACTTGACGTGTTACTGGCAAAGAAAACGATTTTGAAAAGCAAAGTTATTAGATAACAGCCATTGTGACCATGGAAACAAATTTACGTGTCCAAATTAGCAATTTGCAGTTGATAAACTATCAGTGCCAACTTAAAAATACAAACAGCCACCACATCAACTGCCTCTCAAAGTCCAACCCTACGTCCTCGTCGTGAGACGTGGAAACAGGTAATGCTGGCTAACAGGGCTCTGGTGAAGCTGCATAGGCTAATCCCCCGTGCAGTGGATGTAACGGATTACAGAATCATTGATCAATTTCAACTACACCATCGACTTGGGGAGGAGGGGCTCGTCACACAGACAGCACATGACGCAGTGTAGGGAAAGCCGTCAGGATCCTACACAGCCGATAGCTCTTCTATCTCCTAAGTCAACATCCCTATTAGGTACGTGGAACGTGAGAACTATGTTCCAACCAGGCCGTGTTACCATCATAGCACATGAGATGAAGAGGTACAAGTTATCAATCCTCGGACTGAGTGAGACACGCTGGACCTCATCAGGAGAGATGAAACTGGCAGATGGCACAACTATCGTATATTCAGGCCATCAGGAAGCCAGAGCACCGCACACTGAGAGTGTCGCATTCATGTTAACATCAGAGTCTCGCAGAGCCATGATCTCATGGGAACCTATAAACTCTAGAATTATCATTGCCAGGTTCAGGACCAGACATAAGAAGATAACCGCACATATCATTCAGTGCTATGCTCCTACAAACGATTCAACTGAGAAGGACAAGGATAATTTCTATGAAGCCCTTACTGAAATAGTCAACAAAGCTAAGGAAAGAGATCTTGTAGTGATAATGGGTGACTTCAACGCAAAGATAGGAGAGAATAACAGAGGATACGAGCAGGTTATGGGCAAACATGGTTTGGGGACAATGAACGAGAATGGTGAACGCTTCGCAGACTTCTGTGCAGACTACAACCTTGTCATCGGGGGAAGCTTGTTCCTGCACAAAACAGCCCACAAGGCAACATGGGCATCGCCTGATCACATAACAGAAAATCAAATAGATCATATATGCATCTCACAGACGTTCAGGCGATCTCTATTGGATGCCCGGGTCAAGAGAGGTGCAGACGCTGCATCGGACCATCACCTCCTAGTTGCCAGAGTCAGATTGAAGCTGAAGCGTAATTACCAACCACGAAATCCAAGGATAAAGTACAATGTGCACTACCTTAAGGATAGTGATACAGTACAGAGCTTCCGGTTGTCGTTGTCTAACAGATTTCAGCCTCTACAGGATCTAAACATAGAGGATGAATGGAATGACATCAAAGAGAGTATCAACAGAACATGTGCAGAAGTGTTAGGGACTAAGACAGCTGAGCACAAGGAATGGATTACACCGGGAACCATGGGGTCTATCAGCAAAAGGAAACATCTGAAGGAAGAGTACAACAGGAGCAGGACTAGGAGAGAAAAGGCAGAGGCGCACAAGAAGTATGAGGCAGCAAACAGAGAAGTAAAGCGTAAGATCAAACAAGATAAAAAGGAATATTATAATACCCTAGCGACGAAGGCAGAAGAGGCTGCAGCACATGGCAGTATGAAGGACCTTTATGATACCACCAGGAAGTTGGCAGGTAAATTTCAATAGACTAGCAGCCAAGTAAAGGACAAGGACGGTAATATCTTGACAAGGGAAGACGAGCAGCTTAAGCGGTGGGCACAATACTTCAATGATCTCCTCAATCGACCTCCCCCGCCAGAACTTCCAATAATTCCGGAGGCTTCAGCTGAGCTGAATGTGAACTGCGGGAAGCCATCCAAGATAGAGATCGTGCGTTCCATCAAGATGCTTAAGTCAGGGAAAGCAGCTGGCCCAGATAACATACCTCCAGAGTCCCTGAAAACTGATCCCAACCTATCAGCAGATATCCTCTATGGCTTGTTTGGAAAGATATGGGAAGAGGAGGACATGCCCCAGGACTGGAATGAGAGCTACATTGTAAAACTGCCAAAGAAAGGTGACCGCCGGGAGTGCAAGAACTACAGAGGAATATCCTTGATGTCAGCGGTAGGGAAGGTGCTGAACAGAATTATCCTGCTTCGTCTTCAAGGGGCTGTGGACGCTACATTGAGAGATCAGCAGGCTGGCTTCAGGAAGGACCACTCCTGTATCGACCAAATAGCCACACTTAGGATAATCATCGAGCAGTCAATTGAATGGAACACTTCTCTTTACGTCAATTTTATCGACTTTGAAAAGGCTTTTGATAGCCTCGATAGAAGTGTTCTTTGGTGCCTTATGAGACACTATGGCATACCGGGGAAATTCATTCGAATCATCAAAAACACCTATGATAAGATGACTTGCAAATTCCTTCACGCTAGTGGATTGTCAGATAGCTTCACGGTCAACACTGGGGTCAAGCAAGGTTGTTTGATGGCACCGTTTTTGTTTCTACTTGCTATGGACTGGATCATGAAGGAAACAACTAGAGAACAGCGAAATGGCATCCAGTGGAACTTAATGGAGCAACTTGAAGATCTAGAGTTCGCTGATGATATCGCTCTGGTGTCAAGTAACAACCAACAAATGCAGGACAAAACAGCACGGCTAATAGCTAATTCCATCAAGTTAGGCCTGCATCCGAATGTGAGCAAGACCAAGGTTATGAACGTCAACTGCACCAACAACAGACCAGTTAAAATGAGGGATACCATCTTGGAGGAAGTAACATCTTTTGTCTACCTAGGCAGTGTAGTCAGCATTGAAGGAGGTTCCGATGAAGATATCAAGGTCAGGATAAACAAAGCCAGAGTAGCTTTCAACACGCTGAGGAAAGTGTGGTCCTCCCCCTTCATCTCACGGAGAACCAAATTTAGAATTTTCAATACCAATGTGAATATGGCTCAGAAACTTGGAGAACAACTAAGCAAATGACCCAGAAATTACAGTCCTTCGTCAACAAGTGCCTTAGGCGAATTTTAAAAATCAGTTGGACAGACAGGGTAACGAACGAGAGGCTGTGGGAGTTAGCAGGCGAGGAACCAATCGTAACTCAGATCTCAAGGAGAAAGTGGAGATGGATAGGTCACACCTTAAGAAAACCGGCTAACAACATCACCCGGCAGGCGCTACGTTGGAACCCCCAGGGCAAGAGAAAGAGGGGTCGCCCCAGGAACTCTTGGAGAAGGGATGTAGAGTCCCAAATGCGAAACTGGGGCCACACTTGGAACACCTTAGACAGGATTGCCCAGGACAGAAGCCGATGGAGAACGGAAGTGGTCAATGGCCTATGCTCCACCTGAAGCTAAGGGCAATCCATCCATCACCACATCAACTGAGGTTACAACTGTAACGCTTATACCTATACGCTGAGCGATCGACCAAACAAAATCGTATATATTTCCGTCCTTTGCAAGCGAAGATTTGTAAGCAATTATATTACATTTTGACATTTGTTTTGCATAAAGATATGTTCACCGAAACAAAAAACAAGCTGTAAACTGAACTGTCAAATTATCAACCGTATAAATCAAACGATCGCTCAACGTCCAAATGATGGCTGAGATTAACACTGTCAGAAGTTATTTCACCTGGGACCTAAGACCTTTCTCCCATTGCAAACGTTTGCTGACTTGACGGCTCAGAGAGCCAATTCGCGATTCCGCGAGATGAATAACCTTCAATATCCTCCATTTCTTCGTGTCAATTTGATGAATGATTCAGTCAATTAGCAGTCAGATCCGACTCGCTCTTCCTCAGAATCAATTACATTTGATACCAATACAAACTACGAAGTATTTGCCCATGCTCAGCCACCATTAAATTTGTACAAAAAATATCTGAACTAAACAAAGTTCTTATCTTTGAAGAGATCCCTCCTGATTCTTCCATTCCTGTTTGTCCTCTTGAATTGTTTCTTCAGTCCTCCATTTTCCCGACTTTGATACTCTTTGAAGTTCCTGAAAATATAAATGAACGATTGATAAGATAAAATGTTCAATTTTTATTATTTTACATACAGGGTTTGAATTTTAGGTGCATTTGAAAGTATATACAGCATGAACAAAATTAACCAGCCAGAAACTTTATGAAGGTCAACTCCTCTCAGATTATTGCAGGACAAACGTAATACCAAAACGCAGAGAAGACGTCGAAAGACGAAGAGAAGGTCAACACACGTGTTCGCTTCATCGAACAAAATTTTATACTCTTTTACTGGACAAATGTAATATTTTTGTGAAGCGACTCTTACCTTTGGTTGGAGTTGTGGGACGACATTTTTCCTTGGCGGTACGTCTTCCCGGAGTCTTCCAACTTTTCTTTAGAGCGCCAATAAGTGTTTTACAACTTGCGAAACATCTTCACACGAACACAACCTGTTTGATTTGGGGGCAAGGGCTACGATTTTTCATGAATATTGATTACACAATTGAGCCAATCGCTGACATAGGCTGTGCTTTCACGAGGTGGTTTTTCTCGCTTAACATTCCTAGAGGTGATTTGTTTACCGACAGCGTTAAGCAGCTTAAATAATTTATGCGTTTTCACGGATAGAGCTTTATTCATTTTTCTTGATGTTTGTCCCTTGTTATTCGCGGAATAACAAGAAAGATGGCAGGAAACAGAGACGCTTGCAAATATATGATTCTTATGTTTATTGGTGTCAGTGCTATCGCGCTTGTTCCAGCATCAGAGACGGTGGAAAATTCAAACTGTAATCATGAGGAAATGGATAGCGTACCATTGCGTTTCTGGCCAATTCAAATATTCGCGGCAAATGCAAATTATATCACCTCTGACGTGCCCTTCTCGGTTGTTTGAACGCTGGCGAAATGTGATTGGCCGAAATTAATTGCCGACTCGCTTAAGCTACCGGGATTGGTGGCTTAAATTTAATGAGAATTCTATTGAAATTCGCCGACTCGCTTAACTTTAAGCGAGTTGGACAAGCAACTGTTTTCACGAGATTTCCGACTGTCACTCGCTCAGCGACTTGAAAAATCGCTCGTGAAAACACGGCCATATACGTCAAAGATTTTGGGGAAAACAACATTTGCACGCTTTTCAGTGATGAAAGCGCAAATAAAGAAAGAAAGGCACGTGATAACAATCAATCAATCAATCTTTTATTTAATGTGGTCAGTACGCTTAGCTTAAGAGCTAGTTTCCAGGTACGCCACAAAATAATAAAGATAAAAGATACAAAATAAAAAAAAACTTGTATTGAACAAGATATTTTTCTTAAATAAGGACGCACCGTGCAACAGAAAAGCAGACATACCAATTTTTTAAGCTGCTTCAATATAGCGCTTCGAGAGAACAATATCATCTTTATTGCATTTTGGACGCAGTGCGACCTTTTTCGAATTCACCCAGCGCGTTTAATTTTGTAATGCGAGAGGGGAGAATTTGTTTTTTTTACCCTTGGGCATCCGAGGAATCAGGGTGCATGTCACCCTCTCAAATTTTATTTTAAAATTTCTTCAGCAGCTTTTAATTTGGAATGCAATTGTTTTCCCTACGACACGTGATGTGGCCATGACAACCAATTTTTAATGGGCATGCCGTCTGAAATTGCTAATAATTTACTATAACACATTATGAAAATTTATTTATTGTAGTAACTTCTTTTGTAACTGCACTTTAATTTCCAGTCTTTTGATTTAAAAATTAGTTTTGGATCGATAGAGCTGATCAATTCTGGAAATCAAGTTAGCGAATTCAAGATGTCGGGAAACGACGTCATATGACGTCATCATTGACGCGTGACAAATTTATCCTTTTAAGTACACAATGTGCTGCCTATTAAAGTTCGGTGGCTGCGTGGCACTTGGATTTCATGAAAAAACTTTTTTAAACTATTATTTTAAAGTGCCAAAGTTTTTGAATAAGTTCCAAACGTTTCGGGCTTTGCCCTTCATCAGTGGAAATATGTTCGTTGAGAAATACGCCACGACATCTAAAGTTTAAAATGATTGTCTCTTGCATGCGCGTGCGCGACCTTCATAAGAAACGAAAGTCAGAATTTAGGCCGCGCGGTTGACAGGTACCAAGTTGGAAAATAAGGCGCATCTCCTGCCGTTTCCTTTGCTTGTTTCCGCCGCAGAGCTTGACGCCGCAAACCTGCACGTCATCCGTCGCTGCCCTGCTAATAGAGAGCTTAAGCAACCACAACGGTGACGGCAGCGAGAACGGCACAAAACAATAGGTTTAATGAGCAAAAACAATGCCTCTGCACGTGTTGCACGTGCGTTTTACATTTTGGTACATTTCTTTGCTGTTTCCTGCAAAACAACAACGCACTCTTAGGGAACGGTTTGGCGAACATCTCAGGAGTATTACCAAGAGTGCACCCGGTTTTCCAGTCGCATAGCACTTCAGTTCCAATGGACACTCTTTACCTATTAAAGTGCCTTTAACCCTTAAATACATACTTTCAGAATCAACTCTACGCACATTGAATAGTTAAGAGTGGTTGCCCGTAAGGATCGAAAATGCTCCGTCAAACACCCATTTGGCGAATCGCTCATATTTTGTCCAAAGATACTCTTGGGTGATTGCTTCTTAGAAATCATGTTTAAAATTTCCAGTGATTTTTTTATTTTTCAGAAATTCGCGAAAGTCGCTCGATCATATGCACAAAATTAGGTGAGCTGTTTCTAACATGGTATGTGGATACCAGTGTTATAATCTTTCACAAACATTTTCAGGATTTAACGATGTTTCGTTTTCGATTTATAAAGGTTGTAAATGTGTCACGAACTCGTCACGCTATTTCAGATAAGCCGTGAAAATAAACAAAATTGAACTAGTTGAAAGTTATTTTTGAATTATAGATGCTTATAAGCCGATTTCATGCCTTTTATGGTGAATACAATATTTTGTGATGAGATTTTTCGAGACTTTTGATGTTATTAAGACTTTGAATTTTTGGCCGCCATGTTGGTGTCCCTAAGTTTCACAAAGATATACTGTTTCCCTTCTTATTAGGCCGCACGATCTACAAACAAAATCAGCGGTTATGCATATGGTAAGGCAATCGCTAAAACGTCGAGCTTTCTATAACTGCACATATACACCTTAAGCTGCTATTCCTATGCTGAGTCTGTTTGGCCTGTTTACCTAAACTGTTCTATATTTTAAAGGTGAAAATTATTGCTGCAACAAAAAGAGAGAGGAGTGGGGGTCAAATCCTTCAAAGACATAAAAAAATCTGGACAGCGTTTAGTTTGCCATTATCCACCATGAGCCCTACCTACGTCTACCTCTCAAAAAATATAATATCACAAACTCTAAACTCGCGAAAACATATGTTTCACAAACACTGATTTTTTAAGCCTGTGTAGATTACTGGAGAGAGGGGGAGGGTAGAAAATAATTTTCCGCAAAAGATAACTTCACTTATTTGTAATGCCATTATACTGCCATATTCTTTTTAAATGAAGCAAGCTGTAGGTAAAGTGGGCCATATATAGAACACAACCAAATGTATGTTTTTAGCACGTGACCGGGCTGGGAGTGGGGTTGCGTGACAAGTTTGTTGAGTCTCGAATTTCAACAACACTCTTACGTGATAACAGAAATCGTGATGATGGTGCTAAATATTCTGCTAGAAAGTGAATTTAAATGTCCCATGGTGCTATAACAGAACGCTTGTGGTTGTGGAAACTGATACATGTGTTGAGGTCAATGTTCTGCTTTCGAGGATCTGAATGGGGTTTACTAACAACTGACAAATGGCTAAACTTTTTACTGACAACTGACATTTGTACCAGGATTAACTGACAACTGACAACAGTCTTGGAATAATCGTTTTTCGGTTTTATTTATGTGTTGTTACACTACAGGACAGGAGATTAATACAGATTCAAATTTTCTATGTCGTTAAATATGACTATTAAAATTAATTGTTTACAATTTTCCCTAGCGTGATATATCTGTCGCATGATCCTCTATCCACTGTTGCCACGCGCTCGAAAGAAAGATGTACGGTGGATCGCAAGGCCATCCCTGATGTGTTTCTTTTTCCTTAAGTCGTCTTTATACCGCTAGATATCGGCTTATAACACGGAATCTTGACTTATAACATAATATCTCGACTTATTTGCTCGAGATTTTGTCTTAAAACGTGACATCTCGACTTGTGATGACTATAATCAGTATAACACGAGATCTAGACTTGTAATGCGAGATAGACTGCTAGCGCTAACAGTCCCTCTATGGATAGTCGAGCGGAAATCACGGCAATGGACCGAAAGAGCGGAAAGTAATGCGAGCCGAGGGTGCACTGGGTTAAAGGCGGGAAGAAAAAAGCATTTTCTAAAACATTTTATTCTCGCTACGAGTACTCGTTGAAGCCATCGTGTCAACTCTGATGTGAAACTAAAGATATCAATTCTACCTTGATGTGTCAAGATGTTAAAACTAATCAAACCTGCCTGACAGCTTCCTATTGTCTATGAACCAAATCCCATTTCTCGATACTGGCGCTGCGGAGAATTCGAACGCGTCCGTTACAGGAGAGAGCGCAGTCCCTTCTCTCCTCCTCCCCCTCCCCCTCGGCTCGTTCGCTTGCTCCATTCTCGACGAGCTTGTTTTGGTGATTAGCTCGCCGGCACGACTGACTTAAAAGGGACAGCTAGCAGTCTAAATTCGAGAGTGCGACTTACACCTGGAGATCTCGACTTATAACTCGAGAACTCAACTTGCAAAGAAAAATGTTTTTTTTTTTTGTTTTCAGGGCCCTCTAACCTAATAATGTCAGAGCTCCAATCAAATACAAAATTGACGATTGACATACTGCGGGTGAACTTTGGCCACAAATTTCCATTTAAACCTTGGAAGGCACGGGCTAATTAGTGTCTTCAACGCGGTGAAAATGGAAGTCTAAGTGCTGAACGGTAGCTCCACATTAAAGAAACTTTCGAGCTGCTAGTCTGAAGCTACTAAAATTAAGTTAACACTGATTGCTACACTGAGGTAAGTCTAAGAATTCAGCAGTTTTAGTAGTAGACCATGTCGGCTTGAAATTTGTTAAGCTTTTTATTTTTGCGAGTGCGAGTTTATATCATAACCTGTTAAATAAGATAATACGTTTCAACAGGTTTGAAGCCTCCGAATGTGAAGGTAACAGCCTTTTCATCATTGGTTAAGTTTACGAAGAACGCCGTTTTGAAAAAATGAAATAACACCTTCCAAACCTGTAGTTTCCCAAGAATTCAAATCATTTTTATCCTATAGTACAGTAAGAGGAGCCTTTACTCTATTTCTTAATGTGATCGAGAAGGATATAGCGAGTATAAACCCAGTGCTCGCCTTTAAATTCACTACCTGGAGGATGAAATCCATCGGGTTTTTTTGCAATTCGTATATACCCAGAATTCAGTCAGTTCCTTTTCTTCGATTTCGGGATTTTTTTAGCGGTAACGTTATGACAGATTGGTCTATTTAAGAACAAACGTTCTGAATTTAGAATCAGAGAAAATGCGTCATTTTCGCTTCAGTAGAACATTAAAAGTCTGAAGTTTCGCTTGTATAAAATACTGATAAAGAAAACTGAAAATTAACATTTTTAATTTGAGAAGGCTGTATAATTAAGTATAAAATGTCAGAAATGTCGCGAAATATCCGAGCCAACAGTCTGATGAGTATCATGAGCATGGTCTTTAAATACGCAATTAAAAAACACGCGATGTTTAAAGTCAACTATTTCCACCAAAATTCCATTGGAAAGTTTCTTAATTATCCCAATTAGTTTTAGTCGGTTTGCATATTATCAACGGTGTATAATTAAGTATAAATTGTCAGAAATGTCGCCAAATATCCGAATCAACAGTCTAAGTTTTTAATAAGTATCACCAGCTTGGTTTTTAAACACGCATTTAAAAAAAATCACGTGACGTTTAATGTCAAGTTTACTACCAAAATTTCATTAGAAAGTTTCTTCAGCGCGATTACATAAGGAATCAAAGTGCTGGTGACTACATATAAAGAATATGTTTGAAGTCTTCTTTCAGCTGAGATTAATTATCCCAATTAATTTTAGTCGGTTTGCATATCCGATTTTGTTATCCGATTAAACAGTCTAAGGTTTTAATAAGTATTGGCCTGGTCTTATTAACACGCTCGTGCGAGCAAGTTCATATGCTAACCTTCTAAGCTTACCGCAGGCAAATTGAAACAAAACCAATGATGTCACTCAGAAATTAAAACAAAAAATATATCTTCTTTCATTTTAGATTACTAAAATTTCTATGTTTTAATAAAATAGGAATGCTAAAATTTAGGAGATTTATTCACCCCACCGGGGGAATAAATGATTTTATGTTGCTTGTTAGTGCCAGTCTCCCAGCATATGGTTGGGGAGTCATCCGGGTCTTAGAGAATCCAATGTTTAAGCAGATGAGGCCAGGTTACTGTCCTCTTTTCCAAAAACTCGAGCTCTCCACACAGTTCGCAATTTCCCACCCATCCACCCTCGGTATAGACAGTGGGGTTTTCAAATATTTGTTTATGGCGGGTACTCCCCAACCTTTGCTGGGGGTTATTTTGATTGTTTAATGTTTTTCGGAGTAAAAAGTTAATTATTATAAAAAATAAAAAGCCACTTCTGTGGCCAAAAAATGGCACTTTATGTTTTGTCAGTTCTTCCCAGCAAACTTCGCGCAGCCATTGCATTGTGTAGTAAAAGTTTATGCAATGACATGGAGCATAAAAGGAATTGCTTTAAAAACAGTTTCTCTTTGGTTTGTGTTTGTGTGTATTTTTTAGAGGTAAACGTGGCCGTACCCCCCTCCCCCCCCCCCCCCTCATTGCATATCCCACAACCGTGGGCAAAATAACATCGATCCCCCCTCCTCCTCCACCACCACCACGAAAAAAACCCTGATGACTAAAACAAGACATTTTTAGTCTCAAAATTAACCAGCAAACATACTAATTAGTTTATTGAGAATGGAAAACTTAAATTTAAATAAAAGGAAACAACTTACATTTACTGCAGTCTTCTAAACCAGCTAAAAATGGCCATTATGATTTGGTTATCACTGACGACGATAACGATTTCATATTTGTCCGTCCAAAATTTTTCATTGGCTCAAGTGGCACTGTGTGGGCTAGTGAAACAGTGAATCTGAGGTATATGTATCCAAATACGTTCGTGAAATTTCGAACAACAAGAATGACTATTTATCTGCATTCCGATCTGTATGTGCTCAGCTCCACGACTCAGTATTCTTTTATAATGACATGTGCGAATTTAAGGATATGAAACGTGTGAAGCCAGGAGTGCAAGGTAATTCCCATACAAGTTACGAAAGTCAGAGGCTCGAGAGTTTGTGCATAAGAAATGAGAAAGCTTTGAGTATGGAAAGAAATTTTGAGCGGCTCAAGGAGAGCGAGAGAATTGTTTTGGCTTCAAGAGTGCAACCACTAGTCAGCAGTATAAATTCGAAATTATATATTTCAAACAGGTGTCTTGCAGATCCAAACAAACAGTCCAATGATTTTATTAGTAAAATTCACGATTTACAACAAGATTGCGATAAGATACTAGATACTTGAAAGGCTGAACTTCCTTCAATCAAACCAAGGTGGTCTGATCTTAACCAATGCATGCAGGGCCATAGGAGTTGGGGTCTCAAATTTTGTAGTCAGATTTCGAGCTGCTGAATTGATAGAGCACGGGAAGACAGTGGCCGGGGGGAGGCTGAAAGACCTATTTGTGCAGTCGGTGATGCAATTATTGATGGTGGCTCAATTAATCAATCTTTCCCTATGGAAGTACCCCTGCGCGCTTTTTTTTCCCCTCTTCCCAGTCTCCTAGTGGCACAAAGAAACCTCTGCGGAGGAGAGAGGAACACGGAATTACAAATAAATGTTGAGAAAGCAAGCATCAGTGTGAGTTTATTTATATTAATTGACATGGACTGCTATTTATAAGCTTAAGCTATACTAAAACTTCATCAGTACAGATCCTCCTGCTAAATATGAGTAAACTGATGGTGGTGGTTTTTATTGAATTTTTATGACCCCCCCCCCCCCCATACCTTCTTTCACATTTTCGATACCCCCCCTAAAACCTAACAGGAAAAAATCATGCCCCCCCCCTAAAAATCGACATAGCCCCCTGCATAAATTATGAACCCTCCCTAACTAGGAAGAAACAGTTTATTCGTCATAACTTTAACAAAGAGAACCCAGGTCTTAAACTGCTTGAGATGAAAAGGTCCATATATAGAATACAACATATATGAGGAGGATACGTTACTTGAGGTTTTATGTACATCCCTTTCGCAATATTTTAGAGATAATATGAAAACAACAAAGGGTCACACAATAATTATAAACCGGGTTATAAGATAAAAGAGCGCCTCTAAGATTACTCGGCCTGAACCACTTGGTTTCCGGGTTTCTCGCGCCTATTTAGACCCTTAGGACCGGCCACCTTTCACTTCCACATATTGAGATGGCCATAGTAACGTCTTACGAGCTTCGCACGACGGTCCGGATCTGTTTCGTACCCAGTGGGTTTTACGAGTAACACCGAGCGCTTAGCGCCCGCGCCTCGGATTCGAAAAAAAACGCTTGGTTACTAAGACTTTACGAATGCTGGCACTATTTCTGACGGTAGTGTAGCAGCTCTATTGTTTAAGGTGTTGCGGCTGCTTGTGTTTTTAGGGCTAAGAGCCATTGTTTCTGTTGATTGTTGTATTGTTCTCTCGAAGGGTATCGATGGTATCGTTACCAATGGTGTGAGACCTTATGAGAGCTGCTACATCGCCAATTTCTGAATCGAATGGACTGTTTTGAAAGCTTTGTCTTCAAATAATATATGGAGAGAAACGACCAGAAAAGACACAGGACTACTTAATGTAAGCAATGTGCGTTTTTTATTTTTTATATAAATAAGACTCTATTTAGTCGAAATGCGGGTCAATGCTGCAAGATTTCAACCTGCATTGACTAATGACTTCTTTTGGCCAGGATATAATAGGCAAAAATATTCGTCGAAAAATTCCTTATAAAGTATATGTAACAGTGATGCGGTGATATCTAGTTAACAAATAGATTCCATTTTGCCGTGTGTCTATTCGGTTATAGATCACAGATGGCGCCAAAATGTGGTAAGTAAAAAGTGGCACACGAGCCGCAGGCGAGTGTGTCACTGATGTTCTTACCACATTTTGATGTCTTCTGTGATCTATAGCTGAACAGGCACATGGCAAAATGGAATCTATTTGTTTTATACAATAGAGTTTTTTCGTATCCTTTGTATTTCACATGTGAAATACAAATGGTGAAATTTCTCATGCAAATTAGCCGTCTAGCTTTTGAATTAGAATGTCTCGCGATCAGTCATGCAGCGAGATGAGCAAGCTTTTTAGTGAAGTTTTTGAAGTTGTTTTATCGAAAGTATTTCCGCAGGTTCCAATCCATCGTTTAATGAAGACTTGCTTCACAACAAATCACCCGTCAAGTTTAATTTAACTTGAGAAAAATCAGAGAGGCGGGCGGGAGAAACTGTAGGGAGTAAAAATCCTGGAAATCTGGTCTAGATTTAAGGCACAGTTTACGTAAATTAGTCAAACCTTAGATTATGACTTTATAAAATATGTAAAGGTGTATGTGCTCTTGCCAGAATAGATAATAATTAACTCATTTACTCCCAGAATGTATGTGATTTCTAAGGCCGGGTTCAAACGTCGAACTTCACATGTGCCGAACCTAATGCAAATGAGAAAAATCTATTGTTCTTGCTCATTTGCATTAGATTCGGCACATGTGAAGTTCGACGTTTGAACCGGGCCTAATTGCCAACCGATAAAAGGGTCAGTTTATTTAATTTGTCGTTGTAATTTATAATTATGCTGAACTGCATTTGTTTTTGGTCATGTGTATTTTGCGTATAAAAACTAGTTCACGCGACTTTTGCTCTGTGACAAGCCATGAATAAAGATGATGAATGGGAGTTATCATAACGATTTGATAAAATAAAGTTTATTTGACTTTGATGCTTAACTTTGTACTTTAGGATTTAGTAACAGTTGATTTATGAGGGTTACATTTTCACATAATAATTCCAAAACCAAGCGCTCGTAAATTAGCAGGGATTCTAGAATTCTTGACAGACAAAAACTGAAAACGTTTGGCTGCTTTCCAATTAAATTAAAAGTGGTCAAACTCTCTTCCCTTTTATCGGTTGGCAATTAGAAATGACATACATTCTGGGAGTAAATGAGTAAATAATGATCTATTCTGGCGAGAGCACATACACCTTTACAAGTTGTCATAATCTAAGGTTTGACTAATTTACGTAAACTGTGCCTTAAATCTAGACCAGATTTTTACTCCCTAGAGTTTCTCCCGCCCGCCTCTCGGATTTTTCTCAAGTTAAATTGAACTTGACGGGTGATTTGTTGTGAAGCAAGTCTTCATTAAACGATGGATTGGAACCTGCGGAAATACTTTCGATAAAACAACTTCAAAAACTTCAAAAAGCTTGCTCATCTCGCTGCATGACTGATCGCGAGACATTCTAATTCAAATTTGCATGAGAAATTTCACCATTGTGAAATACAAAGGATTCGAAAAAACTCTAATAAACAGAAGAGTAAAAAGAGTAAAATTACGAACTTGCCTCGTAGCGCTCGACTGTTCGAAGATTTATTCCAGTTTAGGAATTTTTCAAGTCGCCAAAAATACTTTTGGTCTTGGTTTCGTCTTTTTCTTGTTCGTATGAAACAGCTCTTGCTAAACATTTTTCGAGGCTTTCACTTGCTCAATCCAGAATAAATTAATCTCGCAAATATTTTCAAAACTGTGCGCCATGTTGAGTTGTTTTATGTTGGACAAAACAAACCAAACAATTTTCCTATGACGTCAGCCGTGCGTCTGTACCCTGATAGATCATAGGCAACGACCAATCACAGAGCGCGTAGTATTCA
Source organism: Cladopsammia gracilis (assembly GCA_022457155.1). Taxonomy (NCBI): domain Eukaryota; kingdom Metazoa; phylum Cnidaria; class Anthozoa; order Scleractinia; family Dendrophylliidae; genus Cladopsammia; species Cladopsammia gracilis. Next base: position 1,313,481 of record JAJGOT010000154.1, read on the forward strand.
GTTCATTGTGTGATGAGATATATTCAACATGGCCGTGATACTGTTCAACATTTGTTGAACAGCTATTGCAACATCTGTTGTTGAATGTTGAGCCGTGTGGCTTAAAAACTGAATTCTCGAAATTTAGATGTACAAAATTAAACTTATTTGTTGATCGATCGTGAGGCTCTAAGTCAGTGTGACTAATATAAAGAAAAAACTGCTATGAACTGAAATGAAACATAGTCCTTCGTTCTTTCAACTTTTCTAAGTGTATATTTTGCACACGATTTTGAATTCAGCTTTTGCATGCAGATGACTCATTTTCTAACTTAGTTTTTTTTTTCGGATAGTAAAACATGACGCACATCAGTTGCAAATTTGAGTTTTAGAATGGCATAAGAAAACGTTTTATTTTGATTCACTTATATCAATTTATCGTATTCCTTTTTTTAACAACTCGCAATGGCTGCTACATTCCTAAGGGGAGTGGCAACTATCAAGGCCCGTTTAAATGAGCAATTTTTGTGCAATTTTTGTCGCACATTTCGATGCAATCAATCAGTGTAAACAAGCGGCGATTTCAATACTCTGAATACTAGAGCGATTTGGCGCGATTTGTTGCTAAGTTGAACATGCAACTAAGCAGCGATGTTTATAAAATCACAGCAAATCGCAGCAAACGTCGCCGTACTTGAATCGCACAGACATAGCCGCTAGTTTACACTTGCGATAATAGTTGCATTGTAGAGCGTCACAAAAATCGCATAAAAAATCGCATGTGTAAACTGACAGGCCTTAAATGTCTAAAGGTGTCACGGATAAAACGTGCGGCGGAATTTCCGGATTAAAATATAATAATATAGCTCGAGTAAACAGGGGACCAATACCTCACAGGTTGGACATAATTATCTGAAGTATGAAGCAATCTGATATGAATCTGTCGGGTCTAAAATAGTTTTAATTTTTTGTGATTATAAACGAAGCAGCCCATATTCTTTACTCAGTGTTCTGCGCGATGTCTTACTTCAGGGCAGATCTGAGAAGGAAGTCGTGGCAGCTCGGCTAAATCCGACACTGGTATAAACTGCCCGGCGTGGATTCGAATTAATTGCAACGTAGGTAAGACTCGGTTATATCCTATCAATATAGCAAAATCTAAACACACTCATATTAATACTCACGGCCTCCTCTATTCATGATGGCCAACAACGGTGGGGTTGTTAGAGCGTGACTGTTCAACTGTACTTGTAGCTCACTCAGTCACGTACTTTGGTTTTGCAATTACAGTTTTTGCTACTAAGGCAATCCAAATAAGTGTCAAAGGTTTCTACCAAGCCCTGATGAAAAAGAAACAACAATTGAAAACCTGACGGTCCAGCCAGTGAACAGTGAACAGTGTCTCGAAAGCATCATCTCAACTTTAGAAATAGGACTCTTTGGCTTTTTCGAGGCTTCTAAAAAAAGGCACGAAGGAGGTTCGCCAACAAAAATAGAACTGTAGTTTGCATGAACAACATCACACACTAGAGCATTTTCATAACCAACTGGGAGTTGCAATTGCTTAAGCCACAAAGAAGTTTACACCAAAAACATGATTAGTTTGCACAAATGACGTTAGAAGATTTCTCACAACAATTACGAAAATAATGGTGGGAAAATAAGTTTCAATTCTGGTATATCTCTATATTGCTGTGTGCCGAGTTTATTTACGTAAATGGAGTAAGGAGTTCAGTTAGAGTTATTTCACAAAACCCGTGCAATAAAATTAAATAATCATTGTTAAATAGTCAAAAGTAAACAAAAGAAAACAATGGAATTAGCGTCAAATAGTGTCTGTTTGTCTAATGTCTATTTCATGGGTTATGTGAAACCAAATATTGCTATTTTTGCAATGAAATTAATTATCACATTAACGCCATCAATAAAAAAAATTAATCCTAAATATTTACAACATCCAAAAGAGCTTGCGTTGTTTTGTAAATCGCTGGATGTCATGTGATGTTTTGTGAATTTGCTGGTGATTTTTGGGACCGTTTTTGGAATTGTTGAAAACTTTTAGTAGAAATTCAAAAATTAACGCTATACGACGTTTCGATGTCTCTGGCATCATTATCAATAGCAAAGCGCACAGATGACGTCAGTACTCATGTTTGTCTGAGTTCATAATTTATTCTTGTTTATTCTTGCATTTCTGACAATAGAAAGTCGTTATTAGGAATCCCGTGACAGTCACTTTTGGTTTATTTGTCTGAGTTTTGGTTCTATAAATAGTAATTGTGCGCTTCGCTATTAGAAAATGACAGAATGAAAACGTGAATATAAATAAGCAAGAAACAGATCATTAACATTCTTTTCTTTTGTTCATGCTTCTAATCAAAGAACTCAAACCAACTTTGAACGTGCAATCAGACTCTATCCGCGCTAAGTTATTCATACAACTTAGAACAAACTGCTGTTAATTATCTGTTTCTCACTTATTTATATTCACTTTTTCTTTCTTTCTGTCATTTACTACTTGATAATGATGTCACAGACATCGAAACGTGGTATCGCGTTAATTTTTGTAATTCTACTAAAAGTATTTGGAATTTGAAGTTAATAATTATAGTAGAAGGACACCGGCAAGAATTAAGCTGCAAAAGAATGTAAAGCGCATTCGATCTCATTTACTTAATATCTGTAAAGAGACAGGCAATAAAGGAGTGGTGTTTATTTACGCATAACTAAATACCGAATATTGGGTGCACATAGTGTGTGATAAATTTGTTCGTAAAATATAATGAGTTTACTTCATTTTCTCCAGCGAAGTCCGACACGTCTGCACAAAACATTTGACACCAAGCCAGGTATGGGTATCATCACATATGCTTATTCCTTTCCGCCATCTTAATTAATCTGAACTCAGACGCCGCACGTAAAGTAAAGGCCTTAGTCCAGCTGTGGTTTCAGCAAATTCTTTTTATGCAGCGCAAACCGCTTGAAATTACATTATTATGGACGAAGGCGCGGCAAAAAAATAAAATAAAAAATAGCGAAAATAACGAGACAAAATTTAAACTAAGTTGATAGGCCAAACCGAGAGGCGGTTTATTGCGTAAATAAAAACCTGATAATTTACTTGTCAACAAAATCAATTTTCCGAACATAATCCAAGTGAGGCCTAGACTAAAAATCCGCACAACTTCAACATATAGACAATAATAATGAAACAAAATAAGATTGGATGTGAGCCAAGTCGGCCGATCGGAGAGGTGGTGGAAAAAAAGTTTTAAATGACTCTTGGTCCTCTTGTAAGCTCAGGAACAAAAGATGGCGAAATCTAAACGGCGACAGCAAATTCTTTTCATTTCAGGCAAAGGTCTAACAAAACACCGCTTATTAGAAGGCGTAACACGAATATAAAATGTAAAGGTCGGGGAAACAAATATCAGTCAATTTCAGCTGTACCCATTAGCCCCTCTAGGCACCAGTCGGGCATTTACTCACGTTCGAATCCCGAGGTATACGTAGGGCATTCAGTACCTCGGAACATTTGACATCCTCGTGTTTCCTCAAATAATCCTGGCTCTATTTCTGACAAGAAATTTGTCGCGAATCGAACTTGCTCTAAAAAAACAAAGGAAAATAAAATTTGAACCAAGGGTAAAATTGAACCACAACACATACATACATGCCCTTGGCTACATTTATTTGGACCGGCAAGGTTAATGAAATTAATGGAATAATCACCGTTTTGGCTGCGTAAAAGTCGGAGGTCACTTAGATGGATACTGATAAGAGGTTCGAATCTGCATGGTTAGGGATTTTAGACTTTCATTTCAACACTTAAAAATGTTGGTAATCATAACGAAAAACACAAGTGTCGACTTAACGTTATATAATTCTCAATAAGGTGTCATACCGCCTCCTTTCATCTATTCTTTCAAGCTCCTTCCCTAAGAGTCTTTATTGTGTTTTGACGACGGCGACCAGTCGCTATAAATTAACTTTTTTAGCCTTTCAAAATTTAATGGAGTCCATATCTGAATGAACATCTTACTGCGCCTTTCAATAACATGCGGAATTTGAAATTCAAATCTCCACCAACAGTTGCGTTATTCCTTGCCGTCAATCATAATTAATACGAAAGCCAACGGACCATGTAAAAAATAGACAAACAAAATGGATCGAAATCTACCAATCATAATGCACGGACGTGACCTTTTGAACTCATTGAAGTGAAGATCTGTTTCCTGAGAGGTAAGCTAAGATGATTGACGGCAGTGTGAAACGCAACTGTTGGTGGAAATTTGAATTTCAAATTCCGCATGTTATTGAAAGGCGCAGTAAGGGCATGGGACGACCATATCAAACATACAGTGTCCGGATGCTACGCTACTCCACCAATACTAAGAAAACTAAAACATCTCGCTAAATACTGAGTATGATATTAGAGAACAATTGGAAGAAACCTTGACTTTGCCAAAAACAACAGATTACATGTATGCCGACCTTAATATCGTTTGCAACGAGTTCAATTTGCTGCTGCAAGCGTCGTACTCGGTCACTACGTCGAGAACTTAGAACCGGTTGGCTTTCAATCAATGAAAAAATAGGCTTATAGCCTCCTAAACTCGTGCTTTAAAGCCTTGCATGAGACGTGGCCAGATTATCATAAATTAGTTGGTTAGCTAACGATAACCAAAATCCACCTTATTTTTAAATTTTCCATGACAACCATATTTTGACAAGCATAATTACCGAAATTTGGAATTTTCTCATTAAAATACGTTTAAACGGATAATGTTTCATTGTCTTGTAGTAAATGTTACATTTTGATATCATTTTAGCATTTTTCTTTTGATTTTGATCAATTTCGAATCAATTTTGTCGTATTTCTACCCGGGGGGATTCAATTTACATTCAATCAAGTAAATAAGATTTTTGGATTTGCAGGATAAGTTGTCGGTGATAAGTTGTCGGTGGTTTATAGATGCAACCATCCACGTTGCCTCACCTGTCCTTTTCTCCAAGAAGGCCAAACAAATTACATTTTTACCACAACCAATGAACAAAGAAAAATCACCGACAACTTATCCTGCAAATCCAAAAATCTTATTTACTTGATTGAATGTAAGAAATGTAAATGCCAATACATCGGAGAGACCAAACGGCAACTTAATTAATGAACGATTTGGAGAACACCGCCGTTCCATCATAAACCATCATCAACTCAACGATCCCACTCCTGTCTCCCTTCATTTCAATCAAGCTGGACATTCAATCAATGATGTTCTTCTAATCCCACTTGAACTCATACGCAGCAATCGTGACGCAGCGAGAAAGGCGAGAGAGGCTCATTTGATACACAAAGGGAAAACGTTATCTCCTCTAGGAATAAATAGACGTGAAGAAACTCATTGACATACGACACCTAGTCTCCTGCACCAATAATAATCTATTGTTTTTATTTTCATAATTTCAAACTCTTATTTGTAACGAACTTTTAGTTTTAACTTCATTTTTCATTTTTCTGTTAGCCCCTGAAGAAGGTTTGTTTTCAAACCGAAATATTGGGCAAATTCGTTTAAATATAAATTTTGTTTTATTCTTTTATTTACTCCTTCATCGCCTTGCCGTAAGGATCAGTTTGCAGTTTTCGGATCCAAGATAGCAGTCATCCGGAATGATGACACAATTCCCGGGTCATGTAACGTTGTCACATCATGTGACCTACCTCAAATTACAGTCTGTGACGTACTATAAGCCCCACCAAGTTTCACAGCCGTAGCGGAATCCGCCCCCCCCCCCTCCCCCCAACCCCCTCCTCAGCTGATTAGTATATGTAATCGCATGTTCCCTCGTACAGTCCGTACTACGCAATCTCAGCTCGGCAATGTTTGTGAGACTAACAAACAAGGTTTACTAGCGAAAATGAAAATTACGGGACAAACTTACCTTTTCCTTCATTATTAACGTCAGATGTCCTTGCCAAACAATAATAACAAGTAAAAGAACACCAAAATTTTCCCAAACCGACGTTTCAGCTCATCGAGCATTCGTAAACACAATGGCCGTAATGGCGGACTGACGGTTTACTCCCATTTACTCCATGTATACTATTACCGAAGTGTAACATGTCAACAAATTCAAAACAAAAAATGAAAACAATCCCCGAGATTGCGCAGTACGGACTTTAATTCAACTTAAATAACACTTGCGTTTTCAGAATCTGTAGAAATTGCCCGAGTCACGAAGCCAACTGAATGCAACGAGAACGACGCGCTCAACCAATCATGAGTGAGAAATTTTGATGCTCGACCAATCAGGATCAAGTAATCATGCCCTCTTGATTACCAAAAGTGCCCTCGTGATTAATTAAGAAAAAAATGTCGTCTGTCTCAGCCAATCAGCATTCAGTAGTTTTGCGCGCTATGTTATAACACAAATAATCGCTTCCTGTTTGGCGTAAAATACTGTAATTCACTTGTAGGATTTCTTTCTTACTTATCATCCTATTTCCTTCCTTCGTAATAGTAAAATCTTCGGCGCAACATGCGAGTACTCCGTTTGTAAATTTTCTTCAAAATCCCGCCAAGCCAACTGAATGCAACGAGAACTACGTGCTCAACCAATCATGAATGAGAAACTTTGATGCTCGACCAATCAGGATCAAGTAATCATGCCCTCTTGATTACCAAAAGTGCCCTCGTGATTAAGAAAAAATGCCCTCTGTCTCAGCCAATCAGCATTCAGTAATTTTTCCCGCTATGTAATAAGGGTCTGAATTAATTTAAAAAAGATCTAGAAATATTATTGATCACTTAACCCATCAGGTAACTACATAATTTGCAATGGAAGTGACAGACATATTCCTGCAAGAGCTAACAGTAGATGGGGGTTCACCGCCAAATGACAAGTTACGACGAAAGCTTTTCGATGCGACAAGGAATGGAGATGTGGTGATAGTGAGGAGCCTTTCTCAACTAAAATGTGATTTTAACTCTGTAGACAGCTCTGGTAAAACAGCCTTAGAAGTTGCAGTAGACCTGAAAGATGTTTCCGATCGAAAAGAAATTTTCAGAGCCTTGATAAGTGGCGGGGCTGACTTAGATTTCGCTTTGCTGCATGCGGTACGGCAAACCAACTTACAAACCGTGAAAATTCTGCTTCAATTTCATGAGAAAGGACTTCTTCAATCACAGACAAAAGCAGCAGACTGCTTGAAACAAGGATATGTCACTCCGCTGATCCTGGCGGCCTGTATGCAGAATTTCCAAATAGTCAACCTGCTGTTGGAACATGGTTTCACCATTGCTGATCCAAAAAATGCCCAGCGGTCTTCAGGTCCCAACGGAATGGCCAGCGAGAAGCTTGGACCCGCTGTGTATCGTTTAAATAAATATCGTGCACTCGCCAGCCCTGTGTTCATCGCGGCGTCTTTTCTTCAAAACGTTCAGAGTGGCCCAGACCCAGTTCATCGCGCTTGCGTCCTGAACAAAGAACTCCGTGACACGGCTGAACAAGAATATGAGTTCAAGAATAAGTACTTCGAGCTTAGTGATGGCTGTAAAGAGTTTTCAGTAGCACTCTTGAATGAATGTCACTCGATGGAAGAGATAAGATGTGTTATGGAGATGCAGAACAAAGGAGGACTGAGGCATAACAAAGAGGGAAAATGTTTAAACATACTGGAGTTTGCCATCATTACCGAAAATGACAAGGTATGTTTCCCACTTTTTGTTATATCCAGCGTTTTGCAATATACCCACCTGGACAACGTCAATGAAAATGTGATGCTGTATCATCAAGATAACACAGAATGATATGTGTTTACTTTCGGTTTTTATTTATCGCACATCATAATATTGAACAAAGTGCGTAGTTATCATAACTACGCTTTGAACCTAGACTACAAAACAGTCGTATTTTTTGCGTTGGTCACACGAATACGCGCGGTCTTTGAACGGTAGGTCTGGAGCGAGTGTGAATACGGAGAGTGGGACTAGGAAGATACGCTAAAGTCTCACGCGCTCTACGGGCACGTGAGGCTCGCGCGCTTCGCGAAGGAGCAAGGAAAAAAAAGTCGATTGCTTGACAGTCTACTTTGAACCCAGTGCCTTTCGATATCCATGGCAATTACTATGCAGGGGATTGGTCTTGTCATGCACTGGGAAAGGAAGGTGTAAGACACTACGATGTTCACTTGAATTGTCTGATGTCCCGATTTAGTATCCTGATTTAGTATCCCCAGTAAAGGGTGCTTAAGTATAGTCCACTTGAGCGATCGTTTCACAGTTGGCCACGTTTTTTAGATTTTCCTACACGTATATGATTAATTTTATAGAAACTATGCTACTGACCACTTTTAGTATTTTAAATCTTTAGTTCGTTAGTCATCCTTACAGCCAGCTGGTATTAAACTCAGAAGTCTACAGAAATGTTCCATTCCTGGAGAAAAGTGCTTGGAAACAGGCTGTGCTGATGCTTCTAGCGTCTGTGTTGTACCCTTTGGTATTTATGGTTTGGTTCGTCTTTGACAACTGTTTCTCCAGTCATCAGGTTGCCAGAATGTTCCACTCTCCGTGTGTGAAGTTCCTCATCTACTGCGGTTCTTACCAAACATTTCTTTTCTTTCTTGCCTTTACTTCGCTCCATTTCGAGAGTGAGTTTCTGGAGTACGGAATCACTGGTAAGTGTTGCCTGAAAAGTAAATCAGAACAAAAAAGTCAATACAGTACTGAAACTCAAATGAACAAAAGAATTAGATCATGAACCTTACTTATAATTTTTATTCGCTCAGAAAAGTGGGTAGCATATATATAAAGCCTCAACAAAAGATTTTCGGGTTCACCTGTCCTAGGCCATTCTAGACGCTCTCTCCCATGCATCCAACGTCAGCCTCTCTCAACACAACATCATCGTCCCAACATCGTCTTTGTCCTTGTTATCCTTCCGCCCCATCTTCCTGCTTCCCTCTGGAGCCCACGACAGAGGTGATCCTACATGAGCTTAAATTTTCTATTCCCAAGCCATCTTTATTGTCTTGCAATGGACTCTACTAGTTTCTACCCAGTGGCTTGTGGGAATTTGATGTGCGATATTTTATTAAGCAAGAATCACCATCCCATATAACTAAGGTAAAAACGTTAACTTTGTTTGCCTGTAATTTCTTGATATTTTACAGATTGGATAGTTCTTGTATACGTCATTGGGCATCTGGTAGACGTCATTAAAGACGTCTACCAACAAGGAAGAGTTCATTTCTGTTCATACCATTGGAACTACGTAGCAGTCGCTTCAGTGACGTCATTTATTATCCACTACGTCATTTGGTGGGCAGGCCGAGCAGCCCTAACAGAAGCACCAGATTCAATGAAGTGGGAAAACCATGCCAAAGATCACGGCTATACAATCATGCTGGTTTCCTACTGCTTTCTCGCCGTTGGAATCCTTCTGGCCTTTGCCCAGAATCTTTCATTTGTTCAAGCCAACTCCAGCACTGGTCCGCTGCTACATGCATTCATACAGATGTTAATAGATGTGGCAAAGTTCTCCTTGTATTTCATTTTCGTCTTTCTGGCGTTTGCCGTGAGCTTCACGAAGCTGTACTTGCAGTATGAAAAGGCCAGACGACACTTCCTTTTGAACAAGACGGGAACAAATCAAACCGATCCTTTACATCTAGAAAGGTGCGTATAACTGTTTTGTCAATATACAGGCTGTCTTGTGAGCGTCACTTTGACAACTAAAGAAGCTTAAAGGCGTCCTTTGTGTTACACATTTTTAGTGAGAAAGAAATCGCATAGGCGCCTCCTACAAAAGTTACTTATAACTTTTAGATGTCGTGTGGGCAACTTTTTCGCTGGTAGCCATACATGATGTTGTGGGCTATATGCGCCCATCATAGTTTAAATAAATCTTACTGAGGAAGACAACTATCTTGTTGCATGGTCATGGCATGTTTTTTGCGAATCACGTAACATTGCAAACTGAACAAAAACATTTTTATTATCATACTATCTGGATAAACACGGTGGTTTGGCTTTTTTGTTAAATTGTAACAACGACACAAGTTGTCTTCCCTTGTTTTATAGAGAGATATCGCAATATGTTCAGGAATTAATCAGTATATATGGAGGTAGCCAAGAAAGAAAATTTATTCTGTGCAACAACAAGGAAATAACTGTGCAAGACCTGTTGAATCAAGACGGTATATTTGTTTTACCTTACAAGAGTTTCAGAAGAAGTACAGACTAAAAGTTAATTACCTTCATTACTTCCAAGTTATTGCTGCTATTTCCAGCGAGTTGAAACGAAATGCTTTTCAAACCAAAATTTCACAGGAAGATATCTGAAAATCCGACAACAATTCCCCTGTTTCAAGATCTCAGTATAATGTTACCAAAAATGCGGTGTAAAGACTATTACAAACTTTTTATAGACTCATGTGTGATTGAACCTACAGGTGTCAAAACTTGGAAACAACAATTCGCAAATTTCTTCGCACATTGGAGGAAAATTTTTTACAAAAATATACCAATTAACTAAGGACAATAAACTCATTTAAACTTTTGCACAGGATAATTGTTACAAAAAAGGAACTTAAGAAATTTAAAATTACCGCAGATGATAAGTGCGCCTTGTGCACAATGATTCACTTTATATACACACCTTTACGAAATGCTCCGCAACATTATCGCTTTATGATAGCGCTTTGAAATGGTTCAACGATATAAACAATTCAAATGTCAATCCAACGGTTGAAAAGGTTTACTTCACCTCACAGACTCAAAAGCCGGCTTGACTGGAATTCAAGAGCGCAGACTTAACCTCCTTTTGTTATGCCCAAAGCAGTACATATCCCATACAAAATGAGGCAAAAAAATACGCTTGTAAGCTAGGCAGCTCCTACTATCCCTAACATCATAGAATTACAGAATAAAATTCAAGTGCAATGGAAAATAGAAATTGAATCCTAGCTCTTCAGACGATGATTATAAAACCCTCTTCTTTGTTAATGTTTATAGTTGGTACTTAGTATATATTTTTACTACAATGTAAATTTACCCAAGTTTTCAATGTACTGATGTAACGTTTACTTTATATTAGCTTTCTATTTCTATTTGTGTGTGTGTGCTGCTAGGGTACGTGTATATACCTTTTTTGCTTGCCTTCATTGTATTTAACATAAAATAAAAAATATATGAAAAAAAAACACATTTTTAGAAATTCCAACTGGCAGGCGGCTGACCGGTTGGTGCTATTGGTTTTGAGCGTACGTAGGATTGAGCATCGGACTATCATGTTATAAATCCATTGAGTGGTCAGAGAAGAGTACTTGAACCTGGGGCCTCCTGATTACTAGTTCAGCGTCCTCACTGCAAGGCTACGCCACCTCCCTAAGGGAATGATTCTGTTTTTAAAAATTGCTCTATTTCCTGTTCTAGATTTGGAAGCAGTATGGGCACGATCTTTTGGACGTTATTTGGCGAGATAGGCGAAGACAGTTTCATAATTGACGTGGAAGGTTACGGTGCCATCTGGAAAACAGGCATGACATTATTTGGTGTGTTCAACATCGTAGCGGTTCTTGTGGCTCTTAACATGCTGATTGCAATACTCAACGAATCTTACACCCGAATAACGGTAACGTAAATTATCTCATTCAAATGTATCAAATCACTTGATCGTGTAAAATTAGGTTTAGGTTTGAAATGAAAAAGATGGAAACCTGATACTTTTATGAGGCCCTAAACGTTATAACACTTTCATGTATTAACGTGGTTGAGTGCAATCCCATTTACTACTCACACGTTTATTAAAACGTCTCTAAAGTTGTCAAAGATATTGGAAGTTTTTCAAAGTCATTCCGCGAACATGAGTTATGACAGTTCGGGCTTTTGTCCCTGGTAGGTTCATTCTTGTAGGAATGGCGGAAAGGCGGAAAGGGAGATGCCTGCCAAAAGACAGTCCGTGGTCCTCGAGGGCCTCGGGTACGGGGTTCAATTAATCCCGGGGGGACCCCATAAAAAAAAGGTGTTTTGGGAAATTGTCGACGAGCACCCCCGTCATTATTACATGGGAGTCTTTCCCAGGAAATTATCATCCAGATTACTTCAGGATTCCCAACAAAAGCCCACGCTTGTGCAGCATGGAAATACTACAATTTACCCGAGGCCTGCATGTGACTTGGAAGTCTCCTTAACCATCTGTACCGACCCTTGCGCGCCACATGGCGTTCAGGGGCCTATCAGACTAACCGACTACAACAATGACCTCGTCGTAACAACAAATGGTTTGAAACTTTTGATAGGAAAACTTGGACACCGAGTGGAAGTTTACGAGGACAAGGCTGTGGCTAACCTGGGTTAACAAGAAAGGCGTTCTTCCGCCACCATTTAATATTCTATATGTGCTGCTTCCAGTTCGCTGGGTTATAAAATGTCTTTTCACAGCTTGCTCCCCTGGTAACTTGGTGAGTAATTTTGTCAAGAACATGTCTTGTAGTGTGTACTGCAGAAGATGCCAGAGATGTTTGTTTTAGAATCTGACTTTAGCTGGTAAATGAGTAAGCAATTGAGTGAATGGAGTGAGTAGAGTAACTTCGAGTGAATGAATGAATGAATGAATGAATGAATGAATGAATGAATGAATGAATGAGTGAATGAATGAGTGAGTGAATGAATGAGTGAGTGAGTGAGTGAGTGAATGATTGAATGAATGAATGAACGAACGAGTGAATGAATGAATGAGTGAATGAATGAATTAATTAATTAATTAATAATTAACGTAGGAAACAAAAAAAACACTGAGTGTGTAACGTGGTATCAATCGCCATTAATTCATTGTTGCACGATAGTTACTTCATATTATAACATATTAAATGTAGTTTTCTCTTTGTTCAGCTCTTGTTAGAAAAGTTTGCCAAAGGGAGGCCACACGGATCGATCTCTAAAGTTAGAAGGATTGACGAGAAGGAGGTAGGAGTGAGCGCTTAACAGCAAGTTATGTAAATCATTATAATTGTTATTTAAGGGTCTATGCATGGGCTGCAGCTGTCCAGGATGGAAATGGTTGCAACTGGAAAAAATTCGGCCAATTTTTTCAAGATTATCGCCTTATGTCTTGAAAAACGTACAGTGGAACCCCGTTAATACGGTCACCAACGGGCCATGAAAATTTGGCAGTGTTAACGGGGTAGGGTCAAATTTCATGACTGGTCTATGTTTCTTTTTTATGACAGGAAAGTAAATTGCTGTTTGATTACATTAACGACAGAGGTCAATGACATGACAAGTTACAGGCGTTGTGCATAAATACAGTATTGTTTCTCAAGTACTGTACAGTATTTGTTTTGTTTGGTCAATAATTAATGTGTATTTTGTTCGAAGGGCCGTATTAACGGGGTAAAATTATAACGGATTATACAGGTTGGGATTTCAGAATGTGGCCGTTGGCCGTATTAACGGGGTGGCCGCATTGACGGGGTTTTATTATAAGAAAATGTATGGGCGTTTCTCCGGGACAAAAAAAGTGACCGTAATAACGAGGTGACCGTAAGGCGGGGTTCCACTGACTGTATTAAAATTCTGATTATGGTCTATTCTCCCTTCGGAAACTTGATATCTTCCTCTTGGTGTTGTATATAAAGCATTTCATGTCTAACAAACTTATTTTATTTTGATAAGAGGCAGTATTGACCGAAAAGCATCAAAATCCATATGACTTATTGTAGCTCCTTTCACTTCGTATATCGTGTCATCTTCCTCAAAATGTCCAGTGTTCAACAGTGTCATCAACTTTAAAGCTGAAAAAGGTGTATCTGTTCGTTTTTATCATTGTACAGTCGTTCATTATCGGTTATTTATTTTGAAAGTAAATTTACACTCTTAAGAGACTAATGAAGTACATATAGGTGGTTTGCACCTTACGTCACGGCGGCCATGTTGGATGACAGTCAACAAAAGATTTCTCATTGGCTTCTATCGTTGTGTCATCCAACATGGCCGCCATGTCTTTTGTTCGTTAATTCCTTTGGGAATGGTTGCAAACCATCAATATAATAGACAATTATTGGACGAGGTTTTAGAGATATCCAGAATAATCAACGCTCAGACTGATAACACTTACCGAGACCTAGATTTTTCCGGATATCACAAAAACCGAATCTAATAATTGTTCTCGGTTATTATTCATTGTTTTAAAGAAATTTTAACGACAAAATAACGACTGTCGCACTGTCACTTTAGGCTCTTAACCAATAAGAAGGCAGAAAGTAACTACAATGTATAATAATACCCTTTTAAGCCTGATTTAGACGGCACAACTTTTACCTACAACTATCGCATGCAACCCTCTCACGCCATACATACAACACAAATCGCATCGTCTAAATCAGCCTACAACTCGCTCACAACTGTTGCATGCAACACGAAAAAAGTTGTAGGATTTTAAAACATGTTTTAAAACCCTACGAAAATCGTAGCAACATGCAATGTTATGTGATGCGAGTTGTATATAATTTTTGATTGACGGAAGCAGCTCGCGCTACAAAAAAACGCATGCGACAAAGTTGTGCCGTCTAAATCTGCCTTTAGCAAGTTTACTGTTTTTCTGTGTATGCATTTTTTTTAGAGACGAGAGGTGATTCGTCATCTTGTTCTAAGGTACCTGGCCAAGGCACCATGCAGTTCAGAGACTGGAACCGAATCAAATGACTCAGAGCACGACAACAACGCTACAGTGGCAACTGAGAACCAAGACTTAACCAACTGGGAAACAAATTTGTAACACAGTATTTCCTATAAAACGTGTTTGTTGGAATCGCTTTCGAGTTACGCGAATAGAATATGCGATAAATCGATGGGCATCGTGAGCACGCACTTTCTGAGCTGTTTCAAAAACAAATTTGGCAGAATCGCAAAAATGGAGTGAGTCGAACAATAGCTGATGCATAAACAATATGTCAATATGGTAAAAACAATTATCAGTTACAGTATACGTGTACAGTGGCTATAACATAACGTTAGTATGTAACAAAAAACATCATAAGGTATATTTTTTCTAATATTACAGTGAAATGTGTAATTATAACCAGTAAACTAAAATGAAAAACCATGTAGTTTTAGTATTGGAAGTAAGGAGCTTTTCAATATGCGAAATAAACCAAGGAAGTTTGAAGTAAAAATTAATGTCAAGACCAACTTCGTTACTTAAGAGTACCCCTTTCCCGGATGAATGCATGCCAAACCAACAGAGTCATCAGGGGCCGATTGCAGTGCACGCATTAGGGAACCCCTCCACAACAGCCACTTTGGAGACGGAGCTTATTGGCCGGAGTTTATTTAGTATACAGTTTGTTATGAAGAACTTTTATCTAATTTTAGTGCCATTTACTATGCGTATGCAGTTTTGTAAAGAACAAGAGAGGTGTTGAGCAGTAGACCCATAAACTATCATTAAGTTTCTTCTAGTGCGAACTGAACTCAATG
Organism: Cladopsammia gracilis; assembly: GCA_022457155.1. NCBI lineage: Eukaryota > Metazoa > Cnidaria > Anthozoa > Scleractinia > Dendrophylliidae > Cladopsammia > Cladopsammia gracilis. The sequence continues at coordinate 1,328,936 of JAJGOT010000154.1, forward strand.
ATTTGGAGAACAAATGATCGACGAACGATGTTGCAACTTGTTGAACGGAATTTGCTGAAAACACGTTCAAAAAACAATTGACTGAAGTCTTTTTTTTTTTACAAGTTGCAACATATTGAGCGGAATAGATCCTGTCTCTATTTTCGTTCATCAACGTTCAAAATGTTAAATGGCCCAGATTTATTATTTTCAATATACAACATGGCCTATGTTGGAATGATCTGACGAATTGCCGAACTCGCTTACCGAGCTAATTCCTGCAGAAAAAACTAAATGAAGCTGATATTCGTCATAAAGGCGGTGCAAAATTGCAGATAACGAGAAAACGAGATCCGGGTATGGTAATGCTGTTGCGGCGCTTTTGTCTTTTATGTGAACAAGCTAGGGATAATCGGAACTTCAGTAGTATATAGGCATTAGAATTAGCCGCGCTACTGCCTTCTCATCCTCCTTTACAGACACGGAGCAAAACAACATACCTTGACCAGGACTCGAACCTTGGTTACTGCGGCCACAACGCAGTGTCTTAACCACTAGACCATCAAAGCTGTGGATATTATAACCGAATAAAACTAATAAGAAGGTTCCGAAACATTCAAGTTTAGAATTAATAAAATTGCGCAGTATCAAAAGCGCTTTTTACTTTACTAACATCAGCAACATTCTTATAACCACTTCATCGCTAGACTCTATGTCGACTTTCAGTTTCGCAGCCATCACCCACTTTAAGTTTTTAAACTTCAAAGTTTAAACTTTTAATTATGCGAACACTGAACTCTAAATTTGCATGGAAAATTAGCACGTCGGAAAAATAAACAAAGCAGCCAATTACATGCGCGTGCTAAAACAATAAACCCGCACTTTGTTTAAGTTCAAATAAATTTAATAATTACAAAACGCATTAAGGTTTCATCAAATCGTTATGCCAACAAAAGCTGTTTTATTTAGAACAACTCAAAGGCCGTTTTGCAGTTTTAAAGCTTTGTTGGCTTTTCCGACAGCAAAGGTTTCCTCTAAAAACGATTTTACGTTTGGTTCATCTTCGTGTACGTAAATCCACTTAGTTTTCCATTTGAAAAATGTGGTGTCATATATTGGCCGCAGTAACCCAGGTTCGAGTCCTAGCCAAGGCATATTGTTTTGCTCTATTTATGTAAAGGATATCTGTGTCAGTTGTGTTTTGCTTTGAAGTGAGTTGGTATAAAGCGGACAAGTTTAGACCTGTCTATTGTTTTCAAAAGGACGCGGAAGGTAATTATTTGCAAATGAATGATTTACCTGTGCAGTTATTAGTATTAGTTATAAAATAAAAGGCATTCCCTTAATGACGTCATGATTAATACATAATAAGTGATTTACCTATACCTATACCTATACCTATACCAAACTATATCTACCTATACAGTAGCGCGGCTAATTCTAATGGCTATATACTACTAACTTCTACGCTACGTAAATTGAACAAGAAGCTGTACACAGCTTGAACTCGTGGCGTCTTTTAACCCATTGCAGTACTGATTCCCGAGTGTTTTGAAGGCTTTTACGAAGAATCATAAAATTATGTCTAAAAAGTATATGACTACAATCAAAACTAAACTGCTTTTAAATACTAATTCATGCTTGGTCAGGTTGCACAATGATAGTGTGCCACACAGTTTCAGTCCAAATTCAGTTTTTTACAAATCCACCACTCAAGTACCTCATTCTTACTGATTTTCGCGCGTGCTTAATTTCGAAAAAAATGAGAGAGCCGAACTTCGCGAGTATTAATTTTCGCGATTGCAAGGAAAATTAGAGCAAAAGTGTACTAAATTTCGTGATTTTGTCAGTGTTTTATTTTCTTAAACCCTGAGCTGAGGGCACTTGTCACTAAACATTATTATAATTAACTACAAGGAGCCCATAAATGGAAACTTTGATGACTGCACTAAAGAGGTTTTGGCCGAATTACAAGCTGAAGGTAGCAAAAGGCGTTAATTTTTGAGGCGGCATTGTACTAAACAAAATTTTGTGTGTTTAGTGTAATTAATTACTAATTCAGTTTAAGATGACTAAAGTCTTTGGATTATATATTGACTGTACACAGTTTTCGTATTGAATTTTCAGGGGCTGAAACTTTCTTCATGTAATCGCAAACGTCGTTTTAAGACGATTTTTTCAAGAAACCGGGCTGAAATCTTTCATGAATGAATCGGCCGAAAATTTTAGGGAAAGATCTTTCCGAAACTGCTATCCCACCTTATCTTATCTTAATCCTATCTTAATCTTATCTTTGGCGTTAAATTTTCCTATGTTACGAACTGTGGGTTGAGGCGACATTTTACCAAAGACTAATTTACTCTTTTAGATAAATATTTCAGCGGCAGAAGTTCTTAATGGAAGGAATCTATAATTTCTCCTTTCTTACCTTATTTCGTATCCAAAACGATATTTTTATTTTTAGTTTGAGGCGACATCGTGTCCTAAACAAAATTCTGTGTTTAGTGTAGGTCTTCGGATTAGATATTGACTGCAGAACCAATTCGTTCAGTTGGTGCTCCTCACGGTTGACAGTGTCTTGACACTGGTGACACGTGCACGTATAAGATGTGAAATTTGCATTCATTTTCGTAGAAGATTATTAAAACACGTTTGAATAACATTGGATAAGTACAGACGGTGCCTGTCTGGTCTTTTAGAGCAGGGAGTTTTCATTTCTTATTTATTTTTCCATACTGCAAAGCTCTATTAGCGATTTTGATGGTTTCCGTTTTTTTTTTTTTTCAAACCGAATGAAGAACTAGATGAGTTCCACATTTCCATTTTGTGTTTGTCAAGACTATACATTTAATAATCAGCATGGTTAAATTGGGATATTTTTTTTTACAACAGGCCGTGAATGGGGCTGATGTAGTACGTGTTTAAAATAAATCATTACACACTGGTTTGAAATGAATACCGCATTGTCGACGTCCTTTTCAATTTCAGACAAAATAGAACAGCAACTTTTAAAATTTAAAAATTCATTAGTCAAGATTCCGGCGACAAATTACGCAAGCCGACATGGCATAAAAACTCAATTAATTTAACATTCAATTTTTTAAAGGCGTCAGATCTAACAGATCTAAAGGCGTCAGATCTAACAGTTAGAAAACACTATCACCAACAGTTCTTCCTGACAAGTCTGTAAGAAGCACATCGATTGCAGAAATAACGTTTGACGCGCTCTTTTGGAAGGTTGATATCGAAACAGTTAGTGAAATTCTGCTGAGATGGAAGGTTGGTTAACTGCTTTTGGCTGGTTGCTTTCCATTCTAACAGCAATAGGAAATGCTTTTGTAATTGGGTTCGTTGCTAAGAATCGTCGGCTGCATTCCTCGGCCAATTGGTTAGTCTTATCTTTGGCAGTGGCCGATTTAGGGGTCGGAGCCATTGTTTTTCCCTCGAGTTACGTATGCAATAACATGCTGCCATGCAACATGACGATACACAATGCTGTCTACTGGTTTTTCGTTCACTCGTCCGTCACAAATCTCTGCATCTTGACTTGGAATCGCTACTCCTCCATCGTCCACCCTTTAAAATATGTTTCGTCTATGACTGCAAAACACACTAGAAGGGTCATCTTACTAGCATGGTTGATTCCCTTGATGATTTCACTGTCACTTGGTCTGGGAATATACGTAACGAGCTCGCGTACGGCTTGGAAAGTTCTGCGACTAACCGGAGTCTCAGGATTTGACATATTATCCTGCGCTCTGCTCATTTATGCCGTTGTTCGTATCATGGTTGTGGTACGCGCGCAAACACACAAGGATTCTGCAATGCGGTTAATCAAGAGAGATCTTGTGTCTTCACAACCACAAAATCAGGTAAACAAGTCTTCAACAGAAACTGTCCATCCTAGTGGACATGAGCACAACTCGGCACCCTTCATAATTGCTATTGTGGTGTTTTTCTTAGTATGCCATGTAGTGATAAACTATCTTGTTCTGCGCATCATGTTTGTTTCCGATGTGTCCAACGAAGCCGTGATTGGCCTGGTGGTTACTATTCTCCTGGTGGCAAACTCGACAGTGAATCCTTTGGTTTACGCGTTTTTGAAACAAGACATTAAAAAGGAAATCGCCCGCCTTATTCGTAGAAGAAGAAATCAAAACAGCGAGGGATCTGGTAATTCAACTGAAATGAACCTTTTCTCCATGCGAGAGATCAAGTAGATCAACTGAAATGCATGAGTCTTATCGTGAAATAAATAATAATAATGTGTTTATCTCTACCATTATTTCTCGTATTTTTTGCCCAAGCTACAGGTTTTTAATATGGATAGCTAGCGCAAAAATAAAATTAGGCAAGCGTTGTCAGACTGGATTTAGCTCATTTCAACACGGCTGAAGAGAGAATATGCAACAATGATGTGAGTTTTGGCTTGTTATCCAAGGCACAAGGCAATTATTTTGAAAAAAATATTTTCAATGCAATCCACTTCTATCCTGGCCGTCTGCAGCCCAAGACACTTATATTTTTAATCTTAACTTATAGCACGAGTAGAGTGATTTTTAACAAAGCTGGAACATTAATGTTGGGTTTCCAGTGAAATAAATATGTCAGTGTTTGGCTTTTTAAAGTAACACTAAGACCCATGCAGTCATAATTTATGGGAGGTAGCTGATAGAAAAAATATCATGTGTACATTTGCATACCGATTTCAAATCTGGAAATAAACATATGTATGTTTTGGTTGTATTCAGGGGGGTTGGGGAAGCTGTTGGGAGAAGGGTAAAACATTTCTAATGCGGAACAAAAACTATGTTTCGAGAATTCAAACCAATAATCATAACAATAATAATAATAAACTGCGCCATGTATATATTTGGCGTACTCGCAAACAATCCAGCCTTAAATTTATTTAATGTTTACGAAAATGTAAAGTATATATCTATTAATAGAATGGAATAGTCGTACAATAAGGAATCAGTTTGAAACGAGGCAGTAGGTAAGTCATATTTTATGCTCTCAAGTTTTAGGCTTAAATATATTTTGTAAATATTCATCAAAATGATATGAATAAAATAATAGAGGTATTTATTTCCAACCTTTAATTGATTCAGAAAATGATTGCTGCTGAAAATGGACAAAAATTGCTTTTGAGATATGACTTCACAAGAAAGGGGTTGACGAGGGCCTTTTTATTTCCAACTGGGGCGATTATATAGATGCGATCGAGGCAAGCTGTTGGTCGGTTATTGGAGAACCCGAATTGGAGTACCTGTTTTAACGTAGACAAGACCACTTTCAATTCCAATTCCACGACCAATTGGCGTCAGCGCCACTCACATATGACACCAAAATGGCAATTATGTGTATTCCATCAAAGCAATTTTTTTCATGGGGATTATTTCGTTTTTCGGTCAACACTCTGCTGAAATTAATAATAAGTACCTTTTCTCATAAACAAAATGTTCCTAGAACAATGATTCTTAAACGATAATTCGTACGAGCGTTGTAGCGTGGTTATTGTTTATTGCCTTTTTCATTTTTTCTTTTACCTCATTTGGTGATGCCAGCATCCCCAACACCAAGAAACTGCCAGAAGTTGACCCATTTCAGTCCAACACAAGTTTAACATGCGTCTTCGTTTCCGTGGGTAATTATCAAGGAGACACAACGAAATATTGCTCAGTGAAATTTGCATTCAATTTTGCAGATGTTTTACGTTTGAATGAGGACCAGTCTGCAATAACACAGTGAAAGCAGACAGTTTTGTTATTGAATTTTTAAGGGCGCCCAACGAGCAATGTAAAACGCTTGAAATGGCGCTGTACTATTTTTCCATATCATTTTACTACCTTTTTAAAAACTGGAAATTCATGTACAAAAGGGGCCAAACCTAGCCATTCTTACCTTCAGTTGTCATTCAACCACTGACAGACAACAAGCGTCATTACCATAACTGATCATTACTAACTTCCATTTTTTTAATTATTTTGCTTAAGCAACACCTTGGTTTGATAAGCATTTTGAAGAAAAAAGTTTATTGACAGAACGCCTAGCCATGCATGTTTCATGACTGAAAGACGCTTAAGTTTGCATATCACACCCAAAAAGTGAAATTTAATGAGAGGTTCCATCCCTATTATAGTGGAAGGTCTCTTTTGAAGGAAACTGTATGTGAAAGCTCAATAAATACAATCTGATCTTTTCGACAATTTTAGCTGAATCTTTCATCGGCAGCAAATTTTAGCGGAAGGAATCTTACCTCTTGGATTTATTATCGGGTAAAGCTTTCTCTTTTCCGAAACTCCTATCCCACCTTATCATATCTCAATCCTATCTTAATCTTATCTTAGGCGTTTAATTTTCCAATGTTACAAAAGGCGGGTTGAGGCGTCATTTTACCACAGACTATCCAGTCTAATTAATTGACTCTTTTAGGTAAATATTTCAGCGGCAGAAATTCTTAGCGGAAGGAATCTTATCCCTCGAATGTACCAAATACTTTCTCCTTTCCGAAAATTCTATCTTACCCTACATGTATTTCGTATCCAAAACGACATTTTTATCGCTCTGAAGACAAAAGGCGTAAAATTTTTCGATGCTACGAAAGTTTGATGCGACATTGTTCTAAAGAAAGCCGAACAGCTTCCGAACAGCTTCCGAACATTTTCCGAACACTTTTATCCCTGCGAAAACAAAAGGCGTTAAATTTTCCGATGCTACGAAAGTTTGAGGCGACATTGTACTAAAGAAAATTCTATACTCAGTGTAATTAATTACCAATTCAGTTTAAAATGACTGAGGCCTTCGGAACAGATATTGACTGCAGAACCAATTGGTTCAGTTGGTGCTCCTCACGGTTGACAGTGTCTTGACACTGGTGACACATGCACGCATATATAAGATATGAAATTTGCATTCATTTTCGTAGAAGATTATTAAAACACGTTTGAATAACATTGGATAAGTACAGACGGTGCCTGTCTTGTTTTTTAGACCAGGGAATTTTAATTCCACATTTATTTTCCATACTGTCGGCTGCAAAGCTCTTTTAGTAGTTTTGATGGTTTCCGTCAAACCGAATCAAGAACTAGATGAAGTTCCATTTTTTCTATTTCGTGTTTGTCAAGACTATCCATTCAATAATCAGCATGGTTAAATTGGGATATTTTCCGAATTGAAGTACCTGTTTCAACGTAGATATAAGATCACTTCCAATTCCAATTCCACAACCAATTGGCGGCCGCGCCTGTCACAGATGACACCAAGACGGCAATTACGTGTATTCGATCGAAGCAAGTTATGCGATCATGATGGAGATTATGACGTCTTTCTGTCAACACTTTTCTGAAATTAAGAATAAGTACCTTTTCTCATAAACAAAATGTTCCTAGAACAATGATTCTTAAACGATCATTCATACGAGCTATTGCGCTATTGCGTGGTTATTGTTTATTGCCTTTTTCATTTTTTTATTTTACGTCATTTGGTGATGCCAGCATCCCCAACACCAAGAAACTGCCAGAAGTTCACACGTTTCAGTCGAACACCAGTATAACATGCGTCTTTGTTCCCGTGGGTAATTATCAAGGAGACATTTACGAAATATTGCTAAGTGAAATTTGCATTCAACTTTGCAGACGTTTTACGTTTGAATCGACCTTTGAATGACAGAGGGCACAGGTCCAGTCTGCAATAACACAGTGATAGCAGACAGTTTTGTTATTGAATTTTCAGGGACGCCCAACAAGCAATGTGAAATTTAAACACTTGAAATGGCGCTGTACTGTTTTTCCATATCATTTTGGTGCCAATTCATGTACAGTGTAGCTTACACTTAATATTATTGTCCATCTCAACTGGTGGGTGGCACACCTCATACAGTTCGATGTAACATAAAAGTACTAATCATGCAACCATCTTGCACTAAATATTATTGTGAAAATACAAAACTGAATGCAAGGCTGGCACTACGGCAAAGGGCAGATTTATTAAATGGCCAATATTTCGACTAATGGAACTAGTCTTCCTCAGGGCCAGGGCTATACTGAAAGAAAATATTGTAACGGCTCCTAAAATTTGAAAAATACATGGTTATAAATGATTGGCTAATACATGACATGTAGACTGTGTACATGTAGACAGCGCACTTGTAAACATAAGATAAAAATAATGTATGACATATATATAGTTTATGATACAAAACTGAGTTTAGCGTTCGTTCCTTCGGTTAATGCCTTCTGGTGATTAAGTGTTCCCTCTATGAATTAAAAAGGCCTCGCGTACTTTATTATAAATATTATTGACCATCTGAACTGGCGGGTGGCACACCTCATACGTCCGAGCTAACATAAAAGTACTGATCATGCGGTCAGCTTGCACTTAATATTTTGGCCCATTTGAACTGGTGGGTGGCACACCTCATACAGTTCGATGTAACATATAAGCACTGATCATACAGCTAGTTTACACTTAATATTATTGACCATCTGAACTGGCGTGTGGCACTCTTCATGCAGCTAGTTTGCACTTGAAATAAGCCTGTTTAGCTTGCGAGATTATTGTTCTGGCGCCAGCGCCGAGAAAACGAGCGGTGAAAACGCTAAAAAAAAAAATATTTAATGGATAGTCGAGCGGGTATGCGAGCGCAAAAGTCGCCTCCTGTGGAATCTTTCTTATTTCTCAAGACCGAGATAAAAATTTACCATCTTTCTTTTTTTGTTACTATATAAATAATGTTGTCAGTAACATAAATATACAATTTCAGCAATATTATTCCAGGTTAATTCCAGTGAATTCTAACTACCGGATTACATTTTATGCATCTAACTGAGCTTAAAAAGACTCAAGTTTCAGTTCTTTGGGGAACCTCATCAGTTGCTCCCATGTGAATCGATCTTGTAACCTAGCTTTAAAGGTGAGAGAATTTTACTAAGGTTCAATATTTGACGTTAGATACGTTAATGATTGATACGTTAACTCTATTCGGCCTGGGGGGGGGCACAAAGTGCCCGCGCTAACTTTGAACGTTCATAACTTCTTTAATATGTATTCAAACGCCATCAAACTTTGTGACTTTTCCTAAAATTTATCTGGCAACAATTTTGTATGACAATTTTTTGATCACGTGACTTGATGTTTCCATGGCAACAAGATTTTGACAGCCATATTTTTGAAATTTGCATATTTGTACCTTTGAATGAAGAAAAACAATGTTTATTGGTATAACTTTTATATTTTTACGTCATTTAGCGCTTATTTATTGGTTTTGATTAATTTTGAGTCAATTTGGACGATTTTTAAGAGGTTTTAAAAAATTTCAGAAATCCAAGATGGCGGATCCAAGATGGCGGCCGTATAACTAATTACCTAATAACTACGTCATATGACGTCATCGTTCCATTGTGCGGACCGCAAAGGAGACAGTTTCGGACGTTCTATGTACCCTCTAAGTTTCATTGTCGTAGCCTCAATGTTCTTGAAGTTACGAAGGGGGGGCACAATGTGCCCCCCCCCCCCCCCCCCCAGGCTCAGGAACTCAAAAAAAGCCCAGGCCGAATAGGGTTAATGTACAAATTTTTATTCCTGCCACGCTCCAGGTGTCAGGTAAGGTTGTATCAATTTTATTAAAGGGGAAGAATTCAGGCTTCTTAGAACTTATTCTTTAAAAAAAATGGAGAAAAATACCCAAAAATTTACAAAACATCCCACAACATAGATTCATGAGTTGAGCATAGAGTTTAAATACGTTTTATTATATAAACACCAGTGAAATACCAGGTGAGCTTTTGCGCGTAAACATCATATCTTCACACGTGAGAATAACATGTTATCTTCACAAGTGAAAAGATCACCGATGACACGTTGTTCTACTTTAAATGAAAAAAATGAAAAATGAATACTTTTGGACTTCAAAAAAATATTAAAGTGAAATGGTTTGATTTCATTGGTGTTTATATAATAAACAGAACATTACATGGCCGCTTGAAGATACGAAATTTCTCTTCTCGTGTTGAAAAATATTTCACTCGTTCGCTCCGCTCACTCGTGAAATCATTTTCAACACTCGAAGAGAAATTTCGTATCTTCGCGTGGCCATGTAATATCCTCTATATCTTTTTCATCTGCATCTGAAAGAAAGTCATTCCCTCGCATTAACAATCATCAACTGTATCCGACCTAAGCCAGATAATATACGTCATTTTCATAATGGCAATTCAAAAGCAAATTAAAATGTTAAATTTATCAAAGCAAGTTTGATATTATTTAATTTCTCGTCTTTCATTTAATTTAAAAAAGGCATAAATAAAATCAAAGGCTCCTATAAGCCAACTCGTGAATACGAAACGCTATAAACAGAAAATTCGTCATTCAAAACTAGGAAATACATAGCGGCAAGACGTTTTACATGAAGCTTACGTCATTTACGTAATAACTTGAATACGTAACATTCAAAAATAAATGTACGGGAATTTCCTTTCAATCAAAGGTCGGTATTCGTTTATTTTGTTATTTGTGTTTTAGCAGTCCTCACTACATGTGACAAGCCTTTTGTTGTTTCTCTGAGGAGTTTCCTGATACACGTCACGCTAAAGCTATCACAAAGAAAAGACTGAATTGCTAAGTATAGAATCTGCTTACATTATGTTGTCCACCCATTATACCATCACCCATCACCCATCACCCGTTACAAACAGCTGGTATCCTGTCATGCTATGACATGTTGTTTTAGTCATCGCTTCAAAATTAGTTTATTTTGAACATTTACAAAGTAATGTAGTCAGAGAAAAAATAAACGCTTCAAATACGTCATACAAGAGCAAAACTCGGTCTAAGCTTTTTGTTGTTTCACAGAGCAGTCAAAGAATTGATAGCCGGCCGGAGTGAACAATTTTAAAACATTGCATCATCAAGCTTCTCTTTAATTTCAAACGATACGTATTTGTGTCACTGAAGACATGTGTTTTAATTCGAAATAAAAATTTTTATCTGAACTTTTATACTTGTCAGTAATGAAAACTTTACACATTTAAAACGGCCAACATTTACAACATTGCTGTAGCGTCAGGTTTTCCTAAGTCTTGAAAAATCTCTTTGAAGTCCGTAGATCGATTTTAATCTTCCAGGAATTGAAGCCCTAGGCACTGGCCACCGTCTGCGATAACCTGTTCACATTACGCTTCGCCAATTCAAGAGTTAAAAAATAAATCAATATTTTCTTAAAGTGAGCGCGCATACAAGTGGAGTAATTTAAAATTTGTAACGTCTTGATCTTCGAATCATCTTCCGTGATTTTCATTATTCAGGGATCGATTTCGTAATTTTTGTTATTAATTTCTATTATTGATTATCGATTTGGGCACGTCGGGAAATTACTGAAATAATAGGGGATCCATCGTAGGACAACTATTTTCACTAAAAACAACACGAGCTTGGGTTGCCTGTGGTAGGCTATTCTTTGTGTCATTTTATATGAAGAGAAAAGTTCTCAGCAAAGGCCTCCGCTGTCGTAATGGTACCGCAGACAAACAACATGGCGACAAGAAAACGATGAGGAATAAGATTTTTCTCTTTAAGCGATGGAATGGAAAGAAAAGAGTCTTTATGTCTCGAAAAGATTGTGAAAACTTATAAAGAAGTCGAACGGCAGCTTAACTTGTGGAAGGAGACAGATCGCCACTCTAACGAAGTGATTCAGGCATTGAGGAGCCCTTTGGAACAGCTGCACTTGTGCGAGAAGGTTAACTTCAATAGCTCCCCGCTTGGTGATTATGAAGGATTGAGGCAGAAACTACAATATAAGCTATTAAAGCAAGCAGAATGTCTCTTGGCGAAATTACAGGAGGATCTGTAAGAAATTTATCCTTTGTTATGCAACTACATGTACATGTATCAATGTTAAGCTCCATCATTGGGGAGGGGGCTACCCAGGGATTTTGACAGAGAGGGCTGTCACCAGGGTAGATATTTTGACATAGCCCGATGCCCCCAGGATAGGAAATTTGGGTGCCATTATTTGAATGCCACAGAAACAGTTACCCCAGGGACAGGATTATGACGTTCATTAGTTGCCTGGGGTAGGGAATTTGACTCTGACTTTCCTCAAAATGTCAAAATATTAATAATGGTAATTCATACAAAAAGTACATTTTTATAGCACTAAAACTACAAATAGTCTAAAGCACTATTGCTGTGAGCCAGTAGCCATAAACTAACAGACCACACCGCGAGTAAAACGATGGAGTTGCTGTTTACATGAATGCCTGTACGTGTACATTGTATATTAGGCTTTGTAGTGTGCTATAGTTTGTTTGGTCTAATTACATCAGATTTTTGGACTCTCTGCATCTCAGGCTTGTTTTTTTTTTTTTTGGAGCACTGCATCTTGTGCTCAGATCTCATCTAAGGTCTTATCATATCTATGAGTCTTGAGTTTGACCATTCACTACCCCTATGATGATGTATATTTGATGTATGAAGTGATGATGATGATGATGATGATGATGATGATGATGATGATGATGATGATAACATTTTAAGGGGTAGCACCAAGCTAACACTATAGACCCGGCCACATGGTGAAACATTTCTTTCAATGTTGTGTGCAACAAGATTTTTTGGGGGGTGTCACACAATGCAATTTGTTGTGCGCAACATTGCAAAAGTACATGTAGAACTTAATTATACTTCTGCAACTATTGCGCACCACATGGTAAGAAAAGTTGCATAGTGAGTCTGGGCCTTAAGTTGAATTAGGTTAACATTTCAAATTACGTTAAAACGTATTACATGTATCTAAAGATCTAAAAGACACCTTCAATGTGAGATGGTCTTTTTTTCTTCTGTTTTAGGAACACTTTCAAAAGTGTTTCAAAGAAGATGACAACACTTTGGTCAAGTTGTTTGCAAGTTTACACTTTGCATTCAAGTATGTAAAACGTAATAAATACAATTACTTAATAAGCAGTTTTGCTGCTAGTGAAATTAAAAGTAATATCCTAGTTGGATTTACTATAATTTTTTTATTGTACTTGATTTTTGGTGCATTTATCAACTTTCTATCAAAACTGCTCTGGCTTTGTGTAACTTAGTAGAGGACTTTTTGGGCATAAGAAGATATTTATTAGAATAGTTAAGATTCTGTTATTTTTAATTTATTTTATAGTGTCCCCATTTAGTGGTTTTGTTACTGCTATTTCACTATAGACACTTATGGTATTCATTTATTTATTTATTCATTCATTCATTCATATTTGGGGCAATTAAGGAACTAAAGCTGTACAACTGTATAGTGTACTGCTTTCATCAAACTTAAAAAAGTATAGTAAGCTACATTGAAAGTTTCAGTGTACTGTGCTGGTACATACTGTAGAAATATATTGACCTTTTTTGGAGGTGATCTGCCCATTAGTGTGGTATGTGAGGGACATTCCACCCAGCCTTCAATAGCAGACCTTTTGGAGTGGCTCAGTGATCTTGAAAGAATCCATAATGAATTGTATCCTTGAAAAATGTTACTTTATAACTTACATGTAAATTAACTTGACTTTAAAAGTCAGGGCAATATGCAGCTCTTACAAGGTCTTCTCTGATTTGCTGAGAAAGCAATATAACAAACAACACAATGGACCCCAGCCCGGCCCTGAAAACAATAGAGCTGCATGATACCCAGGTCCAATGAAATGAGAGGTTTTAAAGAGCTGCATAGTACCTGAAAAAGTCAGTGTATTTAGCTATCACCACTGCTTAGCAAGAAAGCTGGCAGGGGTGCTGTCTTAATTAGTGGCCAATAACCAGCTTTGTTTAATAAGCAAACTGAAGCACAGATGAATGACCTAGCTAATTTTTTACACTTTTAATTTTCCACACTTTTTGTTAATGGTCCATTTTCATATAATTGTAAAGTAGAGATCCCAAAAAATATGATTTGTGTGGTAAATGCTGATTTTCTATCAATCATAAATTGCTAAAATTCCAAGAACTTGTACTAGAGATGTATTTTAGGATTTTTAAGTAATATTAATGGTTTGTAAGTAGTTACTATTTTCTTAAACAATTGTAATGCGCAACTGAAAATGTTATATTGATATCTGCGCAATATAAGTTAATTATATTATTATTATTATTATTATTATTATTATTAAGAATACTTTATTGCCGTCACCTTGTAAATACAAACGTCTTACATAACTTGAAATGAAGTTTTTTTTAGCAATACTTTTACAATATTTATACGGATTGTAATTATGAATATTTTTAGCATTCTAGTAGATCAATAATTGTAAACGTAAGATTGTTTGAGAATTTGTTAATAAAGATTTCTATATTATTAAAAAAAAAATTATGATAAGATGACTAACTTTATACAAACTGTTTATATCTTGGTAAAGAAAATATGCATAACAATCAGTCACACAATACCGAATTCAAATAAACACTGGACCTCAAATAAACACCAGTACCTCGAATAAATGCCGGGGTGTTTATTTAAAACTAGATCTACGTTATTTATGTAGCCAGATGTTTTAAAGTTTAACATTTCACGGCCCAGAAAAGGAGAAAATTGTTTAAAATGACCTTTAAACCTTCTTTGTACATGTGTCTTTAACAAAATTATCCAGATTTGATGTCAAAGCTGACATACTCAGCAAGATAACATACACGGCACCAATGGTAAATGTACATAAGGCCATTAGAGAATGGAGCTCCACACAGGATAAGCATGCTCATAAAATAACAGGTGATAGATGGTGTCTGATTAATAATTTTCCAGACAATTCATTGAAGGATGTTCAATAATACAGCTAACTTTCGCACAGGCTTAATTTTGACATCATTCGCCATTTGGGTGAGTGCAGACTTTCAGAACTACGCCAACGATTAATGTACAATTTTCAATTGTCCAAGAAGATTTTTTACTCACCTGTGCAAGTGGGCAAGGGCTAATTTCATCCCTGTTATCAGGAAGGAAGGAAAGAACACAGTTGGGGTGGGTTAGGGGCAATGCAAGATGCATCTGAAAAAGACTGAAATAATGGCACAACTTGATGTACAGTCCAACCTCTTTGTATACAGACACATAATTGATAGACAGAATAGAAAGTCATTAAATATAGAGGTGTCCATATTACTAAGATATAGTTTATTCATATAACATTTGGCTTCTTTGGGGCCAATGAAGCACTGTAGCACTGACCTCAAAGGGATCTGGAGGTTGAAATTTCCCCGCTCCAGAAACTGTACATAGTCTGGGCATTTGTTTTTGGTGCTATTAGTTCTGGATTCATAATTTTTTGGAGTTACAGAGAAACTTAGCACCAGAATTCCAAATTTTCTGGAGTGAAGAGCTCAGTACTGCCCAGTGACTACTGCGAGTATGATTACCTCTTGAAAAAGTTGTTTCCCATCCTTAAGGGAACACCGTCCAGCCGAAATACAGAACTTTCCTACGTTATTATCATGTTATATCAACAAATGCCACCAAATATACAATTTTCTTAACGAGAAATATTTTACAGAACAAAACGGAAGCAATAGTTTGGAGATTAAGTGCAGGGTTGCAAGGATGGAAGTGGATTACAGTTCATCAAATTTGATTTCTTGACCGTATGTCAAAAAATCAAACTTGTCATTCTTGTGAAATTTTGACCTTTTTAGCCGTTATTTTCTCTCTTTGGTTAATATTTCTTTTGTTTCTAACTTTTGGTGAGTTTTTTCTTCGTATTTTAATAATATTAAAGCAAGTTTAAAGCAAGCTCCTGACCATAATCATGAAAACACCGATATATCAGCCGGGACAGTGGCTAAATTAACACGTAGACTTTATTATAATCGGGAGGGAAACAAGAGATGATTGTATTCACTGGTTATACAAGACACAAATTTTATACATTACATTGTGTTTTACTGAAAAAAGGGGATTGTTTAATTGTGGTCTACTCTCTAGGGTAGTAGAGGTGTAGAATTATTTGATACACGATTATAAATTCCCCATGTCTCAATTTCGCAGATATCATGGAACAAGTAGCAGTATTTCTGGCAAGTAGAGCTTGAGCCCGCTGCTGTAAATTCAGTCTGCTAGGCTTTGGACATTAATCCTTCCATCAGAGCTATGTCCGACTTGCACTACGCTCTTCATATTAGTTTCTTTGTTTGATGACTGATTCCAAGCTATGTCAGACCAGACCTCGGCGACCAAAACGGTCGTAATGTTCTGCCAACTTGGATAAAATAACAACAAAAAGATATGGCGGTGTGAAAAGTTTAACGCAACTCTTGCTATTTATAAACTTCGATGATCTTAGAGCACTCTCGAGTAGGTCTCTGTAATATTTTCCTTTTATTGATTAAAGCAAGTGTTTTTACCAGTTGTACTAGTTATTGTTTTGGTGAAACTGGACCGACGAATTTCGTCTCATTTTAAAACAAGTTGTTGAGGCGCGGTGGTCTTGTGGTTAGCGCGTCGAACTTTCAACCTGAAGGTCGGTGGTTCGAGCCTCGTCTCTGCCGTCGTGTTGATTCCTTAGACAAGAAACTTTGCTCCATGTTGTCTCTCTCCACCCAGATGTATAAATGGGTACCGGCGACGTATTGTTAAGGGGTAACCTTACGATGGACTAGCATCCCATCCCAAATATGTTTGTTTATTTTTTGCAATTTCGATTTCCAAATCAGTTTCTCGGGCAATTTTTGACAAGCAACAACTGTATTTTATTTGGAAAGTAGTCGTACTAGTTATTCCATACGGAGAAAAAGTTGTTTTTGTGAACTTTTGTACGGTCTAAATGTACTGTGCAGACGGTCGGGTAATACTGTTTTTGAGAATTGCTTAAATTAAAAAATAGCCCGGTCGTCAATCTTGATTCTTGTGCTTTCGACCTTTCACCTTAGTTATTAAGCTTGTTTAGAGAGCGACGCTGTTAGGCTCAGGCTATCTATATATTATTGAATAAATCCCGTCAATTACCAAATCCCTGAAAAGATGAGGGCGGCTTTGATTGTAACAGGGTAGAGCGGGGCTGAATATACATTAAATATTACCCGGATCATGTCAAACTATTCACCTTTTAAGTCAAAATTCTTAAGGCCCGTTTACACAACCGATTATTTGTGCAATTTTTGTCGCACTTGTCGATGCAATTTTTGTCGCGCGCAAGTTGCAGTTCAAATTGCATGTGTAAACGGGCGGCGATTTGTCGCGCGATGTCGCAGAGGTTTCGAACATGTTCAAAACCTGATGCAACTTGGCGTTGATTTTTGGGAAATCACAGAAAATCAAAGCAAATGTCGCACCCGAATCGCACAGGAAATCGCCGCTAGTTTACACTTGCGACAAAAGTTGCATTGGAGAGCACGACAAAAATCGCATGTGTAAACGGGCCTTTAGTCATAAAAATAGGACGGTTCAAATAACTGACTTGGTTGCAAAATATAGAGAAAGAAATTGACGTGAACTTACTTTTGCACTTTTGCTCCAGTACGTTTGCCGTTTTCCCCCACTTTTTCGTCACAAAGTACTGATACATTCATTCTTCGATTTGAGTCACGAACGATTTGTTTTGAATATTTTCTTTCCTGCAAACGCGACATCGTCCGTCCATAACGAAGCGAAGGACGAAATGAAAAATACAGAAAGGAAAACATGTTTGCGACGTGAATGTATCACGTGGAAATCCCAAAGCGTACTCAGAGTCTTTGTTCTTTTGCAGAAGTGACGTTATGCAAGCGTGCCACACGCCGCCCGCTTGATAAGCGGCATCGGGAAAGAAATTTACAAGGTACCACAATCAGCGAGGGAGAAAGCTACAAAACGCTGCAAAGTTAAGCCCGAAACAATGAATTTGTGTTTTAAATTTATTTATTGGATTTGCGAGAATTCTCAAGCTCTCGGACTGTTGTTCGCCTTCGGTGATAATTCTCTCGAACATGCTGAATCTCATTCAATAACTGTTTAGTTTCACCGCGGTGCATTGTGGAGTAAGAGAGTGTTAACAGTTCTGTACACTTCAAGAGACGATCATCAAAAACAGGCTGTTTATTTACATTTTTACAGTCTTGGCTTAAATCGGATAAATACCTGTACAAATACAACGATACCAAAGGAAACGGCAGTTTAATATTTTTTTACCTCGTTTTCCTATTTTCACTCCTTTTTTCTATCTTTCACAATACAAACGCAGGCGTGACTTGGGTTAAAACAAATTTTGGGTCGAATTCCCTTCTTATCAGTTCTGTTGACCAGAGAAAATAGAGTTACCGTAACATTAAAGTTAGGGTTACCTTTGAAGGAGGTAAATTGTATTGGAAGAAGAAGCTTAAGGTTAGTTTTTGGGTTAGGTTTAGAGAAAGAGTGACTAAATAATGTTATTTTAATCCCTAAGGTTAACACGTTCGTGGAATCTCCACTGCCGAAAACCAAAGCAATTCAAAGCAAGTGCTTTCAGTTCTCGGTAAATCGCTGTACAATCTCAGTAAAGTTCCTTGATTTTGTTGATGGATCGTTTCCAACTTTGTGTCCACCTTTCTTCATTCTGTATCTCTGCATTCATTGCTTCTCGGATGGCCGTCAGTCGAGCATCGAACTTCTCTTTATAATCCTACATGACGCAAAGCATATTTGAGTTACAACATAATTCGATTGAAATTAATAGAGCCCTTCTAGGGCAAAGAACAAACGTCGACAAAACTTTACCTTCTTCGACCAACAACTATCAAGTGCTCTTGTCGAAAGCACTTGAACGGATAGATGAGAGGGCCCAAGACTCCTTATTGAGACTTATATAACGTAATGTCGACACTTAGAATTTTATTTTCAATACATTTTTAAGTGTAAAAAAGAAAATCTAAAATCCCCACTCAGGATTGAACCTGTGACCTCATCTAGGCTTAGGCCTACATAGCCTACCGTACCACTGTACCACCTAGTTTGTCGGGTTGCTTAGTCCTAAATTTAACTATATAAACTGCTACCCCTAACTGTAACTGAAAGCTAACCAGTAACTCCGTTATATAAGTCTCAATAAGGTGTCCCATTTTCCTGTTGGGCCCTCTCATCTATCCCTTCAAGTGTCCTCCTAAATATGGTGCAGCAGCTCTCAGAAACCTCTATTTTCATTGGCCTTGTAAAACACAGCTGCTATTGTTTTTAGGGCGAGGGTCCATTGTTGTGTTGTTTGTTCTATTGTTCTCTCGAAGGAACCAAACGAGCCAATAGTGTGAGACCTTACGAGAGCTGCTACATCCGAATTTGAACCTATTTATATTTTCGAGAAAGTCAACTAGGGTTTTCGTTTCTTTCACGTACACGCGTTACATGAGGGGTCTACACTCTTAAAAGTTGTAGAAAGTCCTCCGAATTATTTCTTTCAACTCGTCTTCTCGTGTTGTCGGTTAACAATATACACAATCGGCGATAAAACTGTTGGGACACATTCGTTTTGATGTGCATTTTTTCATTCCATGGATAAACGAACTAATCAAGGCTATAAAGCTTTAAAAGACCGAAACGCCTTCACCACAACGACAAAAATAAAACAGTGTCGTAATTTAATAAAGCTGTACATGTATAATTTTCAAACAGTGAAGGAATAAAAATGCATTCAAACGTATCCTGTAACTTTATAAGCTGAATAACATATCCTCACCTCGTAAGCCTTGTTCCGTGATTTGATCACCGCCAGATGACCTTGTGTTGTCTTGACAGTTTTTATAGTTGGGGTTCGTGATAAATGTTAAGGAAAATCAATACGTGGCATTGTGGTAGCCTGTTCCAGGGGAGCAAGGCGAAGGGAAATAAAGACCCGAGAAAAAAGCGAGGAAACTGGGGAGAGAGGCCACGCTCTCGTTCGCCAATCCTTCTCCGTCAGCACCCGCAATATTTTTCCTATGCACACCAGCTATCCTGCGCTCCCCACTATATGAACGCCTGCAACAACAGTATTCCTGACCTGAAAAACTTTCAAAATTTTTCTGAAATATTAAACTACAATACTGGTCCATGCAATATTTAGAAAACTGAGGAGTCTTGCTTGCAAGCAGTCCTTCCGCTCCAGAAAACTAAAAAAGTGGCTCGGAAAGCGGCAAGTATAAGCGTACTCTCACCGAGTTTTGCTATGAAACTGAATTGACTAAACATTTCTCAGGGGGAAATGTAAAAAAGGATATTGTTCTTCTTGTCCACAGACTCTTCAAGAACAAGTTCGTTAGTTGGCAGGCCTTCCCAATTCGTGCCGCCTGACGGAAATGGAGCCAATTTGTCTAAAAGGAGAGAAAAGATTTTAGATTTCTAAAATAGCCAAACAGCAGGATTCTTGCTGCCAGCTTCCACTGTATCTTCACCTATTATCGTCTCCAACGCAGATGTCCTTAGGGCGGTAGTGTAGCAGCTCTCAGAAACCTCTGTTTTCATTGGCCTTGTAAAACACAGCTGCCATTGGTTTTAGGACTAGGGTCCATTGCTGTGTTGTTTGTCCTATTGTTCTCTCGAAGGGTATCGAACCAATGGTGTCACACCTTACGAGAGCTGCTACATCGCCCCCTTAGGGTTCGTCACGCAATCTATTCCCCCAACCCCGAACAAAGAAGCGTGTGATGAAACCAAAAGGCGTTTGCGTTGGAGACTACATCAATAACCCACGGAAGAAAAATCACAATGTACTACTTAACCTCTTCATACCGTTGTCTGTTGATAACTCAGTTGTGATGGACGTTGTCAATGGCGGATCTAGGAGAAGAGCCCGGAGGGACCGCCCACCGCACCGTCCGCCCGCCCCTCCCTTATTCATCCCCCCCCCCCCCCCTCCCCACCTTACGATGGAGTCTGGACCCGCCGTTCGCTGGAGCTTGAGGGGAGGGAGTAGCTGTACATACTATATCGTTATTTCCAGGGCTTTTCCCTTTAAAAAAATATGCGAGGGCCTCTCAAATTGAAATCAAAGGGCTCTAAGAGCATCTCGTGAATACGAAACAACGTAATGTCAAGTTCACACATCGGTTTTAATTTTACATACTGAGTTTAAAGTCAAAGAAATGAAAAGTAGAACAGAATTAAAACGACCAAAACATCTTAGCGCGACATAAATATGCATTGTGTGAAATGAGACTGTCGAGAAAACAGGATGACGTTATACACTGGAGAATTAAAAAAAGTTTACATCTAACTGAGTGATTAATCGAGTGAAAATTCCCATTATTGTCCCACTATACTATACCTCGTTCAACGCTTCGCGTATTCACGAGATAAAAAAAGGGAAATGCCCTGGGAGCGAGGTTGCACAGGCTATTAAAGATCTAGAGACTGTTTTGAGTATGCTTGATTTGTAAGTATATAGATTAACGACTTTCAGTGTTACTCGGAGTTCTTTAGATTTCTTACCTTTGTCGTCCTCGCCGCCGGCCATTTTCTCTCTTAGCAGCCTTTTAGTACTCTTTGGTTTGGGTTCAACCTCTGCAAATCACAATGGTTTGAGTGTTAAAGTCACTCCTGACGAGTAACTATTTTCATTATTAACCTTTTCCTCTATCGCCAAGACACAAAAAATTCAAAACCAAGGCTTTAATCTTTACTGCGGTTTTAGGAAGAATATAGTTAGTCGAAGGACTGGCTATGGCGATAGAAAACGAGCTACAAATTACGTTGAAAGTACACAATGTACTACAACCATGCACATCTTTTGTTTTTCGATCACACGCTATGACTGAATAACACTGGCAATATTAATCTATTGGTCGGTGGCACGAACAAAAATTAAAAATCTATAGTGGTTGGGCACGGTCGCGCGCGTCAAGGCCCAAAAACGCTAACAAAAACATCGAACAAAGAAATTTCTCAGATTTCATAATCATTGCGCTTTATTACTACCCTGCCGTCTACTTACTTCCCACTTCAACATCATCCAAGGAGAGAACTGCGTCAAATTGAAGTAACATAGTCTCGCACGTCTGGGCAAGCTTCTCAATAAACAAACTTGCGAACTGAGCTTCCAGTTTCTGAGAAGGAACAATAAAAAAGCATTAATTACAAGTAAGGCGCCAAGCTCGAAAATTAAAAAAGTCAAGGATGCCACAACTGTTTGCCTAAGTTTCTCGCGAAACTTTCCAACGAGAAAAAAATTAAAGTAAAATATGCTAAACCGCTGATCGCATGATATTCAATCACCGAATGTTATCCATGTCAACGCCCAAGCATACGCTAAATGGAGTTCTTCCTACAATGAGATCGTACGCCAGTATTCTTGTTTAGATATTTATTTAAAAAAGCAGCTGATAAATACACGTTAGATTCATGACTAACCGCTAGCGCTTCTGCATGCTGTTTAGCGCCATCCAGCGCCTCCTGTCTTCTCCTCTCTTCACTGCTGCACAGAGTGTCCATCTCCGTTCGGTTGTGAGGATGACCCAGAGATGGCCGTAGCTGGGACTGGTGAAGATTCTGCGTAATTTGAAATAACAAATAGTTTAGCTTTGCCACTGAATACAGTACACTCTTTTGAGATGATGGACACCCCTGTAAGTAAGATGGATTTTCACTTGTTCGTCTATAACTAAACTCTATATAGGGCGGACACGTATTTAAGGCAGTCAGCTAGTGCTGGTCCCGAAGGTGTTCGGCTTGGACACAGTTCACTGTAAGTAGACGTTCAGATGTTCAGGTCTTAGGAAGCGAACGATAGGCGGTGCATAACGCGAGTGCTGACGACGGGGAATATGCCCGAAAGAGTGAGGCGACGGAACGCCAGTGAGTATTACTATCGTGAGTCGATGAACGATATCTCGCCTTCGTAATATCGCATTTCTCATGAACTCTTGAGCGCTGACAGGAAGTATAAAAAATAAACCAACCAGAGGGTTTAATAGAATCTGCTATACCGGAACAAGCTTTGGTCAAAAATGAGCAGGCATTCTTTGGCCCTGCCAGTTCTCTTGCCTTTTTGTCCACTTGAAAGTTTTCCTTCGCCTGGAACACTGAGAATAGGTAATTTCTGGATAATTGCGTTTACCTACTGAGGGTTTAGAGCGGTTTTCAATTGAGTGTCGAAAGTAATTTCGAAATTGCTTTGGTTTTGCATTGCTACGCTTTGTGATTGGCTAAAAAATCTCGCGCCACTTTATCAACCAACCAGAAGTAAAACCAAAAACAACCGCGACTCGTTCTCACGCGTTTTCCCGCGCTTGGCGCCGGCTACATGTATTTGCTTCGAGTTCTGATTGGTTCATTGGATTGTCTGCGTCTCTTGTGATTGGTCAGAGTGATTGCTTTGGTTTTGGTTTTACGACACTCATTTGAAAACTGCTGTATATAAAAATGAATGTTAACTCATGTACCTTTCTTTTGTCTAGTTCCTGCACTCTGATCTGATAGTCGTTCTCCAGTGTTTCCCTTTCTTTCTTTAAGTCAGCCAGTTGGTCTGTGAATATTACCTGAACCACCAGCGGCGGAAGGTGAACTAACGTCACGGAAAACTTCTGCATCTGTGAGCGAAGTTCTACAAACAACCACAGCAATCAATAATTCTGTCAGCTACAACTATATTATAGCGCCTCTATGTGGCACATGAACAAATATGACGCGGATTCAAAGAATAAGCGCTTCAACACGGTTTTCTTGAGTAACGGTTTCACACCACTAGAATAAACCTACTTCTAGAGAAGAGAACTTCCTGATGAAAAGTGAAAAATGTCGATTTGCAAAACAACAATAGCGCAACAGAAAAGTGCTGTTCAATGTCTTTCATTTGAATGGTCGCACTTTAGGGTTTGATCAACAGACTCACAAGATAATAAACAGCACGGCATAATAAACAGGAAAGTACTGCTGAAGAGCTTTCATTTGAGTAACCACACTTCAGGATTTGATAAAGAGACCTACAAGGTACATTATAATTCATCACACTGATACACTGCCCAAATATGGTCAAAAAGTTATCGATATACGCTATGTCTACATGACGAATATCCAACGATGGCGGTAGATTTGACAAGAGAATGCAAAAATGACGGACCGGCCTCGATATTTTCTCTTTAAACTGTGCTTTGTTATCAATGTGATGAATTATAAAACTATTATAGCGCTCAAGCTTGCGTGATATCGCCTAATTTTAGCCGACTCGGCCTATGGCGTCGTCGGCTAAGAATTCGGCGATACCACGCGCGCTTTCGCGCTATAATAGTTTAAAGTGCCCATAACGTTTTATGTACTTATTGACTAAGTGGGAGGGCCGGATGGGAAAATATTTGGCTCGAGGTCATGGCGTACGGACCGAGCACAGCGAGGTCCGTGCGCCATGGTCGAGCGCCATGGTCGTGCGCCATCCGACCCGACTTAACTTAGTCAATAAGTATTTTATCATATGACCAATTTGGAGACAAAATTACTTGCGCAACCAAGCTATAATTATACAAGTCTCGGCCTTCAGAAAGGCGATGGCCAATGCAACATGTTTCTTGTTCTCCTATTCATTCACCTTGAATACACGAGTTATGGTACTCCTCCGACTGGGTCTTATATGACGTCAACCGCTGAACCAAAGCTTCCGCGCATAGGTCAAAATTCTCGTGGATAGCCTGGGGACGAGTTGGAGTCCGCTGACCTTTTTGGCGATAGTACATCTGGTGATAGAACAACAGATGAGAAATGCGTCGCTTAGGTAAATGTTTATCTTCTTTATTTTCCTTTTATGAAGAAGTGCCTACACTCGAAATAAACTATTCTATCTTTAACTTTCCCGCCTTTTTTATTGGTGGTTGCACGGCGGCAATGTTGGTGGTCAAAAACGATAGAAATCGTTTACATAAAATAGTTTAAGTAACGCTTCACATAAGAACTACCGTAAACTTCATTGTTCTGCGGCATTGGCTCTTTCCCACAAAGAATATCTTTGGTTTCAAGAATAGAGGAGGGGCTAATGGTTCATAATTATATTTCAGTATAAAAAAAAACAGAAAATCCATTTGCGTCATATAAAATTTAGGAAATTTTCGTGCTTAACCAATCAGAAAAGCAGAAGACAATAGCGATTGGGTCTCAAATTACTTGAAACCTTAAAAAAATTAGACAAAATAGATCTTGAACCTTAACTTTTTAGCGGTTTTTGAGTCTAGGCCAATGAGATCACTAGTTGTAACAATGAAAAACGTTGACATTCCATCGTGCATTGCCGTTCAGCACTTTCCTTCTTATGCGGATTATTACTTAATTTCCAAAGGATGGAAATTTCATCGTTTTGACCGCCGTGACTTCCAGGTTTGCTACTTACAGTCCACTAACGCAGAATTTAGTTTCATAATGAATTACTTATTTAATTTATGTTTCTTTTTAATCATTATGTGATCATTATTATTATTTCCTTTTGAGTATCCGAGTTTCGAAAAAAAAATCCTAGTCTGTTCGTATTAGTATCAAAACAGGAAAAATTTTAAAATGTTAATGTGTAAGTGCCAAAAATTGACGAAAAAGCTCCAAACGTTTCGGGCTATGCCCTTCTTTATTGGATGCTGGATGGTATGTTCCAGGGTATGTTCCATTTTTTTCGTAAATTTTTGGCACTTAAACATTAACATTTTTAAATTTTTCCTATTCTAAATCCAAGTGCGACGCAGCCACCGAATATTTTACCAAATTTTAGCATCAAAACGTCTGCTAAATGGATATATTCATATAAACTTAAGTTAAACAATACCTCAGATGTGGCCAATAGTCCCTCTAAGCCTGCCCTCAAAGTATTTCTGATGCGAGCCATGAAGTGCCTAATACCAAAAATATGGAATTGTAACAGCACTACACTGAACAACAAATATATATTTACCTTTAACACGCTTCTTCCACGCGAGTTGCCCTTGCTTCCTGTAACTTTAATCGAGTGTCCCCAATAACTTAGTTTTTACCCCACACATATAGAGCGGTTTTACACGCTTCTTCCACGCGAGTTGGCAATGCCCTTGTTTTCTGTTACTTTAAATCGAGTGTCCCTGATGACTTAGTTTATATATACCCCACACATATAGAGCGGTTTTCATCTGAGTGTTGTAAAACCAAGACCAAGTTATTACTCTGACCAATCACAACAGACGCAGACAAAACAATGAACCAATTAGAACTCGAAGTAAATACATGTTTGCGGCGTTAAGCGCGGGAAAACGTGTACGAGAAATTTACGATTGGTTTTGGTTTGGCTTCTGATTGGTTGAGAATATGACGCGAGTTTTTTATTCTGACTACACTAACACGAGAGATTCAATGTGAAAGTTTATTTAGGATGCGTCAGTCAGTCATGTGATGCAAAATACAATAGCAGTATACAGGCTTACGAATAACAATGTTTCTAACAACGAGAAATTGTGCTACGCCAGATACGAAAAACCACTAAAAAACCGCCCTTTAGAAGTGGCCAAAAAATATGTGGAAACGTATTCCTCATCTAATGCAGCAGCACATGACCCCGAGGAAAGGGTACAACTAAATAAGCCTAAACATTATACAATATACAAAACCGAACAAGAGAAAAAGAGCAAATGCAAAAAAAAAAAAAAAGAAAAACGAGCGGAGAGGACGACTAACTGACCTGGAATGATCCAAATCTCCCGCCAAAAACCCTAAATACCTCTAATACACCCCACAACCACCTGCGAATCTCGAAATCGTGCCGTCAGAATATTAATTTCTGACTAATATATTCACGCCATTCAAACGTCAGAAATTACATTTTTCGCCAATCACAAAGCGAAGTGATACAAAACCAGAGCAGTGGCGAAATTACTTTGGACGCTCAATTGAAAACCGCCTCTACAATATGAATGCCAAGCCGTTTGCAAATCGTGTGCGGAATAGTTAGAAAGTATTTACTCGTTCCGTTAACATTGTAAAATGCTCGTAAACGGGCTTAAATCTCTAAAGCTGCGTTTTCCAACACTTTTCGAAAGTTATCCAGTAGTTTTGTGTCACCTTAATTGAAGTATTTTGTGACTGCAATAGGCTCGTACCTGTCAACATCCATCTTCTCACCAAACACCAGGTACTTCTTGTCATATCTCGGCCCCAGTGGATCCCGTCTGGATGCACTTAACATGCGATTTCTAATACGTTACCAAAAAAAATATTTATTATATATAGATTTAACCCTTTCAATGCCACACACCAATCTGAACGAGGCTTATTTACTAAGAACCCACTTAGAAAAACTAGTTACAAACAATCTACGAAAACGCATTCTTACACAGCACTCCTCTTTCGACTTTCTTGCTTGTTCAGATCAATAAGCTTCCCCTATCAGAAATAAATACAGTCAAACATCTCGTAAGCGACCACCTGAAAATGCAAAGCTAAGGTAGGTGGTCGCTTGCGGGAGGTGGTCGCTTGCGGGAGGTGGTCGCTTACGCGAGGTGGTCGCTTACGGGAGGTGTTCGCTTACTGGAGGTGGTCGCTTACGGGAGGTGGTCGCTCACGGGAGGTGGTCGCTTGCGGGAGGTGGTCGCTTATGCGAGGTGGTCGCTTACGGGAGGTGTTCGCTTACTGGAGGTGGTCGCTTACGGGAGGTGGTCGCTTACGGGAGGTGGTCGCTCACGGGAGGTGGTCGCTTGCGGGAGGTGGTCGCTTACGCGAGGTGGTCGCTTATGCGAGGTGGTCGCTTATGCGAGGTGGTCGCTTATGCGAGGTGGTCGCTTACGAGAGGTGGTCGCTTACTGGAGGTGGTCGCTTACGGGAGGTGGTCGCTTACGGGAAGTGGTCGCTTACGAGAGGTGGTCGCTAACGGGAGGTGGTCGCTTACGGGAGGTGGTCGCTTACGGGAGGTCAGACCACAGGGTTCTTAACTTTGAATCATATGAACCTGTAGTTACTTCAATGTACAAAGCACCTATCAGACCACAGGGATCTCAACTTTGAATCATATGAACCTGTAGTTACTTCAATGTACAAAGCATCTATCAGACCACAGGGATCTTAACTTTGAATCATATGAACCTGTAGTTACTTCAATGTACAAAGCACCTATCAGACCACAGGGGGTCTTTACTTTGAATCATATGAACCTGTAGTAATTTCAATGTACAAAGCACCTATCAGACCACAGGGGTCTTTACTGTGAATCATATGAACCTGTAGTAATTTCAATGTACAAAGCGCCTATCAGACCACAGGGATCTCAACTTTGAATCATATGAACCTGTAGTTACTTCAATGTACAAAGCACCTATCAGACCACAGGGGTCTTTACTTTGAATCATATGAACCTGTAGTTACTTCAATGTACAAAGCACCTATCGGACCACAGGGGGTCTTTACTTTGAATCATATGAACCTGTAGTAATTTCAATGTACAAAGCACCTATCAGACCACAGGAGTCTTAACTCTGAATCATATGAACCTGTAGTTACTTCAATGTACAAAGCACCTATCAGACCACAGGAATCTTAACTTTGAATCATATGAACCTGTAGTAATTTCAATGTACAAAGCATCTATCAGACCACAGGGGTCTTAACTCTGAATCATATGAACCTGTAGTTACTTCAATGTACAAAGCACCTATCAGACCACAGGGGGTCTTAACTCTGAATCATATGTACCTGTAGTAATGTCGATGTATAAAGCACCAATCAGCGAAAACTGTTTATTCATGTAGAAGTTTTGATGCAAGGGACAACATTTTCGTCGTGTTGGAGTTACAATGTGAAAGTAGTCGCGGTCGCTAGCGAGAGCTTTCAACTATGACAATTTGACTGGGAAAATAATGGTATTTTGAAAAGGTGGTCGCTTATATGTTACGAGACCTGGTCGCACATGGAGTTTCACTGTCATGAGTGCCCAAAGATACATGTGTGTGAAATTTCGTTTCGTGTTTTCAACTCGATATCAAACGAAATTTCATCTCTCCAAGCAGCGATATATTATTTTGTATATTATATAAACAACACCAATACGAGGTTTTAAGCACTTTCCGAACATTTTTTAAACACTCCGAATATTGTCCAAAGGTTGTACGAACGTTTTCCGATAATTTTCCGAAGGGCAAACATACTAGCTAACCTGAAAATCTTGATATCTTCAGTCTTTTCAGCGAAGAAAAACTTGATATCTTCACGTGTTGAGATAAGATTTTTCTCAGTGGAAGAAATCCTTTTATTTCACTGAAGTTTATGTTATAAAACAATTTATACCTCTACTGCCAGTAGCGAACTTTTTTGACCTATTCATGGTACCATACAAAACTTGAGAAAAGGAGGACATCCCAGGAGGACATCCCAGGAGGACATCCCAGGAGGACACAGTTTCCTGGCTTTTATTTTTTTTCTTCTTATCCTGACTGTATTGTCAGTGACTATGAACATCAAAAGCCAAAAAACATAGAAAAATAAATATCTGAAAAGCCAAGAGGTCTCTCACCCAGTTGAATTCCGCTGGTACTGTTTTAGGTCTCCCGTCCTCTTCTGCGGCCTTAGCTGTTCTTGAAAGAGACGCTGAAAAATTTGAGGGGAAAAAACAAGGTTACGTAAACGTATCACAGATAAACATCAACCCTAATTCAGAAAAAGTAAACGTAAAGGAACTGTTCAAGATACCTTTTCAACTGCAGTATATAAAGCGGTATGTTATGTTAATCCTTTTATTCCGAAAGTTAGTTATGGAGATATGTGGTGCAGTTCTAACTTTTGAGTCTGTGAACGAAATCCTATGGTGTGACCATTCAAATGAAACCTCTTTGCCAGTGCTTTTGCATGGTACCATTTGTTTTTCAATATTTTACAAAATGAAATTTGGGATTTTTCTTGAATTTTGATCTTTGGCACTCTTGGGAATGAAAGGGTTAATTAGGTGGCTGAACACAGTTTCACTGTACCTATGCGTCATTCATTGCCATTTTAAAACTACTAGAGTCTGGGCGTCCAAAATTGGTGAGGCATACGATTAAGCAACAAGCTATATATTTTGATATTTTTACTCATGCGCGTAGCGGCATGAGGTAAGGTTTCGGCTCCGTTTTTCTTGTTATTATTTTTATTATTATTATTTTTATTTTTTGTGTCACGATTTTGCAAGCAAATTTATGCACGCATATTTTAAATTGTACACTTCCGGTTCATAGCTTTGCCACTACACTTCCTGTTTAGTGACTTCCGGCTACTCTCACTTCCGGTAAAAGAGCCTTATTCAAGTGTCACGACAGCATCTCCTACAACCCTACTCACATTAGCAATGTTCATGTTTGGTATATATAAGACTAAGAAGAATCATTCCCTTCATTGTGGTACAGCCTTCATTTCGAAAACAATCAATAGTAAACAACGTGGTTTGCAGGAACGATGACTGAATGAAAGGAGTACTCTTCGCCATGTCGGACATCTTCTTATCATGTTTAAACATATCATGAAATTAACTCACGCATGCGCATGAGTATAGGCTGCTAGGAGCCTCTTGTTTGTTGAGCTTTTAGGGTGTTGCCATGGCAACAACAACAACAACAACAACAAAAATCTTTATTAGTTAGTTATTATAGAATTTATAATGCTGGCCTGCAGGTAGCAAAAGCTAATCTTGGCAGGCCAGTGAAATTAATTACATGATTAGAAATCCAACACGGTGGATTATAAATCAGCCTGCAATATTTGGTTTCGTTTATTTTCAGAAAATCTAGTCGTTAGATTTTGTCCATCATTTTGTCTCCAGTAAACTCGTAAAAATATTCGCAAGTTAACACTGGTCTCATGTAATTTTAACAGAGGGATCTTCCGTAATTTGTGGTTTAACATGTTTGCGTTTTGTAAAAATCTACTCTGTTTGATTTCAAATTTCTGATGGCAGGTGAGTTCGGCATATTCGGAACTATTATTGTGCCAAATTTCTTGAAATTCTAACGAGTGGTTCCGTAGAAATCAGCACATTTCCGAGGAAAGTCGCTAAAATATCAATTCACGATTTTTCGGTCAACAGCGCATGCGTTGCATTTGACTGGGTTCTCGATCAAAAGACAAAAACGACCAAAAAGCCAGTGAATTTCTTCAATGGTTCTATAAATTATCTATTGATTCAACAAACATTTTTACGAACAACAAATTGTTTGATTTTAAGACGAAAAACAACACTTTCGCGATCCACGCTGAGCAAAATAAAATGATCGCTGAATAGGCGCCACGTTTGTTTTTCTCAAAACTCTGCACGTGCTGACTCACGTAAGCAGCTGAAATTGAAGAGCGCGTGCAAACTATGTCCAGCCACCTTAAGCTGATTGCCGCCGTTCCCGCTCCCCTCCCCCTTTGTGAAGGTGCGGTGGTGCAGTGGTGAGGGCGTTGGACTTCAGATCTGAAGGTCGGTAGTTCAAGGCCTGGTCCCCTGGTTTCCATAGACACGAGACTTTACTCCACATTGTCTCTCTCCCCACCCAGGTGTATAAATGGGCACCGGTGACAAATGCTGGGATAACCCTGCGATGGACTAGCATCCCATCCAGGGAGGAGTAGCAATACTCCTTGTTGCTTCATGCTACAATCAAAGGCTCCTGCGAGCCAACCCGTGAATAAGAAATGCTCTAAACATCGCTGGCTCATATTTGAACGACCCTTCCTCGCCAAAAGGTGTCAAAATGTAGTTACATAGAAATTTTGAATTTAGACATGCGATTTTAAGGTTTACATGTTCTGTTCAGTAGAAAAACGCAAGGACATATTTTCACTTGAGGAACAGATCCACCGACGACATATGAAAGTTGACCTTTAGCGCATAAGCGTGTCCAGTTCTCTCCTATTTCAATCAAACAATGTGTATTTGTTCTGTCACGCTAAGGCATAAAGACAAAAATTTGGTTTATTCATCAAAGGACTCCAAATGCGAAAAAACTTTAAGCTTATTGTTGTTCATATTCGTTTACAATAAATAAGTTATAGTTATCGCTGGATTCACGTTGTTCTAGTTGCGCAACGCATTAGTAACAAAACTAATTTAAAACATTACGTGACAAAAAGTTTACAGCTGATGGAGTGAGCGAGCGAGTGCTCATTAGGGAGCTTAAGCAACGACGACGGCAACGCCAAGGAAAACGTCACTTGAAGAAAAAACTCATTCCCATAGATCATCAGGCCATCCAAGCGTACCCTGGGACCTAAAATCGCCTTAAATCGCTTCTGGGTCTGCTACTGTATATATTTTAGACATATTGAGAGGTTTGTAGGGTACCTAGAGAGGTTAAAGGTACCTCTATAGTCGCCTTAAATCGCCTAAAGTCGCCTTAGGTCGTCTATATCTTCAGCGAATTTTACTAATTTTCTGACAAATTTTGCTTATCTCGACTTAGTCGCCCAAAATTACGGCGATTAAAGGTCCCAGAGGAGCCCTCCATTCATCAATACTTGAAGAACACTCAACTCGTCACACAAATACTAAATACATATATCACTTACGAGTACTGTTGGGTTTGACCCCTTCTTTATTTTGTAGCTCAGGAGATTCTGCCATTTCACTGCTTTTAATTAGTCTTTTCTGGGACAGTTGTTTTTTGCCTTTCCTTGATCTAAATCAAATTGGAAGAATGCAATAAATTGATTGATGTATGTCGAGTAATAATATTGCTAAATGCGGAACACAAACAAGAACTGTACAAAATTGCAGCGCACATAACGCCATATATTGCAGAGCAGCGATCCTTTTGCCCAACCACCACGGATCACAGATTCGGTTCCGGTTCCGGTTCCGGTTCCATTTTGTTGAGCATGCGCAGAGAGCATTTTCGATTGTCGGCCAATCAAATTTGAGCGGAATAAACTCTGAGTCTGCGCCGAACGACTTTCAAATTGGAACAGGTCAGAGGCCGTGATCCATGCCGCTGGTCAATAGGATCGCGGCTCTGGGGACGTGAATATTGAGATAATAGTAATATTGAGATGATAGTAATTCCAGTAAGAAACCAGTTCAGCAGAAACAGAAACCTTTTCTTTGCCGGGTAAAAACTTAACATCGGGTAATTTGGTTGTGTTTTTTTTTAGTCTGTGGAAGAAATTCTTAAATGCGACCATTCACATGAAAGCTACTGAGCAGTACTTTCCTGTGATGCTGTTTATTATGCTGTCCAAGGTGGTTCTAACTTTTGAGTCTGTGGATGAAATCCTAAAGTGTGACCATTCAAGTGAAAGCTACTGAGCAGTACTTTCCTGTGGTACTGTTTACTATGCTGTACACGGTTGTTCTAACTTTTGAGTCTGCAGATGAAATTCTAAAGTGCGGCCATTCAAATGAAAGTTAGGGTAGTTTCTTGATGTTGCGGATGGTGTGATCACCAAATGACGTAAAACAAAAGATTCAAAAGACACTGAGCAATACCCACACTACAACACAAAAGCTAACCAACAATGGCTTCCGCAACACTAAGAAACACCCAAAGTTAGGGACGGACCATTATTTTTCTGCAGGGGGGGATGAGAAATTTTCCTCTGCAAACAATTTTTTTGTAATTTATGCGCCTATATTTATTCTCGGACGGAATGTCAACGTTAAATGGCAAGGCAGGCGGCATTCCTTGAATGAAAACCCGTTGAGATTCTGACCTTAAGCCCTGGCACAAGGAAGAGTTTTTTGGCTGCTGTTTGCGAAGGCAAGGTGAAGGAGTTGTCTTGTGCAGCCAAATGGAAAGAATCATCACTGAGCAATATTCAGTTTTGGAACTAATATTTTATAATAATTACTCTGACTTCTCTGCAAACATTTTTTTTTACACATATCGTGTTTGCAAACAATTTATTTTGTCTTTTCAGGCCCTGCAAACATTTTTTTCAATATTTCTCATCCCCCCCCCCCCCCCCCCTCCAGAAAAATAATGGTCCGTCCCTTATTGAGCAGTACTTTCCTGTGGTCGTATTTATTACGCTATACAAGGTGTGTGGTGCTTTTTTAGTTTTCTAGGGTTGAAACAGCA
Source organism: Cladopsammia gracilis (assembly GCA_022457155.1). Lineage (NCBI taxonomy): Eukaryota > Metazoa > Cnidaria > Anthozoa > Scleractinia > Dendrophylliidae > Cladopsammia > Cladopsammia gracilis. The sequence continues at coordinate 1,362,806 of JAJGOT010000154.1, forward strand.
ATGGCAATGACATATACGGGGGATCCGTTATAAAAAAACGACCAGCTCCAATCAAATTGATAATAAGAAGTTCTGAATAGAAAAACGTAAAGAACAGAGAGAGCAAACGTACTTCGGAGAATCCTTTCGTTCAGTCTGTCGCGGTGAAGCAGGATGCTCAACAAACTGATGAAAATTCTCAGGAGTAGGAAAGTGGTACATCCGGGGCACTTTTACATCCGGGGTTTGTACCCGAGACTCTCTAACATCCGGGGTTTGAACCCCAGGGCTCAGCCGTCCAGCGGTGTCACTGGAGTCTGAATAGAGATCTTCAATATCTTCTTCCATAATTGGACTGGCAAAGATGTTCATTCCAGAGAAAGAGAGAGACAGAAAAGGACGAGCAGATAGAAATAGAAAGAAAGTTACAAGAAGAAAGCAATATCATTAAGAGAACAAAGTGATGTCGATGTTCAGTTAAGTGCTGATAGAATGGTTGAAAACAGGGGATGCAAGTAAACTGTCTTTAGAAAAGTTCGATTTTCGGAAGTATTGAGCATTTATCTATACCATAGAAACAGAAGAGTACAGATGTTCGTTTCGTCCATACAGAGAATATAGATGTGAAGTTTAACAAGCGGATTTGTCGGTAATCTGTAGAAAGCATTGCTTCTTGGAGCCAGGTATTGGTTATTCACAGTTTGCAGATGTAGGGGAGAGGCACGGGAGGGGGTCTCCCCCCTATCTTGCAAAAACAATAAGGCCGAAAGGGCCGAAAAATGTTTTCAGCCTCGAACATTTTCACCCCGCCCCCCCCCCCCCGCCCCATTCACTCCGGGGTTCCCTTTGTTTGCCCCCACCCCCATCCTGCTTATGATGGAATCTGGATCCGCCACTGAATCATCTTGCCATATGAAGAAGAGCAAAAACGTTTACTTTGTGCATGTAAAGAATCCCACTTTATGCGCAAAATGATGCTACGAAGATTTCAAAGACAAGCCCCCTTTGATCCGTTGAGATATACATGTAACAGCAGCTCGAAAAAGAGAAAAAGGCAACAATTAGAAGATTTAGAACATTTTCGTGCAAGAATAAGAAGAGGGATTAATAGTAAGGCCAAACAGTGGAGAGAAATATAGGATTGCCCATTTGAGTTCCAAGGGAGAGGTAAAAAAGATAACTGTCACAAATTCAAAAAGAGAACCCTCATTGTTCAAGTTATATCTAACATATATGAGAACTTGTGAAATGCAAAGGCCAAGTAGTTAAATTGAACTAAGGGCAACTAGCCGCAGTTTTTTGTGCGTTCAGCTGAATACTATGTGTATGGAGTAACTCAGACAAAACAGGCCAAGGACGTACTTGAGAGCTTTTTTTGATGTCTTTTCCTCCGTTTTCTCGTCCTCCTTTTTCTCTTCAATTTTCTTGAGTCCGGCTTGTAGCACCGCTAAACTGGGCGTGGCTGGATTTAAAAGACAGTTCAGGTACATGGAGCGCTCGTGGAATGTCTGCAGGATCGGAATGAGGCTGCTTTGAACCTCACGGGCTGTTACTTGCTGAAGAAAAGAAACGATAACACAAGTAATTTTGTTTCGGATCATTTTTATTGACAGGTTGAGGGGAAATTCTTCCTCTTCCCCGCCCCCTCCCTACCACCGATGTTTTACACTCGCAAATTACAGGATACGGAGCACTGAAACGTGCGTGTTGTAACGTCGCCTCGATCATTTTTCAACATCATAACGTTTGTATATAAGAGATGTTTCTCTTATGTGGTTTTGACCAGTATAATAGCAATCAGTATAATTGTCAATATCGCTTTTGCTACCAGAGTTAAAGCTAGAATCATTTAACGTGGATCCAACTTTCGAGTCTATGGATGAAATCCTACAGTGTGACCATTCAAATGAAAGCTATTCAGCAGTACTTTCCTGTGGTACAGTTTATTATGCTGTACAATGTGGTTCTATCTTTTGAGTCTGTGGATGAAATCCTAAAGTGTAACCATTCAAATGAAAGCTATAGAACAGTACTTTTCTGTGGTACTGTTTATTATGCTGTACAAGGTGGTTCTAACTTTTGACTCTGTGAATGGAATCCTCGAGTATGACCATTCAGATAAAAGCTACTTACTTTCTTTTTTACAAAAAAAAAATTGCAAAATTAAAATTTGCACTTTTTGAAATTAGGCCATTTTTGGTGGTGCAAAGGTTTCCACTCACCTCCTTGTCAAGATTGGGTTTTTCCACTGCATCAATATGGCGCTCAAACGTGGATAGGTAAATAGCAAGCTTTTTAGCTTGGGAATTACTGAATGCGACCTATAAAATAATAACAGCACTTCAGCAAAGAGCGAATGGAGTGTCAAAAGTAATTACGCGATTGCTTTGGTTTTGTATTGCTGCGTTTTGTTATTGGCTAAAAAAAGGTCTAGCGCCACTTTCTCAATCAATCAGAAATAGAGCGGTTTTCAAAAGTAATTGAGCAATTGCTTTGGTTTTGCATTGCTATGCTTTGTGATTGGCTAAAATATCTCGCGCCATTTTCTTAACCAATCAGAAGTAAAATTAAAACCATAATCGTGACTTGCTTGCACGCGTTTTCCCGCGCTTGGCGCCGGCGTTATGTATTTGCTTCAAGCTCTGATTGGTTCATTGACTGACTACGACTGTTGTGATTAATGACTTAGCCTTGGGTTTTACAACATTCAATTGAAAACGTCTCTATCGTGACTTGCTCTCACGCGTTTTCCCGCGCTTGGCGGCGGCTACCTGTATTTGCTTCGAGTTCCGATTGGTTGACTGGATTGTCTCCCCGTGTTGAGCACGTGATTGGCAAGAGTGATTACTTCGGTTTTGGTTTCACGACACCCAATAGGCCATTTCCGAGTTACGTTATGCCTCGTTGTCAAAGCGAGGCTAGGTGCACAACCTTTAATATGGAAATGAGTTTTATTTGCATTTGAATAAAAACTCCTTTTCATATGAAAGGTTGTGCACCTAGCCTAAACTCGGAAATGGCCTATTGAGAACTGTTCTACGCCCATGTTCTACGTATATTATAGTTGTACTGTCTCTTAAACATCATGAAATACTTGCTTGTGACTGTTACGCGTACCTCGCTCTTGACTTTGACTTGTGTGTTTGTCAGCCACCTTGTCACTTTTTCCATAAATGTTAAATCAAACAAATGATTTTTAAATCTGCAAAGCAAAGGAAAATAAATTGTACAGTTTAAACTTTCACAAACTTGTTCCCTGGATCTATTTTTGGCCCGCTCCGATATGGAAATCAGGGAGTTTGGGTCTGTCGATACAGTGTAACCCCACCTTAGTGAATATGGTAAAATTCTGAAATGGGTTAACAAACAAACCAAGATTAAAAGGTCAATACGGTTTACTACAGTCCGGGCTTATCCAGTCATTTTCTCACAAATCTTGGAGAAAAAAAAAAACAGCTAATTCAACCACTCGGTTAACACGAGCAAACGAACACGTTTTATGGCCCATTGACGGTCGTATGAACGGGATTCCACTCAACCTCGTTCCCAGGGTCTTTCTTCTTCTCGCCCCCTGGAGCGAGAGAGAGAGAGACCCTGGCTCAGGCTGGTCACGTGTCTGGTGGACAATTATAATCCTAAGGAGGGGTAGACAGTATTTGTAACGTTTTCTTGTTTTCTGTACAGTGGCTAGGCTCGTGCTGTACGCGACTGTTATTGTTTCGTTTCAGCTGTGGCTGTGAAATAAATATGTTCCATGTTCCATAACCTCTTGTTGAAAATAGGAATCTGTCGTCCACCATAAACAACATTTATTTATTTATTTATTATTTTGTTATTGCAAGATATATATAAAAGACGTAAACAATTCTCTGTGATTATAGCAAGACTCGGAATAAAACAGATAAAACATCCCAGGCTTATCGTCAACCGAATAGGGATGTTATGAAATCTCTTTGGTCGTAAAAAGTGCTTCATTTTTGCTGTTTATGTTATGCCTGCCGTTTATAACTGAATAAATAGGGCCAAAAGATCTTGACAGCTTAGGTTCAGTCAAACGATTCAAACAAAAGCGAATAAACAATGCGCAAGGATAAATTGTTGCTCAAAAATTCACAAGTATATAAATTAACAATGTATAGACATTCAAACGACTGGAACTGGTGAACATTGAACTAAACAACATGCCTCACACACGAAGAATAAAAGCTATCATTGTCTTCTCTCGATCGTTTCCTGTTATAAAAGTGACTGTTGATCAGCGTGGCAAACATTGGTTCCGTGGCGGCCGCTTCTCAGTTCTTGCTTTGCCATCGCCCGAGCACAGACGGCAGCACTTTAATGGGCCTTTCGAATAAAGCTCGAAGATCGCCTGTTAAACAGTATCTAGCGATAATTCATCCCAGTCCGGAACAATGCCATAAACAAGAGCGCGAGCTTAGCGGCGTCAAGTAATAAAATTGGATTGCATTCCGCAGCAAGTTCAAAATTAGCTTTACTGCGGTAAATCTTTAAGCGCCGTGACAATTTCTCTGATCCTAAAGCAACTTACACTTTCAGAACCGGACCATGTGGATGTGTTTTCGAAGTCTGTGGATGACCGCCGCTTCACATTTGTCGCGAGCCGCCGACCGCTTTTGCATTTGTTTCGCAATGCCCAGCTAGAGCAGACAAATTTCACACTTTGCCGCCCCTCCCCCGTGTCCTTTAATTGGAATCTCCCAGATTCTGGGAGACGCGTGACCAGCCTGAGCCAGGGTCTCTCTCTCTCTCGCTCCAGGGGGCGAGAAGAAGAAAGACCCTGGGAATGAGGTTGGATTCCACTGTGATGCAACAAACCAATCAAATTACAAAGTCGATAAAAAAAAAAACCGATTCAAAGCTAAGAATTGCTCAGAGATGGACTGGAATGGTTAAAGAAGACAATGGCTGCTCACAGGCTTAGTAAATTAGGGAATAAAATGTTTTATTTCCTTTTACTCGAAATTTTCTTTAATATGATAAAGGAAAGTGAGTTGTTGTTTTTTTTTTTTTGCGCTCGAATTCTGTACAATTTTCAACGGCCATCGAACTGCCATGTTTCTGCGGCCTGGTTACCAATTGCAGGTGATTTCCAATCCGAACATCTACATAAGTGCTATCAATCACTTTCCAAAAAAATAGAGGATGTTTTTGAATCTTTGTTTTGTTTTTGAAGTGATGGGAAGCTTGTTTTGCATTGGTGCTATGAGCTTTTACTTGCAAACTGAAGTGAGAAATCAGTGCGAAAATGACGTCACAGCGCTAAACAATAGGCTCGCTGGAATATAAATCTATAATGGCGAACTCGAAAAACACTTCTTTTCTAAGCTCGATATATATCCTTTGCGGAGCCCAAACTTTATTTCAGTGACCCAGATAGGTATATCCACCTGCAGCAAGCTGTAAGAAATGCAATTTTTTCCCATACAAAATGTCAAATTTTGATCGTAGTCGCACTTTAAAATAATTGCACTTATAGCAGCGTACCTATCCTCCAACTTTCCAGCATAATCGGTAGCTGCTTCTAGTCTCTTGGATTCCATTCCCTCCAGCTCTGCCATGAAGTTTCCCTCGGAAGAGTCTATCTTACTCGCCATGCGTTCCTATAAGAGTACAATTACAGTAGACATCCCGTTACGAGTCTCTGAGTACCAGAGGTTTTCTCGCGGCACGCTTTCGCGAGACGTCGGGGCCGACTGAAGGCCGACGGTGGGCCGAAGGTCAGCAACGAGCGGCGAAAATATAAGAGACATAAAAGGTGTGTAATAGGAAAGAGATGAGAGCGCGGGAAAAGCTTCTGGCTGCCACGTTACGTCGCAAGATGATGGTTGAAAAAACAGACACATGAAAACTAAACATTTGAGTCTTCAGAAGGTAAAGAGCGCTTACCAATTTCTTTCTGTACTCATCAACTTCATCCCTCGAAAAATTACCACCATCAGAAAATACTCTGCAGAGAAAAACGAGTGAAGTTAAAGGGGAAGTGTCCCAGCTGACAGTGTCCTGTGTCACGCGTCCCAGTGTCCAGTGTCCATGTCCCAGTGTCCAGTGTCGTCCAGTGTCCAGTGTTCAGTGTCCAGTGTCCCGGCTTGTACGTTTTAGTGTTTGTTACCCCTTCAAATCATCTTATATTTTTAATCTTAGTTAATATTAAGAAGGTATTTTAATATTAAGGTATTTTTTTGTTTTTCAAGCATGTTAATTGCTTTTATTACTGACCGTGTTTAAATAAAGGATCTACTACCACTACTACCACTACTACCACTACCACTACTATATATAAAATACACAACTTAAACGTCTTTCCTTTTCATTGACGTCTTACTTGAATGTCTTTCTGAATCTTGCATTGGAGTTTCGTAGAGTGCTGAGCATATCATCCAGGTCATGACGAAACTTTCTCAGGGACGTTCTGATCACATCCATGTACTATGAACGAACACATCAAAAGTACTATTTACAATATGAGTGGCGATGTTGTATGGGATTTACAATCTCGAGCCGAAGGCGAGAGATTGTGAATCTCATACAATCCAATCGGTCTCATCTGGGTATGTTTAGCAAGATTACCTCCTTCCCTTGCCGATAATTGAAAAAAAAAATCTTCGGACGCTAAAACTGATGACGTCACAAATGGTACAATATGTATGACCCTAAACAGTGCCTAAAAGCGCGCTTGGGAGTGAAAGGGTTAAAGAATCGTTTTAATGTGGTAAAATGTTGCGTTCTTTTGGAGAAAGCGCTTTTATCATGCCTGCTCCGAAACTATGTAATGTTTTCTGGCAGTACATTACATAGTTTCGGAGCAGGCATGATAAAAGCGCTATCTCCAAAAGAACGCAACATTTTACCCATAGGATACTCTAAATTTACTCCGCCGGAAAATCTCAGGGAGTAACAAGTGGTTCTCTAATTATTAATAAGTTACAGATATTTTGGTATTGTCCTTGCAATGATTTACAGATGTAGAAGTTACTACTAGAATTTTAAAGTGGATGCGGTGAATATTTGGTAGCCAATGTGTGCATGTCACAGCTAACAGATCAAGTGTTCACGCAGTTGATAAAATACGACTGAGTTCTTACTTGCTCCACACGTCCTGCAACTTGATCTTGTATCACTAAGAGTCTGCAAAACAAAACACAAAATAACAGCATAAACCCTTGAATAAGTTACAAAAGTTGGTATTGAAGACAAAACAAACGCCTACTCGTGGGTTTTTGTCGCTGAAGTGAAGGTTGCCTCAAGTTCTTGAACTGAATGTTTAAAAACGTCCGTCTGAAAAACAAAACAGATAGTTCTACTATTTAGTTTCATGGTTAGAAATGTTAACCGAAATGTTAATAATCGGATATCTTACGAATTATTGTACTCTACTGGTTGTGAAAGACGTTTCTCGATCATGTATATAGAGAGGAATTTTAAATGAGCGTAGTCAAACCAAACCCAAAGTAATTACTCTGGCCAATCAAAACAGACGCAGTTAAACTAATGAACCAATCAGAACTCGTAACACATACATATAGCTAGCGCCAAGCACGGGAAAACGCGTGCCACCAAGTCAAGATTGGTTGAAAAAGTGGCGCGAGATTTTTTAGCCAATCACAAATTGTAGCAATGCAAAACCAAAGCAATTACGAAATTACTTTCGACACTCAATTGAAAACCGCCCTATCAGTCTGATTGGTTTAGGTTTTTGTGACTTTTGTCAGTCTTACCTCCTTATCATGTTCCTCTACCATCTGCTGGAACCTGGTCTTAAATTCATTCAGTGATGTAGTGACGCCTTTGCAGTGGCGCTCAACTCGCTCACGATGCATCACTAACTCCGCTGCAGATTGCGAAAAAAATGTCCTCATTTATTTCAAACGTTAGTGTATAAGAAGAGCTGATCAACAACCTTTGCGATCATATGGAAACCAAAACGTTGCGATCGTTGCGATTGCGATCGCAGAGATAGAAATTTTTCTATCTCTGCGATCGCAATCGCAATCGCAACGATCGCAACGTCTTGGTTTCCATATGATCGCAAGGGTCGCAATAATCGCAGCGATCGTCGATCGTAACGATCGCTGCGATCGTTGCGATCGTTGCGATTATATGGAAACCAGGCTTAAGTTTGTTGATGGACACGCTGTGGTCATTGATGAGGTTTGTTTCATCGAACAGTGGTAAGAAATATCGAGGAATTTTTGTTTTGCATTCGTTTCATGTTATCATTAATTGGGCTTCAAGTGACCTTCGTTTCCCTAGATTTGTATTTAAGTTGTAGCAAAGAGTACTACCTAACAAAGGAAATATAACTTGCTTACGATCGAGAGTGCTTAAAAAAGGATTCGCGCTCTTTGAAACTACTTTAAAGTTGCTCCAATTTGTTTAGTTTGTCTAATGTGACTGGATTGTCCAGGAGCTGAATTTGAAGGGATGGCTTTCCAGTTCAAATGGAGAAAGGAAAATTAACCGTCGTGTGTTCGCGTTCTCCACAAAACCTATAATTTGATTATTTGACGTTGTTGTCGGTTTTGCAGGGAATGGCAAAGAAATGTACCAAAATGTAAAACGCACGTGCAGAGGCATTGTTTTCGCTCATTAAACCTATTGTTTTGTGCCGTTCTCGCTGCCGTCGCCGTCGTGGTTGCTGATTGACCCATGTTCACCCAAACTGCTTTGCGCGCTGTGTTTTTGTTTTGAAACGGTTCAATTGTTCAATGTAGTGTTATTATTGGCTGGCACGTCGATTTTTCGATTTTCCGTCTGTGCGAAAATCAGCCCGGACGAGCAAAGCAGAATGCATTCTGCACCCATGGGTGAACATGGGCCTTTAAGCTCCCTATTTAATATGGGACACCTAGTGGTAATATTTCTTTTCGCCCTTGGGCTTTCGACAGAATTTCTGCCTCTCTTTACTCGTCCCTGTAACAAGCAACATACTTATTTAATGTTCGTGGCCGCTTCATGTATAGCTTCGTCTTAAAAGACACATACTGATTATTTTCGGAAACGAATCGCTCACATTTAGCGCCAATCAGATCCCGTTTGAAATTTAGCAGCCGTATCTTTACTTACTAAACCAAACAACAAAACTGGGTGACATTGGTCGTTGATTGCGTTGAAATTGAAACGTTGATTTTGTTCATGTAGTCGTCATAGTCAACATTTGAAATTCAACCGGCGTCCGGTGCTATACAAAAAAACCGGCAGTTTGTTGATGTTGTAGAAGTTGTGATCGCCAAATGACGTAACACGAAAGATTTAAAATACGATAACACAATAATTGAATAACAAGAGCTTTTGAAACACCAAGAAATTTCCCAAAACCCTGAACGTAAATCGACTCTACATGTAGTTCTAACTTTTGAGTCCGTGGATGAAAGAGTCAATGTGCACCGTTTGCAAGCTGGTCCGCGATTGGCTAATAGATGTTAATTGAATTAATTATGTACATTTTTTATATCTTTTTAGAATGCCCGTACCGTCGTTTCTGATTATAAAGCGCTTGTTATATCCCCCTGAAAATCATTTTAAAAAAAATTAAGAGTGGGTGATTTTCAAGCGAAACTTTTTCAGCATTTACATTGTCAAAGATGCAACAAAAATGCTTAACTATGAGACGAGTTCAAGGGTTTCGGCATGTCTTGTTTATTTAGTTATGTTTATTTAGTTAGGCGGTCGAGGTGGTCAAGGTGGTCAAGGTGGCCAAGGTGGTCAAGGTGGTCGAGGTGGTCGAGGTGGTCGAGGTGGTCGAGGTGGTCGAGGTGGTCGAGGTGGTCGAGGTGGTCTAGGTGGTCGAGGTGGTCGAGGTGGTCGAGGTGGTCGAGGTGGTCGCGGTGGTCGCGGTGGTCGAGGTGGTCGAGGTGGTCGAGGTGGTCGCGGTGGTCGCGGTGGTCGAGGTGGTCGAGGTGGTCTAGGTGGTCGAGGTGGTCGAGGTGGTCGAGGTGGTCAAGGTGGTCTAGGTGGTCAAGGTGATCTAGGTGGTCTAGGTGGTCGAGGTGGTCGAGGTGGTCTAGGTGGTCTAGGTGGTCAAGGTGGTTTAGGTGGTCGAGGTGGTCTAGGTGGTCAAGGTGGTCTAGGTGGTCGAGGTGGTCGAGGTGGTCGAGGTGGTCGAGGTGGTTCTATTGGGCCTGACTGAACCAAAAGCAGTAAAATAACGCTATAGACTCTTATTCTAAGGCCATCTTAACTTGATAACAAACACACACACACAAACAGCGATGATAAAAATGGTGAACCAACGCATTTTTATTAAAAACTTGACGTTTCGTATGCTACGCGACATGCATTTTCAAACGTAACCGTTACAGTGTTTGAATAGAAAGTGTTATTTGCTACTGTTTTTGGTATACTAATATTTAATTGTTACCCTTTCACTTTACAAGCTATTTTTGCGATCCTTTCAAATAGTAAAATTTTAAATTTAGCTACCCTTTCGCATACTTAGAGAGTGAAAAACGCAAGCCGTTTGGGCGTAACCTCCTCGTACATAACCCACTATGACCCTGCGATGCGCCTCAAATACATTTATCATGACTAAGATACTGAACCTCATCCTTTCCATGTGAAATCCAGTTGGATTCCCCCAGTTCAACGGCCAGTTGCTCTAGAATCCTATTTAAAGGAAGTCAAACTACGGCTAACAGAAGTGCCACTTCATAAACCTAAAAACAATCAGTGCCGCCTAGGGAGCGCCGAGCGCTCCGTGAACTTATTCAAAACAAGAACAAAGAACTTAAGAAAGCAGATAAAGGCACAACAACCGTCATAATGAAAAGAGAGAATAAAATCAATGAGGGACAGAAACAGTTGGATGATAGAAACAACTATCGACCTTTAGAAAAACCAGTGGTTAAGGACACATCCCAGAGAGTTAAACACCTCATTAGTACTCTACATAACGAAGGTTTTATTGACGAGATGACAGTAAAATGGTTTAACCAGACACCAGATCCGCCACGAATTCCAGTATTCTACACTCTCACAAAAATCCACAAACCGACTTTAGTCGGAAGACCCATCATATCGGGGTGCGATGGCCCCACAGAACGCCTCTCATCATTTTTAGAGAAACTACTTCAGCCAATAGCACAAATACAAGACTCGTATCTTAAAGTAAGTAAATAATAGCTTTATTTGCATGACTATATTGAGCTACAGTATTGCAAAAGCATACTTTTAACAATAACAAAAGACAGTAAAGGAATATTAAATAATTACAAAACTTCATTTTGATTTGACAATATTAAGCTATCACGTAATACAAAGCATGCAGATATCATTTTCATTAAAAGTAAATTAACAAAATAATTGGAAAAGTTCATCGATTCTTTGATACTTTCTTTTTTGTAGAGCACTTACGTAATCAGTGCGAGGAATGCTCACCTAGTCGAGAAAACAGCATTATTATTACATATTTCAACTTTGCATATCATTATGAGTGTTGTGAATAGTGTCTCAAACACATCGCTTTCGAATTGCTTCACAATAATGACCTCTTGAGGTAATAGCTGTGATGTTAAGGTTGAGTTTTCACCAGCCTTTACACGAATATCCCACAGGAGGAAGAAATTACTATAGTATGCAACGCATACGAAAAATTTCATGACAAAAACCCTGCTATACCTACACACTTGCTTAAAGAAATGCTCGTCGCGTCTGTTGATTCCAAGTGGTTCTAACGTCTTTGCTTTGTCTATGAGAAAAGTTTCACGCGCTTTTCGTACAGAGTCTCTGCTATTGCGTATTAAATCCAGTGGTATGAGTTGCATATCCTTAGCAGAGTGTCCGGGTAGATTGAAGTGTTCTGATATAGGAGTAGGGCAGCTGAGGTGATGTGGATTCTCTACAGTGCGGCGATGTTCACCAAAGCGTTCATTTATAGTCCCAGATCCGGCTTTTCTCAACGGTTTGTTGCAGTGATCGTGCATTCTATGTTTCTTTTTATAAGTGTTTTGGGTACCCGAGACCATATAAACAAACTTACATTAAATAGTAAAAAAAACTAAATATTTCATTATAGCTAGTCACTATAACTTAAATCACATGGAACATGATTTTGAGATCAACATTAATGAAATACCACTAAAAAGAGTGAAGTCTCATAGATATCTTGGGGTTGAAATTGACGAAACTTTAAGTTGGCATGTACAAGTTGATGCCATTACCAAGAAAGTTTCCGCTGGTCTTGGAGCACTTAAACGAATTCGTGATCTCGTACCGACATCAACACTACAAATGATGTATAAAGCACTTATATCGCCTTATCTAGATTATTGCAGCGAGGTGTGGGGCTGTATGGGTAAATGCCTGGCTGACAGACTCCAGAAATTGTAAAATAGGGCAGCAAGAATAATTACCTACTCTAATTATGACATTCGGTCTGCTGATATTTTGGAAGACACACCACACCAGTGGCATAAAAAGCAACTTCCCAATATCTTCGACAACCACCTTCGCTATGCCAGTGATGTCCATACATATAACACTAGATATGCTGCAAGAGGTAACTCCTATAAAGCACGCTTCAGGACTAATATCGGAGAAAAACATCATCAGCTTTAGCAGTTGACTCTTGGGAAAAATTACCAAAAGAATTCAAAGATCTTAGTCATTTTGATTTAAAAAAAAAAAGTTAAACGGTATTTATTGTCGAAACAGATATACTGTCCAACCCTAGTCGTCTTCTAATTTTCGCTATTTTTTGCTATTTTTGCTATTTGTGTGCAGTGTGTGTGTTTATGTGTTTGTAATAGATGTCTACATGTGAATTGATACTATACAAGACCAGTGTCTAACTAGAAAACTGTATGGTTAACTTAGACGCTAGGCATTTCCTCAAATGTTACACAGTTATATTTAGTTATTCGTCCTATTGTTTTAGAAATTTTAGTTTAGCTAGATATATATTTTCTTGTAACAAAAATGTCATGAAAATGTGAAAATAGAGTATTGTATTGTATTGTTGTATCGCCTTTGTAGAGGCACGTATTGAAGAAAATAGTTTCTTTCTCTGAAATTTCTGCTGTAAATTTAATGGTTTGGTGATATCTGTTAGATAGCCTGTTCAATAAACCCGTTTTTTTCCTCTAACACATCATCGATATATCTTTTCCACGCGAATGTTTTTGTTTTGTTGTGAGTTAATTCAGAGACCACGGAGTATATTTGGGGTGTGCGCGAGCTCAACGAGCGCCGAAGGCACGAGCCTATCTTGGGGGGTCCGGGGGCATGCTCCCCCGGAAAACTTTGAAACTTAGAGCTTCTGAAATCACCTGGAACGCGTTTATTTCTATCAATCCTATTAAATAAATTTTTTTCAAATTTTTTACACCATTCTGTAAGTTTTTTTTTTTGCACAAAAACGTACATTTATAACATAACTATAATATGAAATGACGTTCATTCAAAGAGACAAAAACTTAATATTAAAGCCAGTCCTTAATTTATGTTCTTTTACCATTTAAAGTGGATTTCACTAAACAGAACAAATTATCAAGAAAAAAGAAATGTCTTAAAGTTTTTTTTTTTTTTTGGTATTTTAATGACCTTAAAGTTTTGGCGTTGGACCTATTTCGGGTTCATGATATGCTAGTCTAGTTAGTTGGCTATATGAAGGAGGTCAGCGTCAGTAAATGTTCCAAAGTTACTTTTGCGGTTATCATTGTCACGCAGATTCTGCTGTGTTTTGGTCAAAATACACCAAATAATTGACAAGGTACCTTTGCTCAAGCATTAAATTGTTCTTAGAAAACGAAGAAGAAAATATCAAGTTGCTATCCATTTCCATCCTGGCCATCCGCAGCCAAAAGTAACAAATACTAGTTTATGACCGTTTATGTGCACTGATAGAGTATTTGTTAACAAAGCTGGACCATTATTTGAAGGATTCCATTGAATCAAATATGTGTTTTGGAGTGATACTTAAGATTGTGCAACATTGTTTAATCTCTGTTGGGTCATCTTTGCTCGCATTCCGTTTGCGACGCCAATTGCCCATCCACCGCTGGAAACGAAATTTCGATCGCTAACTTCTAATCGTCTAAACTTAATATTGTAAAAATGCAGCAGTTAACAGGAAATTCGCATAATGCTTAATGGGTACGGTACCCATTAATCATTATGCGAATTTCGTGTTGTCCCATTTTATCAGTGTTATGAAATGATAGTTGCATTATAACTGTTTACTTAAGGCAGTTCTGTCACAAGTCAGCATTACTGTGGTCATTGTAAATGTTGTTGAACGAACCAAAAAAATTGGGTTTGCTTTTAACACAAAGATTAGAAGTACTTTTCTAAATGCAAAAAAAAAAAAATCCCCGGCACTTTGATTATTGGTGGCGCTATAGCCCACCCAGCCCCATAGGTCACCCTTAAGATTTCAGTCTCAACCGCTGCCATGAAAATGTTGGTAAAAGCCACTAAATTGTCGTTTCCATACATGTAGCGGTGTCTTGTGTAAAATGCAGTACTTTAATTTACAAAGTGTATAGAAGGTGCCAAACAAATTTCAATGCAGTGGCATGAAAAGACCTTGGTAGGATTTCTTTTTTCTTGCTCAAGATCAGTGTAGGAATTTTTTTCCCCGAGGTATTTCCTTGCAAGATTTTTTTTCCCTCGAAATGAGTCTGCAGGATATTTTTTTTCTGAAATCACCCCCCCCCCCCTTCCCCCCCCCCCTTAAAAGTCAAATGGTCAGCCCCTTATGAAGGGAAACAGGGGCGACAAGAAACCGGAAACGGCCAGAAAAACCCCAAAGGACAAAAGAAGTGACGCCAGAGCTGAGTTTAATAGTGTCCCTTTATTGAATTTATGTCGAAATTTCGCTTTATTTAGTGTTCGAAATCTACGTTTCTTTCCCCTTAAACGTTTTTGAAAGCGCTCAAATTTTCAACGGCCGCCGTGATACCGCTTTCAATCGCTTTCAATGAAGGATCACGTCCGGACTCACACACCGCTAGTATGTATTAAATTTAAAATCCTTTGCTTTGTCGTGACGTGAGCAACATTCCAGCGATAACAAGTGCGCCGCGAAGACAGAATCGGAGCAAGTTTCTTTGCCTGCGATGAATTTCGCTTCCAAAAAATTTGTATCTTCGAAATAAACACTCTTTCATCGGTCTTTTCGGCGAACCAAATATATATTTCCGTCCCGGGTTTCTTATAGTTTCCCACCGTGACCGGAGTCAATGTGCACCGTTTGCAAGCTGGTCCGCGATTGGCTAATGAAATCCTGGTGTGACCATTCAAATGAAACCTCTTCAGCAGTACTTTTGCATGACACCATTTGTTTTTCAATATTTTACAAAATGAAATTCGGGATTTTTCTTGAATTTTGATGTTAGGCACTCTTGGGAGTTAAAGTGTAAGTAAGTTCAAGGCTCGCAGTGTCCCTACCTGCTCTCACATTATGCACATCTTGCTCTGCTCTGGCTGCTCTTGGTCCATGCAGATGAAGCCGTAAATCTAATTCACTGTTTAACTCCTCTATCTGAGATAAAAAATGCAGTAAAATTGGATAACCTTTCCATTCCATAATCAATCAAACAATCAACCGATCTTTATTCGCTTTTCATTTCTCTATTACACCACATTATTTCATACTAGGGCCATTTATGCGGGAGAAAATAAGACGCGTCTTATCTAAGACGCGACTTAAATAAGATGCGAACTGTACCATTTATACGTTTGCGTCCAACATAAGACGCGAAGATCACGTATAAATGGTTCGCGTCTTATTTTTGATACGGCGCACTTGTTGTTCACGTCTTATTTAGGACGCGAAAGCATTTATACGAGGAAGTTCACGTCTTATTTAAGACGCGGACAAAATAAGAACAGCTGAAAACCCTGTTCTAAGATAAGACGCGTCTTATTTAAGTCGCGTCTAAAATAAGACACGAATGCTTATTTTGTACGATCGGTTCGCGTCTTATTTAAGTCGCGTCTTAGATAAGACGCGTCTTATTTTCTGTCGTATAAATGGCCCTATTGTTTTTGTTTTCTTGTTATCTTGTTCATATTGTTTTTACATTCCTCTACTTAGCTTGGGCAGGAATTTTCTGAAACCCTGAAATGTATCTAGATGAATGGCCCATACATGTAGTTAAAACTATTTTGCAAAAACTCCTGAATTTGTTATTTTTAATGCCTCCTTCACACAGTTTGAAGACGTATAATTTGGCTTTTTTGTGTTCTTTTACTGTGTAGCTTTTCAATTTTTGTCTCCTTTCTCGTTTGCTTCATGATGTAATCAATGTATTTTAATGTAATCTGTGGTGTTTTGATTGCAAAATAATAAATAAATGTTTAAAAACATAGCTTATTTGAAAACTCAGTTCTTATATCCACATAGAACTTAAAAATTAAACAGTTTTCAGGTTAGCGACCATTTTTTCTGATCGTGGACGAGGGCCTAGATGCTCGAAAACTGACAAACGTTAACTATTTCATTTCTCTTGTTAAAATGTTTACAAAACCTAATTTTAAGCTAGAGATTAAGACAAGTGAAAGTCGATACTGAGGGGTAGAAAACTTTAGAAGCTGATCGTAAGCTAATACTGCATTTACCGACGATAAAATTACTGAGGGGTACTGAGGGGTACTGAGGGGGTACTGAGGGAGTACTGACGGGTAGAAAACTTTACAAGCTGATCGTAAGGTAATACTACATTTACCGACGATAAAATTACCTTGGCTGCTACCACGCTGTTGGCTCTATCCATGGCTTGAATGTCCCATTCTTCAAGGTGCTCCAAGAACTGCATTCGAATGCTGAAAAAGAAAATCACGCAGTGCTTAAGGTTACAGTGTACCTTCGGGGGTGTTTCCAGTATAACAGCTCTAGCGTCTTAAGATTACACTTAATATACCTAAACCCAGATATCAAATTAAAGCTTATAGAGCTGGCTATCTAAATATGGAAACCATTTGGTAAAAAAAAGAATTGTCGAATTTTTTACGACGTCTTAATTCGAATGTCCGAATCAGCTTTAAAACGCTACAACTCAAAGCGATTATTATATTTTGCTAATTTGATTTGTTCTCGGGTTTCCGGACACGAAGCGCTAAAAAAACGTGTCGGCGATTTCCCATATTCAATTGCAGTGAAAAGTTATAGAATATTTTCGAAAAGGGGAGAAAAAAAATTGGAATGATCGCACGGAAATGGCTCTTGACGAAAAAGTTTTCGGAATTAAGAAATTCGCAGACACGTTTTTGTTGATTATATGTTAGCCTAGCTTCTGTCCAAATTTAAGGGAAATCGAACAAATTCCCTTTGAGTTGTAGCTCTTTAAAGTGTCCCCAACAAGCGAAAAATTAACTTTGAGAAAACGGCGCTTAAAAAAACATATCGCTCAATAAACAAACTCCGCCCACAAAAGTTATACCGTCATTTCTCCGTCAATTTTCACTATTTTTCGATAATTTTTTTTTGGATGAAAGTTCATTCTGTAAACTTTATTTTAACGCGAAAAAAAAATTTTCAATAAATTTTCGATCTGAAGGTACACTGTAACCTTAATGAACTGTGCATATGCATACAAAGCTTTATATCAGACGAACGCAAGAGGAATCATTTTTTATCAATTTTCACCATTTTTCAATTTTCTGCAAAAGCCCCTTGGACTGGCTTGAAACGCCAAAACAAATATCTGAAACAACTTACTGCTTTCTGAGGTCCAAGAACAATTCTTCTCTGATGACAATAGCTTCGATGTACGACGGTAAAGTATCCTCATCTTCCTCGTCTGAAAGACAACACGAAGTTTTCAGTTGGGTATCGTGAGACCAAACCCAAAGTACAATCATTTTGATAGGGCAGTTTTCAATCGAGTGTCGTAAAACCAAAACCAAAGTAATTACTCTGACCAATCACAGCAGTCATAAACAATCCAATGAACCAATCAGAGCTCGAAGCAATTACATGTCGGCGGCGCCAAGCGCGGGAAAACGCGTGCAAGCAAGTCACGATTGGTTTTGGTTTTACTTCTGATTGGTCGAGAAAGTGGCGCGAGATTTTTTAGCCAATCACAATGCATAGCAATGAAAACCCAAAGCAATTGTGTAATTACTTTCGACACTCGATTGAAAACTGCTCTATAAGAACGTCTAACTTTGGGTTCAGGCTAAGCTGAGAATGGATGTTCTTATTTTTCCAAGTGAGTTAATGCAAGTTAAGTAATGCTCCACATAAGAACTATAGTAAACTTCATTGTTCTGCGGCATTGGCTCCTTCCCACATAGAATATCTTTGGTTTCAAGAATAGAGGAGGATCTGATGGTTCATAATTATATTTCATTATAAAAAATAAAGAAAATCCATTTGCGTCACATAAATTTTAGGAAATTTTCGTGCTTAACCAATCAGAATAGCAGAAGACAATAGTTAATAATTTTGCTTCTTTGATGAAGTTCCCTAAATACAATATCGGCTTTTAAAACTTGCATGTTGTGCGATTGGGTCTCAAATTACTTGAAACCTTAAAAAATTCGACTTAATGCACCTTGAACCTTAACTTTTTAGCGGTCTTTGAGTCTAGGCCAATGAGATCACTAGTTGAAACAATGAAAAAAGTTTACATTCCATCGTGCATTGCCGTTCAGCACTATCCTTCTTATGCGGATCATTACTTAATATATGCAAGTGAATTAATCCAATGCCAGTTAACACATGCATTCGGTGGCCAAATGTAGTTGCAAGTTAACCCACAAGTTTTAAACTTGCGACTGGCAACAGTGCGCTCCTTTTTACCATAAGAACGTTCTCAGTGATAATGTTAATCGTGTCATACCTTGTGTATCCGTAAGGAAAGTCATACAAGTCTTCATGCTTTTCACACTCTCTGGACTCTCAAGCAGACCGTGTTCCCCTGGCTCCACCAGTATGTAGAATGTGGTGCCATTTGAAGTTTGCAGGACATCCTCAATTGACGGAGGCGTTTTCTACATAACATCAAATGCCATTTATTAATACTGCAGTTCACCTAATTATAAAAACTGCTTCAAGGACAAAGTATACATTCGCCTTAACTGTTCTTACCTTTTTCCTTGACTTATCCTGCTCTTGTTTTCCTTTCCTGATGTCCTTCTTCTTTTCTTTACGACCCATCGACGACTACAAATAGGATAGAACAAGTAAATTTAAGGAAACAGATCTACACAAACAAATACAAACACAACGACAGAACACAACAAATACAAACACAACGACAGAAGTATCTAGAGCCTGCTGGTCGCTCTAGCAGGCACATGCATAAATTTTCGTATAAAGTCCCAGCATCTGAAACAAATTATCATCTGTTTTCTTTTTTTCCTAATACAATCAGGGACTGGAATAGCCTACCCCTGAACGTTGTTGAGGCAGAAACTGCAAATTCTTTCAGAGCTAAGTTAGTTATGTTCTGACTTTTTATTTTTGTTATTTAATATTATTAGTAAGACCGCTGACCACTTGCTAAGAATCATCTAATCGATGGAGAGCAAGAATTTGGAAAATAAAAAATAAAATAAGACGCAAAAGGTTGAAAGACAGAGTTGGGCGTGGGATCGAGCCACATGTCACCAAAGCAGAGAGAAAACGTGCTGCTCACAAGACCAGCCCTTTAACCACTGGACCACTCTCCTGTGCCCAGCACATAGGAGACACGTCCGTGCCCAGACTAGATTCAACAGTCATCCCGAGACACACCTTAATCGCACCGCAACTCAAGACCGAGCGATGGTAATCTAGTGCTCACAGTTAACCCTGTTGGTCACTTGTCCTTTTTTTAGTTATCTATCTCGCGAATTTGAATTCAGTTCCCCATATAAATGTATAAAGATTATGTTGTTAAACTCACCAATAATGGTCTCCGATCCACTTGAAAATACTTGCACACTTCGCTGTCATATTTCGTCAATTCTTCTTGCACCAATTCTGGATAAGAACACGACGTTTGCATTTGCTGGCTGTGGAAATCACTGTATCTGTTGATAAATCATATAAATACTAATGAAACAAAACACGGTTGAAGATAGAAAATCTCTAATCTTTTTCGCACTGGAAAATAACATCACACATTTTTAAGCACATAGTTACAAAATAGTCATTTGACGATTTTTATGCTACAATGTTTTCATAAGCTTACAAATCGTGTTGAAAACTATTGCTGTTATGTGACTGTTTTATACTTACAGTTGTTTGATTTCATCCAGAGCTGTTAACGCCTTTTCTAGGCTGTCCGTTAACGCCTATGAGCGAGAGAAAGAAATTGTTTTATCAGAGTTGCAACAAGATAAAAGAAAACCAGTTGTCAATGAACTTTCAAAACCTTAACGTTTGTTTCTGAGGAGCATACTGTACCAGCTCAGACGAATCCTGCCTCATTTTGTCCATGATGATGTCCAAATGTGCTTCTTTCACCTACAAAAGTAAACACAAGAAAAAAATTAAGGGTTCCTACGAGCCAACTCGTGAATACAAAACAACCTTCGCACCCTCCCCTCCCCTCCCCTAGGCGTTTTACTCCACCGACCCCTCCCGCCCACACACACACACACACACACACACACACACACACACACACACACACACACACACACACACACACACACACACACACACACACACACACACACACACACACACACACACTCTCTATGAGCCAACTCGTGAATACAAAACAACCTTCGCACCCTCCCCTCCCCTAGGCGTTTTACTCCACCGACCGCCCACTCCCTGTCTCCTACTCCGACTCCCTACCCTCCCCTCCCTCCAAAGCTGTCCCGATGGTTAAGGCAGATGTCCATTACATATCGCGTGCTTAATGTTTGTTGCTGATCGACCGAGTGAAAATTTACATATTGTTCCCCGTTTACTATAACTCGTCAAACGCTTCGCGTATTCATGAGTTAAAAATGAGAAACCAAGAAATGATAAGAGAGGTCTAACACCCAACTCAAAATAAATTCAAAGTGCCGATATTTTAAACGATTGGTCAGGGTTTTGACAAAACTATACCAAGTTGAAGTCAACTCGAATATTTTATGGTCATTTTAGCGAAAAAAATTGGCTTACTTTATTTCCTTGTTATGTCGCCAAATGCCACCAAATATACAACTAAACTGGATAAAAAGATTCTATAGAGTAAAATAAAAGCAGTAGTTTGGACAAAAAGTGCAGGATTGCAAGGATTGAAGTGGATTACAGTTCACCAATTTTGATTGCATGACAGGCGGTCAAGAAATCAAAATTACCATTCTTGTGGAAGTTTGAGTTGTTTAGTCGTTCTATTTCTTCTTAATTCAAATTTCTTTGCGTTCATCACTTTTGGCGTTTTTTTCTTCCTATTTTAAGATAATATAAATAAATTATTAAAGTTTAAAGCAAGCTCCTGGCCATAGTCATGAAAACACGATATTTCAGCCGGGACAGTGTCCTTTTAACAGGTACTCAAACCAGCAGTAATCGGAGATAATGAATATGTTTGAAAAAAGTTATAAAAGCGCTTTTGAAACTGAATGTTCAGACGTTTCGGGACTTCTGTCCCTTCCTCAGTGAATAGCCGTGTAGTAATCGGAGATTATGGACACGCGTTCGAAGGAACTTCCGGCGGAAATGAGCCCCTGGAAAAAGCAATAGGTGCGGCCATTTGGAAGACCGGACACCAAAAAATCTCAAATTTTTCTGCATGTAAGGCACAGGGCAACCAACACGAAATTAGGATTGCGTTCTTCGAACGCGATTAAGTTCTAACTAAATTAAGCTTTTAGTTAACAATAAGTTGATAAAACTTGAATAGATTCAAACCAGAAACCCATAAGTGGGTTGAAACGTGTAACGCGCATTCACAGCTCCCGAATATTCATTGTTTGCTTAGTACCATATTTGGAAAAACCCTCGGTCCCTCGATATTGCAAGCAAGTTGTTCTAGCGAATTGATTGGTCAATATTTTTATCTTGATTTTTCAAATATGGCTGTAACAACCTCTTAGCAAATTGAATAATCGGAAGCCTGTTTTGAAGCATACAAGAGACAGTTGCACGTTTCAACCCACTTATGGGTTTCTGTTCAAACTTAAAGTGAATCCAACAATGTGGGTACATGACGCCAAGTAGGCCGCACAAATAATCTCAGCCACGAGGGCTGAACGACGAAAAGGCCCCAATCCTATCTGAATTTATTTTCTGACAATTTAATAGTGAAGAATTTCAGGAAACAAAAGGAGAGCGGTCTTGTCATGCTTTCAGTCCGTGAGGTCAAAAGTGTCATTTATCCCAAAAGTTTCAAATGACCGGATTTTGGACGGCTACCAACAAGAGGATATGGTCATATTTTCTTGCAACCGACCAAAGTTATGCGTTTAATCCCGAGATCTATCTTTACCTGGTTTGAGCCGTCATGATCACGCCGATTCTTCTCAAGTTGCTCCTTAAAAATAACATAAAAACAGTGTTGTGATTTTTTCTTATATTTTGCGAGTTTATAGAACGCTACATCATGACCACAGGTGGACTGATTGTAAAACAGTGCCTCTAGTTCCTAAAAAAAGTTTTAGAATATTATAAATGTTAGTGATAACTTAAAAACAAGTAATAAAAACAACCTCCAACTCAAAAGAAAACATAAACTCTATTGAGATAATTTATTTATAGACCTTAGAGTATAGTTAGTACGTCAGCCGAGTGTCAATAGAGACATCAAGCACCACTTAGTTTTTTCCCATTTACTGCAAACCGCAGTTTGAGGTTAGGCGTTAGCCGTCAGAGGTTAGGACGGTTTGTTCATTTAGCAAGACGTTTAAGTATTATCGCGCAGAAAACAAATAGTTCTTTACTAAACTTTCAACTTTTGTTACTGAGGAACGCATTACATAAACAACTAATGCTAATCACAGATTAAAAGAGTGCGTTCGATGCCGGGGAGAGGTGCCCCTGAAAAATGTGCGGGGCGCCTTATTTGGCGTTGACCAAAATCTCAAAACAATCCTGCCTTCACGCCTTTCTTATCTGAGATAAGATAGCGTCGAACGCAATAGCTGAAATGCTTTTCTATAGTTTATAGTGTGATAAACAATGTTAATTGAACACCAGTGTACCTGTAACTTTCTCTCCTGTCGAGCCAGGCCTATCTCGTGTAAATCCCACAAATGAGCGGCTCCTTGCACAAATTTGAACAACGACTTAATCATCATCACGTGAAAGCTGGTTAAGTTTTCCAAAGAGCGCTGAAAATGAACCACAAAGTTGTTGTGGATTAGTATCTTGAACATCAAGTAGTTAATTAGCTGAACAGGGTTGCAGTCCCAAAGAAAGGCTGTTATTAGTAGCAGACCTTTCGATAACATGACCGCAAGCCGTCTTGAGAGTCAAGGTGAGTGGTTCAAAATCTCTGGAGACTGATCTGATAGAGGTTTTTTTTCACGGCAGCCATGTTGCATGGCAGGAACAATGAAAATGTTTTACATTAGAAAGAATCTATTCTGCCAACAATGAGTAAAATTCTGGAAAAAGTCGTCCATTCCCAATTTTATGACTTTTTGAATTCAGAAAACCTCATTTCAAGGAAACAATTTGGCTTCCGTCCCAAACTGTCTACAACATCAGCTCTCACCAGTTTTGCAGATGAAGTCCTATTGCATATGGAAAGTGGAGAACTGTGCGGTGCAGTATTCTTAGATCTGACTAAAGCATTCGATACAGTTGACCATACGATCATGCTATCTAAATTGTCAGCTTTCGGTGTCTCGCCCAGTAGCCTAAATTGGTTCGAGTCTTACCTGAGTCATCGCAAACAGCGGACTTCCTGTAGCGATGCTGTGTCTGACCCTCTCCCGGTGACCTTCGGGGTGCCACAGGGGAGTATTCTAGGTCCGCTTCTCTTCTTGGTTTATATTAATGACCTTCCGCTAGCTATAAAGAATTGCGAGGTGACTTTGTATGCTGATGATACGGTCCTGTACTACTTTGCTAAGGAACCACACCTGTTAGAGGAGGCACTGAATGATGATCTCTTGCAAGTTGCCCAATGGTTGCATGGAAATAAGCTAACTTTGAATCTTACCAAGACGAAATCAATGATCATAGGCAGTAATAGGAAACTTCTCGGTGTTTCCTCTTTCTTATTATCAATTTTTGACACTGATATAAATTCTGTAACAAGTTTTACGTATTTAGGAGTTATATTGTCCTCAACGTTTACATGGTCCGACCATGTTGAGTATATTTCATGTAAGGTTAATAAGAACCTTGGCCTTTTACGTAGGATTAAGTGTTATTTACCTCATAGTGCCCGGTTACTTTTTTATAATAGCTTAGTGTTACCTATTTTTGATTATGCTGATTTAGTCTGGGGAGACAAGGACAATGTTTCACTCATGAATGAATTGCAAATTCTGCAAAACAAAGCTGCCAAGTTAATATTGGATAGAACACCTTACTCTCATCTACTGATGCATTAACAGTCTTAAGATGGCCGAATCTTCAAGAACGTAGGAAATGTCATCGATGTATATATGCATACAAGTGTATTAATGGCCAACTTAATCATTCCTTTAACATTGTCAAAAAGAGTGATTTGCACTCTTACAATACGCGGAATAACGATACCATCAAGCTACCCAGAATTAAGTTTAATTGGGGAAAACACCGTTCCCATTATCACTGTTACAGAGATTTTAACGAGTTAGATAGAACCATAAGAAAATCAGCAAGTCTTTCAATTTTTAAGAAGCATCTTTTTTCTGCTTTCTATAATTAATTTTTTTTTTATGTTAATTGTTAATCTTTGTGTATTTTGTACATATTTTAATATCTTGATTTTAGTTTAAATTTTTAAAATTTTTATATTTTAATTGTATCTTGTAATAATGATTTATATTTAGGACCTCTATGAAAACCACAGTTTGTGATGGAGTTTCCTAATAAAAGATTGTTATTATTATTATTATTATAACATTCTTTCCCATAGGGAAAAGAATGTATTGTTCCTGCCATGCAACATGGCTGCCGTGCAAAACCTCTATTGGTCATTTAACCTGTGATATTATTAGATGTAAAGACTCGAACACAGAGACAGAAACAGACAGTGATTGGCTAAGAAATATTGCGCCACTTTCTCAACCAATCAGAAGTAAAACCAAAATCAACCGTCGTGACTTGTTCGCACATTTTCCCGCGCTTGGCTGCGGCTACCAGTATTTGCTTCGAGTTAATTCTGATTGGTTCATTGGATTGTCTGCGTGTGTTGTGATTGGCCAGAGTAATTACTTTGGTTTTGGTTTTACGAAACTCGACTGAAACCACTCTACTGCAAGTCTAATTTTCGTCGGTCAATTATTACTCAAATTTGCCAGTAAGTTCAGTCTTTTGTTTGCCTGTCAGTTTTGCTAAGGACGTCGATAAGTCGTTTGTTGTTTGTGGACACCGAGGTAGTTGTTGGTGTATGTTCAGTGGTGTCTGTATAAATTAATGAACATTCAACAAGTCGTTAGGTTCTTTGGATCGGGTCATGATCAGTCTTTAAAAATTATTGCGAAGCTTCAGGGAGCAAGTGGCTGGACCTTGCTTTGTATAATCAACTTTGAATTGATAATTTAGGTAAATTAGGCGACACAGTGGTGTTAATATCAACATTTCAAGTATCAACATTTACCTCCATTTTGTCAATCTCGTGTTCGAATTTCGTTTGCTTTTCACCGACGAGGGGTAGAAATGACTCATTCATCACCTAAACGAAAGAGAAAAGCAACTTAAACAAAGGAAATCTCAAATGCTCATGTGTTTTCCATCTTTTTTAG
The DNA here is from genome assembly GCA_022457155.1 of Cladopsammia gracilis. NCBI lineage: Eukaryota > Metazoa > Cnidaria > Anthozoa > Scleractinia > Dendrophylliidae > Cladopsammia > Cladopsammia gracilis. Next base: position 1,388,573 of record JAJGOT010000154.1, read on the forward strand.
GTATACTGTAGCATTTATTATAAGTAGACGTGAGAAGCCTTAAAGGGGCATTGTCAGGGATTTGACGTCGCTTCAAAAACCAAAAAAATATATTTTCGTATTAACAGAAAAGCCGAAACACTAATGGTCCAGTGTTGTGATAAATTACCACCCTACTGTCAGTACCAAAACTGTTCATCTCTTGTCATAGATGAACTGGGTCTGAATGAACTGCAACTTGAAAAAAGTTAGCTTAAATTTTTCAAGTTCTCGCAATTTTGTTTTCAAAATGAGCTAGAACAGACCGTGATTTGTTGACCTTTCAAAAATTGGTTGTCTTCTTTCTCTTGGTGTTTTAGTATTTTGTAATTTAGTAAAGGTACTGTAGCATGGTTTTGACCAAAAAGATCACAATCCCCGTAATACTTCCCCTTAAATTAACCCTTTAGCTCCCAAGAGTGCCAAAAATGAAAGTTCAAGAAAAATCCCAATTTTATTTTGTCAAATGTTGAAAAACAAATAGTACCATGCAAAAGTACTGCCGAAGAGGTTTCATTTGAATGGTCACACCACAGGGTTTCGTCAACAGACTCAAAAGTTAGAACTACACTTCATGTCTCCATAATTGACTCTGGGAGTGAAAGGGTTAATTAAGAGAGTCGGTTAGCTCACACATCAAGCAGATCCCAGGCTTTTCTTGCTTTTCGTGGCAGTTATAGTAGAATAGAGCGTTTGCACGTGATGTCACAGCGGCCATATTGGTGTCCCAAAACAATGAAATGGCGGTCATATCAGTGTCCTAAACGGGGAATCCAATGGGACTTTAGCTTTATTCTTATTCAAACATTTCCTAATTGTTTTAGCACTCCAATATGGCCGCCAGTCAAGTGATTTAAAACACTCTATAAACGTGTGTGGCGTAGGAAATGTTGTATGGTTGCAACAGTGAACCAAAGCAGAAGTAGTACATATGAAGAACGCAGATAAGAAATAAATGAAAAATTACAAGATTGTTGCAACTCGGCTGTTAAAATTAAAACACGTTTGTTAGATTTAATTAAGCAAGTATATCTGGTGCACCCACGCAAAAGGAGGTGAGAGAAAGAAAGTGTTGCTGTAGTAATGAGAACAGAAAAGTACTGGATTACCTCTTCGGTTCTAACAGCATCAAGAATGCCTCCTGTTCGGAACTGTTCCTATCCAAATAAAACAAAATTTGAGTGTTTCGTTGAGTTTGTGTTATAAACGTTACGTTTTTTAACTCGAGGTAAAACTGTAAAATTATTTATTATATGGCAAACTGGTCCATGATGAAAAGGAGCATTCTGATTGGTTCCCTGAGTGGTCTGAATTTTGCAATATGGACCGCTAAGATGGACCGCTCACGAAATCATTTTGCCGAATTCCTTTTATGAAACAATGAACAAATGAAAACTGTTTTCCATTAAGTAGAAACATTTTTCCTCATGTTTGGCGGATAATTTTTTTCGCAATGATGCTTGAAAAATGCAAGAATATGCTTAGTTATGGCGCGCGCGCACGTTAGCCGAGAATGGTTTCATTATTTTATCGGCAAATTTTTTAAAACGCCATTATAATAAAAACTGTATGGAAGTAGCTTGTTCGGTCCGTGTTGAGAAATAGTGGTCTCGTACTTTCCATAAACTTGTATTGTAAAAAAAGGTATTTCTATTTGCAAAACATTCTAGGAAAGAATTGAAAAAAAATAATTTAACCTTAAAACTGTTAATTTCCTCCATACACTGCTCAATAACCCGATCACACTCGGCCTGAATGATGTCTTTATATCTGATATGCTTATAGCATCTGGCATCCCAATGCCTTACTCAGTGGCGGATTCGACTAGGGGCAAATGGGGACGTGCCCCAAAACCCCGACTTAATGGGGGGGGGGGGGGGGGGGGGGGCCACTCACAATAAAACACCCGTAAATACAACTTAACAGTTAAAAGAAGTCTTGGAGCATTTTGCTTGTCACATTCATGCGTTTTAGGATCCTATGCCACAATTCTACCATCACACCAGTTTCAAGCTTCTTCATTTTCTTTGCGAGGCCGTCGGCCTCTGATCAGCGCTTTGCGTTCTCTAAAATTTCCCCCCTTCAGGTATGTGGGGCCCCATATATGGATTTGCTCTAGAGCCAAAGGGGTTCCTAATCCACCCCTAGCCTCACTCTCAAATCTCTATTCTGTTTTAGTTTGAAAAAAAATCTTTGTATTGTAAAAACGGGTTTTTCTATTGTAAAACAATCTAGGAAAGAATTGAAAAAAGTTTATTTAACCTTAACACTGTTAATTTCCTCCATACAATGCTCAATAACCCGATCATACTCGGCCTGAATAATGTCTTTATATCTGGCATGAACTTCCTCTGAAAAATAAAAATGTGGAGACATAGAGCGGGTTTCAATTGAGTGCCGAAATTAATTTCCCTGTTGCTTTGGTTTTACATTGCTACGTTATGCGATTGGCTAAAAAAATTCCCGCCACTTCTCAACCAATCAGAAGTAAAGCAAAAACCAACTGCAACTTGCTCGTACGCGTTTTCCCGCGCTTGGCGCAGGCTACATGTGTTTACTTCGCGTTCTGATTGGTTCATTGGATTAGCTCCTTCTGTTGTGATTGGTCAGAATAACTACTTTGGTCTTGGATTAACGACACTCTGCGGTATAAAAAGGCAAAGTCCCACGCCGAATCCAATGCAAATGAGCAAGAACAATAGATTTTGCTCATTTGCATGAATTGGACAGTCCAGTCGCCTTTTAGTCGCGGGTTTGGCTTTAAAAACCGCTCTATATCTGAGAAATTAGAAACCACCACTCACTTGTACTCCAAACGCAACTACATTGTATATCAGGCGATTTACAATCACGATAAACATCCATAAACACATATTTAGTTTGGAAAATGGTTTGTATCTTTCAGTTTTAGTTTTATTTGCATATTTATATAAAATAATAATTCACTTATAGCTGAGTAGATATTGCATTGTGAATAATTCCCGGCCAATGATCTTACCAAGTTGACGGTTAACGTCAATAAGCGCAGTGTTCCACTGATAAACAGCAGATTTGGTAGAGTTGGGAGGCCTCATGTTCCTGTCAGTTTAACAGATTATAAACAAAGTCAGCATTTCACAAATTTATTTCTGAATTCAACATTACAAAGGCATTTGAGTTGTAAAATAAGGGAGTATTACATACAGTACAACTACCGTACAATTCCGAAAGAAACGACCCTCGTTACTTTCGGAATTAGCAGCCTTTGGGGCTCGCTACTTACGGGAAGCAAAAAAAGTTATATAAAGTTGGTGCAACTGACCTCGTTTTCCGAAATAAAAGACAGAAATATGTAAAAACAGTTGTTAAAAACGGGATAAAATTCGTCTTTACAGTTTCATGTTGGTGCCACATGTATGGGCTCTTCATGCGTAGACCGTGTTGTCAGTAGTCGGCACGAGTTGTTCAAATTTTTCCCGCTGAGCCCTTTAACTCCTTTCTTGACACTGATTTCATAGAAACAAGGAATGTCTATTTCTGCTCCTTGAACCCACACACACTCAGGCGCACTCTTGATATCATTTTGCTCGCTACTTTCATGGGGTTGCTAGTACTTTCGGGATTTATTAGCGGCCACAATGTTTTGACGTTACTTTTGGGGAGTCGTTACTTTCGGAATTTTACGGTAGTTCATAGTTTTGTGTATGCAAAGACAATAATGTACAGTTCTTCTCTAGTACACATGTAAGTACATTATCTCTCGTTTCTCCGGAGGTGATATAGTTTTTAGCCTGCATAGCAGGCGTTATTGGGGCGCTCAAGCGGGTTTTGGGGGGCGAACGCGTAGCGCGAGACACGAGGGCGAACGCGTAGCGCGAGACACGAGGGTGAACGCGTAGCGCGAGACACGAGGGCTCGCGCTTCGCGCTTGCGACCTAAACCCCGCTTGAGCGCCCCTAATAACGCCTGTTATGCAGGCTATTAGAATTTTGGTCACACCAAAGGGACCGACCCAAGTATCCGCATTATAGAGGTGTCCGTATTATTGATGTAGGGATTGTAAGAATTGTAGCATCGTCCGGACCAAGAGAACTGTATGTAATAGAGAGGTGTCCGTATTATGGAAGTGTCCGTAAGGAGAGGTTCGACTGTAAAGGCTGGTTTTCACTGGCGACGGAGTCGGAGTCGTAAGAGAAAATCGGAGTCGTAAGTCGTAAGTCGGAGTCGTAAGTCGTAAATCGGAGTCGTAAGCGGAGTCGTAAGCTCGACGGAATCGGAGTCGGAAGAATCAGAATGGTTCCATTTGCTTCCGATTCCGCTTATGACTCCGTAGTCTTCTGCCGTTTCCATCGGTTTGATTTTCATTAGATCGTATCGCTCTGCGCTTCTGATTACGACTCCGACTCCATCGTCAGTGAAAACCAGCCTTAAGAGAATCACTCACCAGCAGAATTAAACGCCTGACAGCATTTTCTCAACAGATGCAGCATATGACCAAATGTGCCAAAGACTCCAAAAATTCTACAACTGAGCGTTTTGGGTGACATCTTGACAGAAAGATAACAGCACAACGTAGCTTTGATGCACCCTCCTCCCCCCACTTCAATTTGATAATATACTAGACTACAGTGTATTATAGCTTGTACATGAACACACAACAGAATCTGCAGTTAAGATTAAATCTTTCAATGTTTAAATAATTCAATTTCTGAATTATCTTTACGCATAAACAAACCTCAGAGATTCGAGGAGATCCATTCTTTTCTTGTTTAAAGAATGCTGTTCAGCAGTGAATAATTCAAACTTCCTTCTTAGTTCCGGTGGATCTTTGACCGAAGAACTCTTCATGAACTCACTAAAATATATTAAAATGCATATTAAATTAATTTTACGTTTGGTCGAGAACAATAGTAAGGCTTGCTTCGAGTATCTGTAAATCAAGTTGATTTTCTAGGGCTTGTAGTGTCTTGGCTTATCAAACACTCGCAAAAGTGTTTCATGTAATAAATACAGGGCTGCAAATAATTATTTTTTCTTGAAAGGACATATGTCCGACTTGGGCAACATTTTGGTCGGACAAACGAAAAATTTGGTCGGACATCACATTATTTACCATGCATTACAAGCGGGCATACATGACGTATTCAATGCTCAAGGGTTTGCAATGCATTATAGGGCGATTGCAAACACGGTCAGCCATTTGCAAGTTTTCCGGAGATAATGTCCGACCACGGTTGCGATTTCGTCGGACATTGGCAATTTTGGTCGGCCATTGTCCGACGACCGACTGTTATTTGCAGCTCTGAAATATGTCAAACACCGAGAGGTGGATTGATAAAAACGAGGCACAGCCGACTTTTTTGTTTGCATACATGTACCTACAGGGGCGGATCCAGGATTTTGAAATGGGGGGTGAAATTTTAAATGCAATAGAACCAAAATATTATTTATTTGAGGAATACTTTAGAAAAAAGAAAGAAAGGGTCTCAGAAAAGGGGGGTCAAAATTCACCCATTTCACACCCCCCCCCCCCCCCCCCGATCCGCCCCTGACCTAATGAAACACTCTTTCGAGGTTTAATATAACTTCTGAAACTGATCATTAAATACAGAGAAAACGAAGGAATAAGATCACTAAAATATATGCTTAGAGCAGTTTTCAATCGAGTGTGGTAAACCCAAAACCAAAGTAATTACTCTGACCAATCACAGCAGTCGTAAACAATCCAATGAACCAATCAGAGCTCAAAGCAATTACATGTCGGCGGCGCCAAGCGCGGGAAAACGCGTGCGAGCAAGTCACGATTGGTTTTGGTTTTACTTCTGATTGGTCGAGAAAGTGGCGCGAGATTTTTTAGCCAATCACAAAGCATAGCAATGAAAAGCCAAAGCAATTGTGTAATTACTTTTCACACTCAATTGAAAACTGCTCTAAGACATTGACACGATTAAATCTGATGAATTGTTTGTGCTCTCAATACAGTTGACTGTCACGTAAGCGACCAGAAAAAGGCAGCCGTTTAGGGGCCGATTTACACGGTACAACTTTGTCGCATGCAACACGCTTACGCCATGCTTACGACATGCTTACAACAGGAATTGCGTCGTGTTAATCAACTCAAGTCATGTAATCATGGCGTAAGTGTGCCGCATGCAACCTAGTTGTACCGTGTAAATCGGTCCTACAAGAGGATCTAAATACCGCGTTTGAATGAGAGATGTTTCAAACAGGATTTCATGTAATGGCTCGCAGCCTTACTTAAAGCTTGCTATAGCCACTTGGCACTTCAGCTGTCTCCAGTCCTCCAGCCGTCGTTGCCAGGAGATGTAACACTGCCTCTCACGTTCAACATCAGCTTTAAATTGAAAATCGATTATTTGTTATTAGAAGCGCCATCGTAATGTTAGCGGTTTTGAGCTGTGAAAGGGCGGTATATGGTATTGGTTTAACAGTGGTTGTCCTAAAAAGAACAGGACGAGTAGGATATTCCCAAAAAATCTCGATTCCCGATTGCTGCAAAATGACGTCATCGACCGGATTAGGAATCGGGCTCCTTCGTCGCCCACAATAATTGCACTTTCTAGGGGGGTGGGGTGAGGGGGGAGGGTCCAAATCAAAAACCCTTCCGTAGCATGGGTGTGGATATTTTCTGGAGCAACACATTACTAGTCAGAACCTCTTTTTCTTGACTTACCACTCAGTAAGTTAGAGGTGAGGTCAGCATACGCCCTCCTGTTCATAAGAATAGTCGAGTTGACCCTCTGAGCCTCCCTCTCCAGTAATCTGTGTACATCAGGTGGCATCAAATGTGCTACTCTTTCCAGAATTTTGTTAAAGCCCTTCAGAGTCTCACGAATCTATTAGAGGAAAAGTCGAATTGACACAGAACATGTCACAAAGCTGCGACTCTCAGTATGTGCTAACAGCCTGCTTTATTACAACACTGTATGCTTGCATTGTCCACCACATAACTACTTTGTTTTATTTGAAGTTGCCTCCTTCATTTCTATGTACCACATACAACATATGATTATGGTTCTAATAAGGTCCTGTTACTCTAAACAGAATATAGAATATAAAAACAAGAATGACTAAAACAAGTCACATGTACCAAGTTTCCTCTGTCAACTTCCACCTGATCCAGAGTGGCATCTAACTCATCAATCCATGTTTGTCGATGAACTGAATGTTCTGCAACCCTCTCCCACAGTGCTTCCAAGTCAGATAAATCATGAAGCAGCAGGTCCTACAGAAAAGTATAAAGTCCATTATTTTCCACATCAGAATTATATCGTAAACCACTTTTTTAGAGTAGACATGTATAAGGGTGCCAAGTGTGTAGATTATGAGGAAAAGGACATTTCACTGAACCTAAATACATGTACATGTACATGTACATGAATCTGCAGACTAATATGTACCTATTGGCAACCTGAGCTACCTCCTTTGCAGTCTGGGAGGGACAGAGGAGGGTTTACTCCCATATAATATATAAGCAACATGCATGGGTATGTGCCACTGTGAAGGATATGGTTTTCACTCAGCTTAGTCTGGGATGGTCTAGAACAGGGTATAATTTTTGTTTTCCAGGGAAACAGTGACACCTGTAGATGTATGCAGATAGAGTTTCTGGAAAATAGTCAGTTAGGGATTTTTGATGTCTAGTCTAGAATAGGATTGATAATGCAGCAGTACATGGACTATCAAAGGGTAAGGGTTTCAGAGTCCCAGCCACACACCACCGCCCAAAACTGAACAGTGTCCTCTCCCCATCCGGCTCTTGTAGACAACTCTCTGACAAAAAAGAAACAACAACAACAAACATAACAAAGGGACATTCAAGTTTAGAGGATGCACCAAAAATTAGGAGGGGGCGGAAACCACCAAGAAACGAGCAAGAACCAACAAGGAAAAGAAGGGCAGGAACTGGAGGAATAAAGAATGCAGTAAGCAGAATGTGGGAAGTCTCCCCCCAAGGAAGGGACTGGAACTGGAAGTAAACGGTCAAGAAGGGGCAAGATTAATACATGCCGCTGTATCCACCCAAAAAAATAAACCTTTCTTTAAAAACAATTATAACACCACTTACTGATGTCTTGATATTAGTTATTGTGTATGATTAGATTAACACTTGGAATAGAATTTAGTTACTTGTAATCAATATCAGTTTCATTCAATTAGGTATAAATAGTTTGTTGACACTTACATCATCACTTTCTATAGTTTGAAGCAGTTGTTTGATTTCTGAGAACAATAAAAAAAGAAAAGTAACTAATATAGTTATAAAGCTGGAGTTTTTCTCAATACAACGAGTGCATTGATTGGTTGATTCATGGTCACATGACATCTAACAAACAAACTGTTTCCCGCCAATTGTCCTTAGCGGGCAACATTTGTGAAAGCTGGCAACAATTATTTTGACGTCAGAGGGTAACATTGCACTGTTGCCCACTAGTTACTTGATCAGACCATGACAAAAGGTAGCATGATTATGATGTGATCGATGTTTACCTCGAGTGCTTGGCGCATTTTTTAAACTGTGTTTGTGTTGCTATAATATAACAAATCACTTAATGACTTATCCCTCGGGAATCTCGAATCATCAAATCTCAATGTTTTCCCCGACTTCGTCTCGGGAAACATAGAGATTCTCAAAAGTCACTGTTTCCCGAGGTACAAGTGTTTATTATTACATGTTATGGCTGCACTCCCACATAAGATCACACATTTTGAAAAGAACCACAAAAAGGCACCAGTTGTGTTTAATCTGTAATATTGGCATTGACCAATTTATTTTTACCCACGATGTGCACCAAATGAAAACATTAACAAGCAATTTCACAATACTGTAAGTGGCAATAAATTTCATTTCAATGAAAGAATTTTATACTTTCATTTAAGAATTTCAAAGCAGTGACATACATTATTACTCATGGCACAGCCAACAAGTTGTATAGTTTCAGCTCTGACTTTTCTGTTTTTTCTCGTGTCACATTAGACTACAATCATGCAAATTTATGCACGCATATATTTTAGTTTTACTGATCAGACTAGTTGACACACAACCTCATGATCTTCCTCTTGATGTCAAAATGGCGGAAAAATCTCTCCGTGTGTTGACTTGAGAAGCAGAAGGAAGAATTACAGCATACAAGTTTTCAAGACAATGCAAGGCGTTCACAGATGGACAGGACCATTTAATATTGTGTTGACCACTTATTGCTGTGGGATTTTTGTTCCGGCAAGTTTTGTGTTTTATTATAAAATTATTATAATTTATTTGCTATTTGCTTAGCGATCAAGGTTTCAAGTGTTGCCTACTGAATGTACATGACTTGATTGTGGTGAATGTAGTGTGGTCTTACTTTTTAGACATAACTGACATTATGTTTCTCTGTAAAAGCACTCAAAACACTCAGGAGTTAATACTGTAATGGGTTAAAGATGCCACAAGTTCAAGCTGCGTACAGCTTCTTGTTTTAACTGGTACCTACAGTGGTCTTAACTCTGAAAGCCATGCTTAATCTAATTTAATGTATATGCACAATTGAAAGGCACATATTTTGTGCGAGAAGGTAGGGGGATAAGTGTTGTCCAGGACCCAAGTGCTGCCTGCCGCGTGCAAGGCCAGCCAATGTGGCTAGCCAGTCAGCGAGTGGCATATAAACCATGAGATGGGTGTCATGGAGCACAGCTACCATGAGCAGTGTGTACCTATGCCATTAGCTCCTACATGTAGAAGGTTGCTAAGCAAGGGGAAGTGGGCGTCACCACCGTTTCTCACCCAAGCTAAGGCAACCCAGGCATCGCTTCAGTGTGGGAGTGAAGGGTTTTCACCAGCAACGCTTCCCCCCATAATTCTGGAACAGAATCCTCCCACACTGAGACTGCTAAGAGAACTGTTTGATTCCAAGTAGCAAACGGTTACCCCACCCAGGATGATGCAAAGCAGCATACTGTTAGTAGCCTCGGCAGGATTCATCGTGCATAGAGTTAGGTAAATGTGTATTTAATTAAAAGGTATGGCAAGCATCCCCATTATCCTCACATTGGACTTAAACCCCCTGGGAACCAGAGAGGCGCACTTATGATTAAAAGCTTGCAGACTAATAATTAGTCCACAGCCTTTTAATCATAAGTGCACCTCTAACATAATATTTAAATTATTTTAGTATTAATAATGTATTACATTATTTACTTTTCACAATCAACGTAAATGAAAAACAGCATGTACATTTCCATGTTCTCACCTTTATCATTTTCTATTAAAAGCTCTTTTAAATTCTCACAGGATTCAAGAATGCGAGGCTCCAATTCCTAGAAAGTGAAGTTGCATGTAGCTACACATCATTCAATAGGCCATTTCTGAGTTGCCTTTGGCCTCTCTATCAAAGCGTGGCAAGGTGCGAAACCTTTCATATGAAAATGAGTTTTCATTCACATACAAATAAGTTTTATTTGCATGTGAATGAAAACTCATTTTCATGAAAGGTTCCGCACCTAGCCTCGCTTTGATAGAGAGGGTAAAGGCAACTCAGAAACAGCCTATTGCATTGCAGCTTGAATAACAGACAGTCATTTGAAAGAGAGGAAAGGAGGCATAAACACTGAGCACTGAAAGAGCATGAAGGATAATATGAACTTAACCCCCCCCCCCCCTGCACCCCCTACTCTGAGCATCCATTTTTACCCTAGTGAAAAATATACCATAATAATAAAAATTAAGAAGCCATCATGGTGTTGGAATTAGGAGAAAGAAATAATTTTTAGATGCAAAGGTATGTTCAACATTAAATGCTGTTTATTAATATTTTTATTAACCTTGGAACCCTTCTCTTGATCAAGCTGTATATATACTTACAGCATTAATGACCCCGAATTCCTGATACATATCTTCCAGATACGATTCATGCCTTGAAAAAAAAAAAGGAATGACATACAAATGTTATGCATGTATTAAATATGCAGGAAATTAATGGGGAAAAAGAAGACACAAAATGTTACAAATACATCTGTGCAAGTATATCAAAGATGAAGTTATTAAACTGGAGCATACCTTTCCTTTCTGCTTGACTGGAGTCTTTCAATAATGTTTGTCTTCTTTTGAGCAGATTCTTTAAATTAATAGACAAAGAAAGTGTTTTAAAGTTCATTCTACAAGGATGTACAGTTACTGCAGAAATAAGTACTACATATTACTGTGCAGTCAAATTGAACTGTATGTAAGCAGATTCACCTATACATATATTATTGTAACCAGGTTTCACGTGACATGTATAATGTACATAATACATAATCAATTATTTGGCCAAATAAAAAAATGTATTAATTTCTCAGTCCATCAATGTCTCTTCATACATTGCAATAACTATAATGTACATGTACACCCGTGTAAAAAGTCAGGTGGGATTAAGGTGGGATTCAGCCAACCCCACCCAGGAGTCAAAGATAATCCCACATGGGAAATGCAGGATTAAGACATCCCACCCGGGGTCTTGGGCGGGATTTATACATCCCACGCAGGACTCAGTATGCTGAGTATAGAACTTTAAATTAAACTTTAATTTGTTTTATTGTCCATTGTTTATTGTCTGGGCCAAGGTTATGGAATTGAGAGATGCTACAATTAAATTAATGCTTACTTGGTGTGTCTGGAAGTCCTCTAACTTCTATAGCTTCAAAAAAGCTATCTGGTTTGGAATTTCTCTCTATGGAATCAAGAGCTGCATATCTGAAATGGCGCAATCAATATGACCAACAATGTCACTAATGGCCTATAAAAATACTATGAGGGGGAGGGGAGGGGGAGGGAGTATGGAAATTTTCTGGAAACATGCAATTACATGTGCATGTAGAATGTACACAAGCTAGTCACTGCATTGCCTCACCATTAAATACAGGCACCAATGGGACAGATCTACATGTACTGTACATGCATATGTAGACCCTAGTCTCTGCATTATAGAAGTGTCTGTATTGAGCTGGGATCTTTGATAGCATGAGAACTGTCCGTAATACAAGTGGTGTCAGCATGATGGAGGTGTTTATAAGGATAGAGGTTCAACTGTACACATGGTTTCTATGCACTGAAATTAACATTAAGATGACTTACTTGAAATGCACAGGATTTTCTATGCTACTCTCATTTGGTCTTCCTTGCATCCATTGCTTTTGACGGCTTGTCAGAATACCATGGCCAGTCACAGCCCTGGATTCTCTGACCAGCGGCAGTAATGGTTCTGACTTAGGTTTAGGTGGATTTCTTTCCTTTTCAAGTGTTTTTACTAGGCTTACCTGTAAATCGGAAAACGTTGAACTGTTTAAATTTGGCATAAACACACAGGGTTTTCATTAAGAATTGTAGTAGCAGGAGAATAGTGTAAAGTAACAGGAGAATATTATGAAAGAGCGAAGATAGCTACATATTGTCATCGAAATTTAGCCGGAGAATTCTCCGATCTCCGATGCCTAATGAACACCCTGCACACATTGTACTTACTTGTCTGTCAACAGTTAAAACATTCTTTGCTACATTGTAGTTGGGTTTTTACTCCTACTAGCAATATGGCTACTGTACTTCTGCATCTGGTATAAAGTATACAATCCCCCCCCCCCCCCCCCACCTCATCGTGCATGTTGAGGTTCAAATTTTTCTTTGGTTTGGAATTTTCAAACCAGTTTATTTTTTTTTTTTTGAGAACCAATACCATAATCTGAGAAAACAGAAAATAAAAATCAAACTGGTTTAAAAATGTTCAAACAAAAGAAACATTTAAACCACAACGTGATTGTACAACTGTACATTGTGCAAATGCAAAAGTTTGTCATGAGGAGAAAACAAATATAGACTGTCATGGTAGTCATTTACAGCTTTTTACACAGCCAGTAATTTGTCTACTTATCTTTCCATACAAATTGATAAAAATGTACCCTTCTTGTACATGAAAAATAATGAGCTAAAATGAGGTCTTTTCATTGATTCTAGCCTCATGAAAAAATTAAGTGCTAACTGTTCTTTAGTGTTGAAACTCATAATAATTCTTTACTCAGTGTCTCAAGTTAGAAGAACCCAAAACTTGAAACACTCTACTCGATGAATTGAAGTTCGCGAGTTTCAAGGATCAAGTTAAGTCATACAAGTTTTGAGTGACTGTCAACTTATATTACATATTATTTTTCAACTGAACTTATTTGTTGTTGTAACTAATCATAAATTATCTATTCCTTATTTTCTTATCTATTGTTATTCATTTATTTTATGGTGTTGCTTCTGTTACTGTTTAGTACACAGCAACCCGCCACGATTAACTGATAGTTATTTGCGGGAGCTACTATATTTTGTACTTTTATTATTTGAAAAATAAATTCTTAAAAATAAACTCAAACTCTCACCACACAAGATAAAAAGCATTCAGTGAGAAAGAATGTAGTAAAGTATTACATGTATATCAAATATACATGTTAAAGCTGTTAATGTACAGATGTAGAAGATGCCTTTTATCCAGGTTTGTTACTTATTATATAGTAAGTAACAAGAGGCTCCAAGCAGCCTTTACTCATGCGCATGCATAAGACAATTTTATGATATATTTTAAACATTTTTTTTTTTTTTTACATGATAAGAAGATGTCCGACCTGGAGATAAGTTACTCCTTTCAATCAGCCATCATTTCTGCAAACCACGTTGTTTACTGTTAAATGTTTTGGAAATGAAGGCTGTACCACAATGAAGCCAGTGATTCTTCTAAGTCTAATATATACCAAACGTGAACATAGTAATGTATGCAGGGTTGTAGGAGATGCTGTCATGACACGTAAGTAATGCTCTTTTACTGTAAGTGACAGTAGCCGTAAGTCACTAACCTGAAGTGCACAATTTAAAATATGCGTTCATAAATTTGCATGCAAAATCGTGACACAAAAAATAAAAATAATAATAATAAAAATAATAACAAGAAAAACAGAGCCGAAACCTTACCTCATGCCGCTTCGCGCATGAGTAATTAAGTGTTTGATTAATTGAATAAAGTAAAAAGCTGTCTTTTTTAAGAAAATATGGTAACCCAAATAAAGACCGACGTTGTGGGAGACAAAGCAGACTCCGTTGTTTTAATCCTCGCCCTAAAATTAACCAACTGCAACCTAAAATAACTTCGAAATTATAATTTATACATAACTTATGTAAGCCTCTTTTCTTTTCTGCATTTTACTTGCACTCTTAACCAAATTTGTTAAAACAAATCGACAGGTAAGAACTTTTTTGTTGTTAAATTAAATTTCTTATTTCAAGAATTTACTTCTTATTTTAAGAAAACTTTCTTCCTTAAAATCAATTTCTTAAGAATTAAAGTAAGAATTCAATTCTTAAAATAAGAAATTTAATTTAACAACAAAAAAATTCTTACCTGTCGATTTGTTTTAACAAATTTGGTTCTTAAAATAACAATTCGAGTTTAAGAGTGATTGATTACCCTGTTGACAATGTTTTAAAAGCTGAAAAATGATTTATAAGCTCACTAGAGATATATGTCAAAATTTAAAAAGTATTTGAGCGGTAAAAGTTAATGTATACTATTATAAAACCTATCCGTCTTCATACATGTACATCATCATACACAACTGCAGACTGTACGTACATGCATGTCCATGATGGAGCTGAGTTAAATAACACGAAAACTAACCTCTGCATCAAAGACTTGACGATAAACCTCACCATCTGGTACTAATCGACGTGGAGTAACTTCAGTTTGGGCCATAATAATGCCTAATTCTCGTTCTTCAGTACAAAATCAAACATTCATTTCAATCGTTCACAAAATCCGCCATTTCGATGAAGCGTTTGTTTGTTAGCAACACAGTTGGTCCCAGTCTACTAACGGCTAGAGGATGAGAATCACTTCATGTACAAATACATGAATCGTTTACATTGCCATGTTCCGAATTGAGAGTCCAAGTGTAAAGAACTGAGCGTCATTTTCTCACCCGAAAACATCCGTGGCCCAATCCAGTAGCTTTGATTTAAAAAATCACTGTGTCGAGTTGGTTGCGTAAACCGAGCCAAGATCAAATTGACATCATGTCTGCAGACGATCCAGAAGCTGCAAGGAAGTTTGGTAGGTGATCTCTGTCTCGATCAAAGGCACCAAGATTTTAATCAAATAACTGTTTTAAAACATATGATAGCAACCCTTTTGACTTAAATAAATTCCTAGAAATTTAAAACGTTTGCGAGCTATATCGCATATAGCAAACAACGCTTGCAGACCACGATCGCGACACGAGAAACAACACCCACTTCCGCCCTCGAGATTTCAGCGACTTTAATACTCAGAAAGTTCAGCATAATTTCGTTTATAGCTTAACAAATATAATTGCGGCATCAATCTTTGCAAATGTAAGGCAAAAAGAAATACGTTTTTATACAGTCGTAACTCGCGTTCTTGGGGTATCATAGACTGCGTCATCGCTTCCGGCCGCACGACGGCTGTCGTGCGGCCGGAAGCGATGAAAGGCAGCTGTATTCGAAGGTTATGGTTACCTAACCGAAGGTTGCTGCAGCTAAACAGTGTTGCAAAAAGTTGTTTCTTGTTTTTATTACGCATTACGCAGTATTTACTACATCTTACCGTGATTTCTTTTGTGTCTGACAGTCGTGCAACATTTCTGAGAAGAGTTTGTGAGATCTTTGCGGGACAGAGGGTAACCGTCGTAACTCCCCCCCCCCCCCCCAAAAAAAAATAAATAAATAAATAAATAAATAAATAAATTGCGAACTTGCGTCGTGGTAGTGCATTGAACTCCGAAAATCCAAATGTAATTTGTTGGTCTCGACTCGAAACATAATCCCCGATGTTTTCGAGAATCGAGTATCGAGTTTCGAGACACCCAAACAGTCAGTTTCCGATAATCTCGAATAGGAATTTCAAGAAAACGATTTATTTCTCGAAGACAGAACAATAACTAAGAATAATAGCGATTTCGCGCCGCTTTTGTCTGTTTTGCAGTCTTGCACCAAATCACTTTCAGCAGAGGGAAGAATAAAGAGAAGTTAAACATAGCCGCCCAGCGAAAAAAGCAGCTTTTTCGGCTTCTAATTGAGACTCAGTTGAGTTTCACGCGCCGAGAATTCTGGCACCTATTGCTGATTTGCTTACATTCAGTTGCTTAAAGTAAATTGTTGAAAGGAAAATTCAGAATCAGAATGGCATCATTATTGAATTTTGAGCTGATTTAATATCTTCAATGGTTTTCACAGACGGCAATCCACGTTGTCAGTGGCTCAAAGTTGTTCTTGTTGGCGATGCAAGAGTCGGCAAGACATCACTGATAAAGTCCCTTAAAAATGATGTACAATCCAAAGAGTACATACCAACGACAGCCGCTTGGGTGACTTACTTTGACTTAACAGAAAACTGTAGGCTCCTCATTACAGACACCTCTGGAAGGCAGGAATTCAACCCACTTGTAAATCTTTACTTGAGGAATCTGCATTGTGTTGTCTTTGTTTTTGCCTTTGATGAACCCTCGAGCTTCAAGAGACTCAATACCTGGTATCAAGTATTCACGCAGGCGCATACAGGCCATCTTTCTAACGTTACAAAGTTTGTTGTGGGTACTAAGATAGATGCAGCCGGGGAAAATTCTACGTTGCAACCAGAGGCGATATCGTTTGCTAAGAAAATTGGGGCAGAGATGTGGATCACATCGGCGACCAAGTCCTTTAACACCCTTGAACTATTCACCACAATAGCTGAGAACGTCAGTCGGCAAAGGTCCAACCCATCCTACACACAGCCAGTGCCGGGACAAAGTGATGTTCTTGATGGTAAAGTCGGAGATTTACATGCCAATGTATTGGATGATGCGCTGATTGGCAAGGGAGCTCTTGTACGGTACCCTGATCCCGTCCTTCTAGACACGAATAAAGAAGAGATTTCAGACCTGATGTTGTCCTATCAATGTGTCACCATGACGGGACAGAATAGGACATTCAAGTGGGGAACATGGTCCAAAAGACGGTAAGTAGTACACAATTTTGCAATAGAGCGGTTTTCAAATGAGTGTCGCGATTGCTTTGTTTTTGCATTGCTACACTTTGTGATTGGCTAAAAAATCTCGCGCCACTTTCTCAAACAATCAAAGGTAAAACCAAAACCAATCGTGACTTACGTACTTGCACGCGTTTTCCCGCGCTTGGCGCCGGCTACATGTAAATGTTACGAGTTCTGATTGGTTCATTGGATTGTCTGCGTCTGTTGTGATTGGTCAGAATAATTACTTTGGTTTGGGTTTTACTACACTCAATTGTAAACGTTCTAAAGTCTCAGACTATCATAAATTAAATCCTCATACGCTTAGCTTAGTTATTACCAACAAGGTTCTTCCCAGCTGTCAATTTACTTCTGCCGATTATAGTTCAGTAGATTCAAGCCCTTTTTCCAGGTATTATGTAACATCAAGAGATTATAATTGGACCTGTCCAATTATTTTCTCTTTGTAACATCAATGCAAATAATAACTTAGGGTGGTCCCTAAGGTTTCGTTACGTCATCACGGCATCGATCGTTTCGGTACATCCTTGAATTAAAGGTGAAACTGCCATTATTTCTGCATGAGTATCCGAGAAATGACGACGTCCTATCGTGATTTGGTTACTTTTTTCCCAACCCTCCCCAAGCCCACCTTCCTTAAAATTGGTGAAACGACGTTATAACATAACAAGCTAAGCAGAAGTAAAAAGGTATCGGGAGTGAAAAGAAATAAAGTACGCACAGAGTTTGCGAAATCGTTCTCAACAGTTCTGCACAATTATTTTAGTTCAAAGGAAGCAGTGATGAGGGAGAGCCCAGGGACGTCACGAAGCACAAAAAGCAAGCTCTGGTCCTGTGTTATGGCAAACGCACCTCCAAGCACGTGGCCGTATGAAAACTTAGAGGGTGTCTTGAAGTATGGCACAGCAATCAGGCGACAACCCACAAAGACCGAATTCAAGGGCATCAAAAAGATTCTTTTTACTTCACGTAAGTCAACGGGCTAAACTTCTAGAAAGGTTTGTTCCCGAGAGCTATTGTTTATACAGTTTATATCTAATGGCGGGTTAGTTTACAGCCCGCAAACCAGCCTGACTCCTTATGTTAACCAAGGATTGTATTGCCTAGCTTTCGAAATCAACAACAACCGAATTTTTCGTAGTAAACATTTTGTGCATAACATCGCTTTTCGGGCAAAAACGTTTTCGGGACTTTTAAGAAAAGCACGCCTGGTCAACAATTATTGTGCTGCAGAAAGTAATATTGCCACGGATTGGCATTCCATCCAGGGCGTAGTGTCGCGTGTTCAAGTGTGGTGTTGGTCATACTTGTCTTCACACTTCGGCTTCTTTGAAATAGACACGTTTCCATGGTCACAAAGTGGGGTTCAAGTATGTGCCTTTTACTCTTTCACATTCAAAGTTGGTTTCAAGTGCACTTAGAATATACTTAGAAGCCCTAGTTTGAAAACACCAACTAGCCGTCTGATTAGCCACTTGACTCGTAAAAAGACTTGATTTGACTGCGATTTTTGAACGCTCTGGAGCAGCGCTGGTAGAATGAAACAGTGCAGAGTCCCCTTGGGTGGTTTCTCGAGGCAGTTCTTATGCCTTCATTTAGGTTATGTCTACACTATACCGGATAGCTCTTGCGCCGGCACGAAAACCATACCGGATAGGCCTTTTGTTCACACATGAAACGCTAGTTTCGGAACGATTTTTGTTCCGGAGCCTCGTGAAAGTGAATCGTCACATATCGGATAGATTCTCGTGCCATTCTCTGGGGCAGTATGAACAGGCAATCTAACCGAACCGTAGCGGAAGTCAACAACTAGGAGCGAGGATTGAAACCCACTGAAAAAGAAGTAAATATCCAGTTCTGGGTCGTTTCTGTTCACACCAGGCCGGAGTATTTTTCATGTCGACATGATAAGCTATCCGGTATAGTGTAGACAAAGCCTTAATGCACTTCGGTCCCATTGCATTAAAATTGTAAACAAATCGTAGCGAAATTGTCGGTAGTTTGCAAAGATAATTCGAAGTCGCAGTTAAAATAGTGATAATGCAGCGTTTTATTTTACATGCAGTTAAATGTAATTTAACGGAGTTAACAACAAAGAGCGCCTGTAATCACTCTTAGGTCAGCGGTATCTGTCATGTGCGCATATGCTATGATTCCATGTGCTCTCAGAGTCGAGCGTGTCTAGCGTGGCTTTGTTTTGGCGGGCGTTCTTTGAGGTCTTGTGTGTTTTAGGCCTCAGCGTCCCCCCCCCCCCCCTCCCTCCCTCTCTCTCCCTCTTCCACTGCTATGTCAGTGTGACGGGTGCCTGTTTCCCTGGTGTGGGGGCTCATGGCTGGGATGTCAGGATGGGCCAGCGGGCGGGCCAGCCATGGGGGCAGTTCTCCATCTAAGAGCTCTGCTGGCTGCCAAAAGTGGAAGTTTCTGGATGTCACAGGCACCCAACCTCCACTTAGCGATGCGGTTGCTAAACCTTGTTTGTGTTTTTGCGTTATAGGTGACAAGTGTGGCTTTGAACGGAACAACGGATTATTTTATATGATATTCCAAACAGAAGAAGACAGTGTTTTAGATGTCGGCCTGCACTCTGTATTTGACAAAAAGTTGGAAAAAGTCGATGTTGAGAACAATTTTCATTTGAAGCCCACAGTACTTTGTGGTTGTGAAAAGGTGACATCTTTGAGCATGTCCAGCAGTCATGCGGCTGTTGTTGTGAGCCACGACAGCAGTGTTGCCACTTGGGGTCATGGAGAAGATGGAGCACTGGGCCTCGAACAGCATCTGACTTCAACTTTGAACCCTAGTACCCCTACCCATGTAACGTCAATCAACTGCCAAGTCAAACAGGTGGCCTGTGGTGCAGACTTCAGTTTGATGTTGACCACGGAAGGAAAGGTGTATTCTTGCGGATCAGGTGCATTTGGGAAGTTGGGTCATGGAGATGAAGAAGACAAACGATTGCCTGTTTTGGTACGTACCGTTTGAGTTAGTACGCGCGCTGTGATTGGTCAATAGCATTTTTCCCGAATGATAAAAATAGGCTATCACAAAGCATCATGGGATCGAAATGCGGACAAACATTTCGATTCAACTGCTTCGCTTCGCTTCACTTGCTTCTCGATGTTAGTTATTTTTGAAGAATGGCCAAAAAGGAATGCAAAAAACACTATTGCACAGGAAAACAAGACAAAACACATGAAAGTGCTTTCTTGTTTGTCCGCATTTCAATCCCACCATGTCCTGCGCGCTGCAACCATGACGTCAATATGAAATAATGCTATTTTGCAGGCTTCTCCTTCGGTTTCCTGGTGTGCGTGTGTTTTTTATTACTATTTTTTAGCGTATTATAGTGGTTTTCAATTTAGTGTCCAAAGTATTCGTTTTGCATTGTTTTGCTTTGTGATTGGCTAAAAAATCTCGCGCCGCTTTCTCCACCAATCAGAAGTAAAACCAAAACCAATCGTGACTTGCTCGCACGCGTTTTCCCGCGCTTGGCGCTGACTACATGTATTTGCTTCGAGTTCTGATTGGTTCATTGGATTGCCTGCGTCTGCTGTGATTGGCCGGACTGATTACTTTGGTTTTGGTTCGATTCTCAACTGAAAACCGCTCTGTGTAAAATTTGAGCCTACTGTAATATAAAGTTGTTATTGACAGAATCGATTAAATTAAACGGTGCATTATTGCTCGTTTAACTGTTCAGAACCAAGATCCTTAACCTTTGATTATCAGTTACATTTTTCTTATTTTTTTTCGTTACCATATCATCTTTGATCTTTCGCGATCTGGTCCAGTTGACTTAGGGTTCTCGAGATATTCTAAACGTTTATCGCCATATTTTTGTGCTACTCACAGATTGCTGCGCTGTGGAACATGCAAGCCATTGCTGCAGGAGGTAACCATGCCGCGGCAATAACCAACAGAGGTTTTTTATACCAGTGGGGACTGGATTGTTCCGATGAGCAACTTAAACGGTTTGTTTCAACACCCAAGAGAGTGGGGCAAATCGACAACACCAGAGTGACGTCAGTCTCGTGCGGCCCCCATCACTCTGTCATCGTGGGTGACGGTCGGGTGTATTCTGGAATGGCGTACACGTGGGGACGAGGTTCGCATGGTCGTCTTGGCTTGGGTCATCGTGAGAGTTTCCGTCTTCCAGTGCTCATCAACGAACTTTACTATACCACCCGCAAGGTTATCACACAAGTATCGGCTGGCGAGAAACACACTGCGTTTTTAACAAAGAAAGGGGAAGTTTATACGTGTGGTAGCAATACTTTTGGACAGCTCGGTTACTTCACCGCTTCCGGCGACAGCGATGTGCCACGTAAGGTGTGTCTCGGGAAGAATGCTACAGGAGATGAAATCAGGTTTGTTGTTTACAAAGCAGCTGACGGTTTCCCCAATATTGTGTTTTGGAGTAGAAAAAGGATTCTAAAGATATTTCGATCATGCTTCCAAAGTTGGTGTTGGAATTCTCTCACAAATGCAAGCAAGTACGGAATGCGGGTTAAGAGTAAAGTAACGTAGAGGTGTCATGAATCGAATTTTATAAAATTGGTTACCGTTTGCAACGAAATGATGGTCACCACGCTTTTGAAGATGGCGACGTACAATCGAACTCAGTGGACACAAGACAAAAATAGGGATCTATGAGCAATCTAAACTGTGGGCAGAGAATTTCAAGAGAATTTTAATCTCGACCCAAATCCTAAATTATCCATGTTTCGAAAAACATAACCATAGCTGTTTTCCCGTGTCCTAAATCAAAATGTGTTTCACAATACACCTTCCGAAATGGCGGCCATTTTATTATTCTTTTATATCCATGTAAATTAGCCTCGTCAGCATGTGCAAAATACAAGAGAGTTTTCAAGCGAAAATGAGGCCAAGAGAGCTAATTAACATGCACCAGAAACCCATAAGTGGGTTGAAACGTGTAACGCGCATTCACAGCTTTCGAATATTCAGTTTTTGCTTGGTACCATTATTTGGAAACCCGTCGGTCCCTCGAGATTGGAAGCAAGTTGTTCTAGTGAATTAATTGGTTAACATTTTTATCTTGATTTTCCAAATATGGCTGTGACAACTTCTTAGCAAATTGAATAATCGGAAGCTTGTTTTGAAGCGTACAAGACACAGTTGCATGTTTCAACCCACTTATGGGTTTCTGCATGCACATAACAGAATATAAAGGTGTATCCACTTGACTAAGCTTTCAACTAATCTTTTTCTAGTGGTACTACAAAATATAATTTGCATTATATTTTCTGAGAACTTATTGTTTCCTTTATTACCTAGAGCGAAGGAGATTTGTTGTAACGAAGACTATACGATGGTATTAACTAGAGATGACGATGTAGCAGTGTGGGGAAGATGCTACTATGGACCAAAGTTGGAAGATCCAATACCTATCGACACAACTGACAGGAGTGACCTGAACATTACTGATGTCACCACATGCAATCTACTGGCAGGAGAGTCATTCCTTGAGCTTGTAGTTGCATTGACAAATGACAGTAAGCTGTTATTTTGCGCTGGAGTCGAATCTGATTCTGATTGCCAAGCTGCTGATGATGCAACACGACTGGTCTGCTGTGACATGACAAACCTGACATCACTTTGCTCCGTGAAGTCTGTTGTGGTCAGCACGGATCAACAGGGCAATGCCTATTATGCAGACATCGGTTTATGGGTTTCACGGCTTTCTTCTCGCTTACCAGAAGGACAGAACAGTCCAGAAAGCTTCACACATGCTCTGTTTTCCAAACTAAACGACAAGTCAGACCTACCACCTGTGGAGTTCACAGCCATAACATCATTTAGTGGAAGTATCATGGCAGTGGAGACGACTCTCAACACGTTCCTTTTCTGTTCCAACATCGGTGATGTGTACAGTTGGTCCCCAATGGCAGGTGGGCATATTGTACACCACGAGGAACTAAACAGTGAAATAATCGTTCAGATTGCTTGTGGAGCAAACCATGTTGCTGCTCTATCAGACGAAGGTAAACTGTTCACATGTGGGGATGGTCGTTCCGGCCAGTTGGGTGATGGCACCTTTCAAAGTGTTCAAGCATTCCAGTTAGTTCCATTAACAGAGTTCCACAGAGTGAAGACTGTATGTTGTGGCTGGGCAAGCACTTCTGTTGTTACAGAAAACGGAAAGGCAAGTACACGTGTATTTTCTGAAGCGAGTTTCTGCATTCTTAGCTGTTATTGCTGGTACTAATTACTAATTAGAGCAGTTTTCAATTGAGTGTCGAAAGTAATTACACAATTGCGTTGGTTTTGCATTGCTACGCCTTGTGATTGGCTAAAAAATCTCGCGCCACTTTCACGACCAATCAGAAGTAAAACCAAAACCAATCGTGACTTGCTCGCACGCGTTTTCCCGCGCTTGGCGCCGCCGACATGTAATTACTTCGAGCTCTGATTGGTTAATTGGATTGTTTACGACTGCTGTGATTGGTCAGAGTAATTACTTTGGTTTTGGTTTTTCGACACTCAATTGAAAACTGCTCTAATACTACAATATTAAATTAAACGGCTATCTATCATTTCCGGTCTTTGTGATTTGGACAGGTTTTAAAGGCTACAACGAAGTCCGAGAAATTAGAAAATTACAGATTACAGTAAACAACCACGTATCACCTAGTGGATTAAGAACCTACAAGCTGAAATTTGGAAATTAGACTCCCGTAATATAATAAGCCATTCAGCCCGACATTTGAAATAGGCTCTTATTTGTAAGATCAGCCCAATTAAGTTAATTCAAATACACCGTCCTTGTTCCTATTTTGGACCTCTTGAGATAGGTAATTACCCTCGGCGTAGAAAATAATTGTGTCTGGATTGAAAGGCAGACCTCTCCTTCTTCCAACTCAAAACTTAGTACGTATCTGAGCAAATGTTCAACACAGAGGAAAATAAGTTTGACCTGACGACTGTAATAATGGGACAGTAGCAAACAGTTTAAAACTCTGAATAAAATAAGAACCTTATTTATTTAAGAACCTAAACAGCCTGTTTCCCCACTAAACTCCCGACAAATAAGAACCAATTCAGGCTGACTTGTAGAAATATAGGTTCTTATACGTGGTGTTTACTGTTGTAACAATGCCGTTTACTTTTGGATTGAAAATAGGTATTTTATCATACGTAAAATAATAGATAATAAATAAATAAATAAATAAATAAATAAATAAATAAATAAAGCGTACCGAGTTTCCACCAGAAAGTCCTTCCTAGTTAAGTGAGATGTTTTAACAAGTACGTTGTGTATCGTTCTACCGTTCCATAGGTATATTTCTGGGGTCAGCTCGATTTGCCAAGAAATGAAAAGACAAAGAGAAAGCAATCGCACTTACCTTCAACGACGGCGTCTTTTGCCCTCGTGCCTCCTCAAGTGAAGCAAGAGAAAAAATATTCTTCAGCTCCATCAGGGTACAAGGTGGAAATAACGAGTGACGCTGAGATCGTAGAAGAAAACTTTGCTGTTGTTGGCAGATCATTCTCTGTTGACATTTTGCCAAGGGATGACAACACCGAACGTAGTTCACGTATGGTAAGACCACATTCACTCTGTTGATCGTCGTATTCGGGACATATTCTGGTCATTCCAAAATCAGAATACCTCTAAATATCGCACCTATTCCTCTCGTAAAATATGGAAAGAAGTACCGTATTTTCTCGATTAAACGCCGGGCCCCGAATAAACGCCGGGTATAATAAGGGAAGTTGTAAGTAAGTCCCTCAAACGTTTATTTGTGGTATAATTAACTTAACGGCTGCCAAGAAAAACGAATAATAACCCTTTCTTTAAAAAATGGCGGGCGAGAAAAAACTGCTGATTCAAAAAAACGCCGGGTCCACTAGGCCAAGTTTGAAATAAACGCCCGGGGGCGTTTAATTGAGAAAATACGGTAGTTGACTATGGGTATCTGGAAAAGTTTTGGTGTGAGAGAATGTAAACAACAGTTTTATTAGCGTATTCTGATTTTAGAATGACCAGAATGTGTTAAAAAAAAACCGCGATATTGGAGTGATGCAAAGCTTTGGTACATAAGATTATAACTTACTTTCACGCAGTGCTTTCTTTTATCACTCCATGGCCGGGTTATTCAAAGCACGATTAAGCTAACCCAGGATTAGCATCAATTTTGATTCCAGTTAAATAACTGCTCAATGAATTTTTTTCCAAAGGTTTTCGGCCCTTCAGTTTCGACTTTGACTTGTCTTCACTTCCAACTAAAAATAAGCTTTTGAAAACATTTTTAAAAAGAGAAATGAAATCCTAGGTTAACTTTTAATCCTGGATTAGCGTTAGTCGGCTTTCGAACAACCAGGCCCAGGTTGCATGATCTTTACGTAGGTTACGTTACATGTACGCTGGTGGCCATTGTTTTCTATTTTAGCTTGAAAATAATTATTACTTACATGTATCAGTTGAACGGACAATCAGTTTTATAACGTACTTCAAACGTTCATGACTTCAGTACGTCTTCACAGCACGGACGGTCCGTTACTTATAGCATTTTAGCCTCCCAGGTAGATAGCTGTAATGTTACTTCCGTTGTCGAAGGTGGTAACTGAGTTCATTTGTATATCGCAATTCAAAATGTGTTAATTCAGAACAAAAAGGAGAAAATTGTATTTTCTGTATTTTGTTAACAGGAGTTTCGCGCAGAGACATGCAACTTCCATGACCCAAGTCAAGTGCACACTAAAGGTACCATAGCGGAGTCGCAGACCACTGAAGGGGCCTTCGTTGCTTCCATAACGTTCCATACCGAAGGTTCCTTCAACGTCTCCATAACGAGAAATGGTCAGAACGTACTTGGAAGCCCATTCAAAGTGAACGCGGAGAAAGGTGTAATGGTGAAACGGAGTAAGCTGTCTCTGATCGGCTCCGACATTGAGTGTATGAGAGCAGTGGGAGGGGTTCTCCAGAAAGCCATCAATGCCACAGACTCAACAATTGAGTTGTGGGGAGTCCCCAGCATTACCGCTGATTTGCTGACTCAAGAGGCAATGATGCTGGCCTCAATGACTAACAGCGGAATGTACATCTACGTTTGGGATGCCAACTGTACCAGTCTTGCAGAGGAGAATCTTAACTTCTGGCTGCATCAACTGGCCCTCCATGCTCCTTCAGCTAGTGTGATCCTACTGGGTGTAAATCTCAGTGCTACTCATGCCAATGAGATCGATTTGAAGCCTTTTCAGAAGGTAAATCCACAGTTGAAACAATCGATTTTTGCTGGGACCACCTTCACTTCAGAACCTGGCAAGCTCTTTGATGAAGTTCGGTTGGTAGTAGGAGAAACGACCAGCTGTCAAAAACCCGTGTGGCACCGATTTGAACGTCTGGCTTCCAAAGTTGTTGAAGAGAAGAAAAGGGGAGTTGAAATTCTTGACGAGACCACCTTCAAGTGCCTCGCTGGTGAATGTGGTATTCAGAGGGATTCTCTTTGCAGAGAGGCTGCCGAACATCTTGAAATGACAGGCATAGGTCTGGTTATAAGAGGAGGGTCTTTATCCATAGTACTGCAGCCCCATTGGCTTGCAAGGCATCTTACTGAAATGGCCAAGTCCAGTTACTGTGGAGCATTAGACAGGAACGTCCTTGGTAAGAATGAGAATGCATGTTCTAAAAACGAGTTGCTTTTGAGAATGTTTATGGTGTATTATTTTCAAAAACCCTCCATTCGATTGATGGAAACTTTACTCCACATTGTCTCTCTTCACCCAGCTGTATAAATGGGTACCGGCGACAAAATGCTGGGGTAAGTCTGCGATGGACTGACATCCCATCCAGGGGGGAGTAGCAATATTCCTAGTTGCTTCATGCTACAGGAACCGGTTTAAGCTGCCGCCGTGTGGGCCACTTATAGCTCGTGTGCGACTTTACTTTTATATTGAGAAATGTTGTAGTGGGACTAATGTGAATTACATTTGCCTGGTGATATATCTTCTTTATTAGGGGAACAATAAGCTAATAAATGGTGGACTGCTCTTGGTAAACCGTGTAAATACTAGTCTGTTGTGTTGAATATTCTCAGAGACTGAATTGCCTTTCAAAAACTGTAAAATTAAATTTACAAAGAATATTTCATGACTGGGTAGCAAGAGTTGACCCCCAGCCACACATTCTTTGTAAAATTTCGATACTTTAAATGTTGCTTTCCTTGAAAATTATTTACCACATCACGCTAACATTTTCAGAGCCTGCCAAGTTTGCCAAGTTCTTTTCATTTATGGAGTTCATTTAAATGTAATCATTCTTCCTTTTCTCTTTGCACTGAAATAATTTATTGCGCTTGCACTTTGACGTCCGCAGACACACCAAAGCAGCTCATTGTTACCTTTCTGATTCAAAAACGCCTGGCGTTGGAGAAGGCAGAGAAGAGCATAGTTGACATCGTCCCTTACCTGTCATCTATAGCAGAAGAGAGCTGGCCATTGGTGGATGCGTCAAAGTACACAATCTACAGGCATCTGTTATTAACCGTACCACCCTATCACCTCCATTCAATTTTTCAAAATCTCGCTGCGAGTGTTCTGCGACAATTCGATCTGGTCTCCCTTGGAAAATACTCTTTGGTGTCCCACAACGATCAGTACCAATTCCGAATTGATTGTGGTCCTTGTGTGATCAACAAAAGTGTTGCAGAAGTGCGACTGACGGTGCGGGCATCTGATCAATCTATCTGCAGCACTGCTGCGGAAACAATCTTGAGCTTCCTCCAAAATTGTTTCCAAGAATCAGGCAACTCGTACAAGTTTAGTGTCAAGGCATCCTGCAGCGTCTGCAGGCAGTACTATGTTGATTTAACCGATGTACAAGAGGCGGTAGCACAAGGCGAGACCGAACGTGCATGTGGGAGATGTCATGGAAACAAGTTGTCGTTTTCTGACTTGCTGAATGGTTTCCCAGAAACTCGACCAGCGACAGAGTTAGACTGGCGGCCCTTTCACAGACCTCTAGATCCAGGTTTTTATTTTATTTTGCTAAATTTCCCAAGTGTAAATTACCTTCTAAGGGATGGTTCCCACTACCGACGGAAGCGCAATCGGAAACGGAATCGGAATCGCAAGAAAGTAACTATCTAGTTGAAATCAATACGATGGAAGCGGATAGGAAGCGACGGAAGCAGAAGCGGAATCGAAAGAAAAAGATAACCTTTTGATCCTTCCGACTCCGTGGAGCTTCCGATTCCGATTCCGATTCCGATTGCGACTCCGTGGAGCTTCCGATTCTGATTCCGTGGAGCTTCCGATTCCGATTGCGACTCCATTTTCTGATTTGCACTAAAACGTAAGGCTCCTGAGGTTAGCTATTTCTCGAGTTAGGATCCGAGTTAGGATCCGAGTTAGGATTCGAGTTAGGATCCGAGTTAGGATCCATCAAAAACTCAAAAAAGAAAAAAATTCCCTAAAAAAAATCAAAAAAGAAACGAAAAAAAATGCCCCCTCCCTCCCTCAGAATCCCCCAGAATCAAAAATCGCCTTCGAATCGAAGCGAGAAAATGCACTGTACTGAACACACTGTAATTCTGGCAGACCGCTTTTATTCACTTGCGTACAATTTGATTTTTTTTTGTGTGTTTTTTTTTTAAACAAAATAAAATAACTTTTTATTTCATTCCATTTCATAAGAGTTCGATTACAATTAACACACTCGCACAATACACACATTACACTCACAAAGACAGTACCGATATAAAGTAATCCATTTAACAATATCAACAATTGCATGTTAAGTACCGACATTCATGATCAGTTCTTGTTATTACAATATTTACGCCATTTCCGTAAATGAATGGACATTTTGTTTCACGATTTAGCAATGATAGTTTCTATTTGATAAACCTTATTGAGTCTTGCCAGGAAAACTCTAAGACCAGGGTTTGTTTTGGTGCGTCTACAATATTATAGATATACTGTTTACCAACCAACAAAATATGATTCATGAAAATATTTCACATTCTTGAATACCAAATAATATATCCTTATCTGAAAGGTTGATTATCACTACACCCAGATCGCTACACCATTTAATAACTTCAGCCCAAAATCTCACGGTTTTTTTTGCCTAAAATTCACTCTTTATTACCCCATACGCTTGCTTAAGTGTTGACATTACTGACACTATCTATATCACTGTCGCTGCTATCACTCCCGGCATAACTGAAAGAAGCCATATTGGCAAACGAGGGCTCAGTCAAACAAAGCAATAAAATAAAACAAATTCTCAAACAAAGTGCCGCTCGCGCCTCAATAGAACGGATTGCGAAATCGTGATGCGAATATGTGAAACAGTAGGTGGTTCTTGTTTTGGCTATCTGTCAACACTCAAAAGCCTCTGCCCCTAAAATAATCAGTGATCTCTGATCTTCAATTTAATCTTTTCACACGGCGCTTTAGGTCATTCGAGAATGCGTGAAGCAACCCGGATTAGCACAAAGAGTCAAGTTTACTGATCTCGCTTACTTTATGCTGTGTTTACACTTGGGCATTTACTGAGGTAAATGTTTACTGACTAAACCTTGGTACATTTGGCTCAAATAACCGAGGTAAACCTGTCATCAATCACGATCACGATCAATCGACTATTGGCGGCAAATTCTAAAATCCATGCATAAAATTCCCGCGTTTATAAGAGAAGCTGTGGCTTTTGTAGCCCTCGCGTTTCATTTTCTTGTTTTTGAGCTACAAACTCAGGTCTCAAGATTTCAGCGGCTCTTACTTCTGCAGCACCTCAAGAAGTCAAGGCGAAAGCGATTAATTTTACTTCAAATTGCTCTTAGAAAGAAAAGGCACGCTAGACGTGC
Organism: Cladopsammia gracilis; assembly: GCA_022457155.1. Lineage (NCBI taxonomy): Eukaryota > Metazoa > Cnidaria > Anthozoa > Scleractinia > Dendrophylliidae > Cladopsammia > Cladopsammia gracilis. Next base: position 1,418,454 of record JAJGOT010000154.1, read on the forward strand.
GTGGTCATGGCCGAGAAACCAATTCTGGTTTGAAACTCTTTTGCACGGACATTTCATTAAAGATTGGTGGAAAGAGAACTTTAGAATATCCAGACGTACGTTCGATTACATTGTCCGAGTGGTTGGTCCGGATCTGGCAAAGAAGGATGACACTAGATTGCGTGAATGTATTCCGGTAAACAAGCGAGAGATTGTGGCATCGTGGCGATTGTTGTTCGTCGTCGTAAGGATTAATGTCTTTCAGACCTTTGTTTTTTGCCATGACAAACGCGAAAACGTGATCGAATGAGACTGATGCAATCTCCACACCACGGGTTGTGAAATACTAAGCGACCACAAGCGGATATATCTGTCATCTCGACCTTGGTTACCGACCTAAACCCTGCCTGATCACAGGGCTTATCGAACTTTTACCTTGGTTAACTTTCTATTGTCTTGGGCGGCGTTTACCATGGTATCGGTTGGCGTTTACACTCGCAAAATATTTACCTTGGTAAGTAAACTCCAATACCTCGGTAAAACGCTCAAGTCTGGACACTTGATCGAAATGACGCAAATTTGTTGGGTTTGGGTTTGGGCGTTTTTTGATTTTTTTTGGAGGAATCCTCAGGTGGGATCCTAACTCGGATCCTAACTCGGATCCTAACTCGGATCCTAACTCGAGCCGTAGTTTATCCCAAGGCTCCTTACGCTTCCGACTCCGCTTCCGATTACGCCGCGCTAATGGGAATCAGCTCTAAGAGGAACTGACACAATTTTAAATTTGAAAGACTATTTAGAACAGAACCTTTAAATAGTATTTGTCACAAAAATAGGGATGCCTAATATACCCATAAGCTACGATTTTTGTGTTTGCAAAAGAAGATTACGATACTAAACAACGACACACTAATTTATGACACAACCTACAACTTTACACCCTCAATTAAGATAACGAATTCACTACTTTATATTTATTTATTTACTTTTTTATTGTTTGTATTCCTCATAACAGGGAGCCCTTACTCAAAGACTGACACTCCCTCTTCAGACACATTGCTACGTCCCTTAATGCGCTACTTTGGAGACAGAGAGGAGAGGTACGGGGCAAAATTGTTGAAGGAGATAAAAGGGATGTTTGAAAGCATGACCAAAGCGTTCATGGACATGAAGAACGTATGTTAATCTAAAATTTCTAGATACACCGCATTTCATACTCTTGTCGTTTTCCCTCAGCCGACGATTAATGAGGACTTTGAGCATCGAAAAATTAAAAAAAAAATCAAGGGGCTCTGGTCACGAGATTGGCGAACTAAACTACAACACGTAAAGAAACATTGGGCACTGATGAATTTGTAACCGACCAAGACTACACATTTGTAACCTCGTTTCTACGAGCGTGGGACAAAGGAAAAGAAAACTGATCTGAGTCCCCGACAGGAATCAAACCTATGGCCTTCCGTACAACGCTCGAATGCTCTAACCACTGAGCTACGAGAGACTCGTGGCGAACTTGGCCATTCACTAGGATCATATAATTATGACACACGTCCTGTGTACTGCTAGGATCAGCAATGTCGAAAACGTTATATGTGGTGATAAATAAAGAAAGATGGTAAATGTAATGTTTATCGTGTAACGAGCGTTGGACAAAGATTTACCATCTTACTTTTTTCAACTCACACTGCAGCAAACAATCAGGATACGCTTAAATATCATTGTATAATTGTGATGCTACATAAAGATAACGCAGAACAGTTGGATGAATGTTTTTGAAGCAAATACATTTTTCGTCCTGAATTCCTTTTTTCCCTTCGTGCCTTTTAGTACGACACACCGCGGACGGTATGCATTCTTCCTGAATTCCAGAGAGCTTCTCTTGCTAAGGCCAATGCCCTTAAAATGCTTTTGACGTATGGTCAGCCGAAGTATCGACTTTTTCTGCTCTGTGAAGGAAATGGAGATGGAACTGGGGTGCACTTTCTGGACTATAGCAAGCACAAAGGTTACAGACTAGAAACCCCTGCAGCTGCTGCCCTTATTAAGGAGACTGTGGAATTACTGCGGTTTACTTTTCAAGTGAGTGTTCTTTTCACCATTTGCATTCCTATGATAAACAAACATCGACAAAAATCCCAAATTTCATTCTGTAAAATACTGAAAAAATACAGCATTGTGGTAAAGTACAGCCGTTGAAGAGTATTCCAGAATGACAAACCATTGTGAGGGTATCATAAAACACGAGCGAAATGTAGAAAGATCGAGCCCGGTCACATTTACCTTATTTGCAATAGGCCATTTCCGAGTTGCCTTTAGCCTCTCTATCAAAGCGAGGCTAGGTGCGCGAAACCTTTCATATGAAAATGAGTTTTCATTCACATGCAAATAACTTTTATTTGCATGTGAATGAAAACTCATTTTCATATGAAAGGTTTCGCGCACCTAGCCTCGCTTTGATAGAGAGGCTAAAGGCAACTCGGAAATGGCCTATTGGGTATCCGCAACTTGTTAAAGAAACCTAGCAAAATGCTGCGATGTACTAGCATCCCATCCAGGGGGGCAGAGGTGTGAGCAGTATTCCTGTAATACTACGGAAACTAGAGATAAAGGAAAGACTGATAATCCGCTATGCCCCTACTATGGGGGGGGGGGGGCAGTACTCCTATGCTAGAGAATCTAGAGATAGAGGCAGGCCTGTAATTCACTATGCAGGAAATAGACGTTACTATGGCAAGCTTAAACGCGCAGTCATGTTGCTATTTTTTTCCGGCCCTTTTTTGTAAGCCGGTATAGGGGCATTTTTTATATAGTTCTCGAAATCATTTTGTTTCGGTGAGTACTCTACTTGTTCTAATTATTTCGTTTCAGCTTTTTCTTTCCTTTTCGTCCCTCATTAACTTGGGCGTTGGAATGGGCCTCTTTAATGTAAATGATGTTGAAAAGACCGTGAGCAACGTGCTGGGTGTCGTGGGCCTGAGTGGAACTATGCTGTGTGCTGTGAAATGGAAGGAAATCTTCAAAGCGGTTTGTATAGATTTTTATCAGTTTAAGTAAGATAAAAGATCGCCTGGTGGGTGGAGCGCTGGACGTCCAATCCCGGGTGGTCCCAAGTTCAAATCCTTCCTCAAATGAATAAAGGGGTTAGGGAGGAGTGTAGACTACGAGCAGTCTCTCTTTCCCAGCTTAGTCCGTCGAGCGAGAAACGAAAAAACATTAATGTTTTTTCGTTTCTCGCTCGAGCGACGGACTAAGCTGTGAAAGAGAGACTGCTCGTAGTCTAGGAGGAGTGATACACGAAAATTTGGTTTTATCAGCTGAGTTAGTTAATAACTAAAGGGAAATCGACCAACTTAAAGAGATTTAAAAACTGACGTTTCGAGCGCTAGTCCCTCGTCAGAGCGAATCAAGAAATTGTGGGTTGTGTGTGGTTTGTATATTAAAAGCTGGAACTACGCTATTTTAATCTCCCTAATCATTCTAAACAACATAAAGGCGATCTGCGGCCTTTCCCTGCATCAGAGTAACACGGAAAGCCGAAAAACTTTAGGGCAAAAAAATCAACATTCTTAATCGCCATTAAACTAACTTTCCAATAGCGTAGCTCCACCTTTTGATATGTATACACACAACCCACAATTCCTTAATTCGCTCTAAAAGAAGGGCTAGCGCTTGAAACCTCAGCTTTTGAATTTCTTTACGGTGGCCAAGTTACCTAATATCAGTTGATAAAACTAAATGTACAAATCCTTCCTCGTTGACCATTAGATGAACTTGACCGACATTCTCCCTCGAATAATTTTAGAAGAAACCATATAGGAGAAGGCCTGCGCCGAGTACCAGGTAAAATCCCCGTAGAAAGTCATTATCTCCTATACATATACTTCAGGTATAACTAATCGATAACATCATCAATGAGTAATCGATGGGTAATCAGTTGATTAATCATTGATTAATGCCGATAATCAATGACTAATCGATGACTAATCGAAGGCCAGAAAAGGTTTAGTCATCGACTTGTTGCATGGCTGCAGCAACACGATTTTACCGTTCGTAAATTTGGATGGTTTTCTGTCAAATGGCTTTTCTTCTAAGACGAGTCAATCTCAACGGAACGGTATTTCCGGAAAACATTGGTACAAGAGGGCGGCAAATTTGTAATGGTTGTGCTGGATAATAGAAAATTATTACTCAGTGAGTAATCAATAGGTAATCAATGAGTAATCGATAACATCAATGACTAATCAAAGGCATCAATGAATAATCGACGACATCGATGATTAATCAATAGGCCACAAAATTTTTGTCTTCGATTATTCATCGATTACTCGTTGCTTATCGGCAATAATCAATCAGTTGATTGCTCACTGATTGCTCATCGATTACTCATTGATGTCATTGATCATCGATTAGTATGCCTGTTATACTACGTGCCGGAGATAATTCGCATTTTATTTGGCAAATGAACAATACAAAAAATGACAAGAGAGAAAACAGATAATGGCAAAATTGGGAGGACACAAATGAGACTGAGTCCCGTGCGAGGTGACCAATGAAGGCAATGATTTATAATTGGATTTTGCTATTGGTGGTTTCACACAAGGGCTTCTGAGTATATCCTAAGCCGTGCATTTAAAACCTACTTTGAATGTGAACAGGTAAAATGAACAAACGTGAACCCCACTTTGTGACCATGGAAATGTGTCAATTTCAAAGGAGCCCAAGTACGCCGCCTAATATGATCTACACTACACTTAAGAAGGCACTTGACCAATGGGAAAACAGAAACCGACTAAAAGGCACGTGCAGCGACGCAAAAAAATGACAGTAATTGACAGCTTATGTTCCAAGTACATGTAATACACTTTCCCATCAGGTGTGAACCCCAATATTTTTAATCGAAGTGTTACTTGATAGTCTCAAGTGGCTTGAGTCAAGCTCTTGCTTCACATATACTTAGCTTTATAGTGTGGAACCACCAAATGAATGAGTCATCAACGTTATGATTTTACACAGATGGACGGATTTCTGAAGGAAGTCCAGGAGAGTTCAGGCTCCGTTCCTCAACCTAAGGGCCTTGAAAAAATGTCTGGTGTAGGAGTCGGGTGTCAAGTAGGGGATGAAAAGTACAAACTACTGCGGGAACTTCTGTCCGAGCTGGGAACCAAAGACGAATTTGGCGGCTTGAAGCAGGAACCCCGCGACGGGATTGGGGCCATCTGGGTGTGCGAAAAACACAGAAAATACAGCAAAGAAACTAAAAAAATAATGATCATGCCATAGGTTGAAAGCTAAAGTTGTAGGGAAAATACTGTTGGCCGAAAGGCTACTGACAGTCCAACGACAATCTAACGACAGGCAACCGAAAGAGTACCGAACATCTACCGACAGATCAAAACTGATAAAAGACGACATCTGGCATGTTTGATGAGAGCTGATAATGAATGCTCAAATTCAAACCGTTTTAAGGTTTCACCAAAAATGCACATTCCTATGATATTCTGTGGATCTGTGGTTGCCTTTACCTGAAAGACTTCACCCAAGTTTTAACCCTTTGAACTCCAATAATGATCAGCACGAAATTTCTCTTTTGATATCAATGCTAAGTCAATCAGAGAGGTTACGAGAATTAGGACGTGATCACCCAAGATATATTCTTTTGATATTTTAAAGTGCATATGAACCGAAAATTCTTTTTGCGTAGTTATAAAATTTACCCTTCGAAACAAACGATTCCAAAGTTTGATACGTTTAGGGTAAAAATTATTAAAGTTACAAGCGCTCAAAGTTGTGCGATTTTACCCAAAAAAATGGTCACAATATTCAAGGGATTGGAGGCGAGTTGTGATGTAATGTTGGTCGCAAAAGTTTGTTTACGCTCAGTGACTCTCAGTGAGTTCTTGGCCGCTACGGAGGATTTAAGAGGGAAAAGATTCAGAAATGGATAGCTTGCCTAAAGTTTCAAGCAACCATGAGGAAGTTGAAAGCGACGAAGATGAAGATGTGGAGGTCTACAGCCAAGTTACACTGTATCAGGACGAACTTCTCTCCCCGCTTAGTTTTCTTACTCTCCGCCATACCAGCTATACCAGATTGATCTGATCTTGCAACCAACATTACGTCACATTTTGATATTTTGGCCTCGCGATTTGAAGACCATTTTTAGGCCAAAATAGGGTAACTTTGAACGCTTGTAACTTCGACAATTTTTACCCTAAACGTCTCAAACTTCGGAATCGTGTGTTTCAAAGGGTAAATTTTATAACTGCGTAAAAAGAATGTTCGGTTCATCTTCTCCCCACTACTTCTAAAAGAAACGTATGGGAACAAAAAAAGAGAATATATATTTTGATATTAGGGCTTAAAAGGTTAAGAGTTATATGATAACGTAGTTGGCCAATAGGAGCTATTTTCTACTTTATCTGCCATAACTATAAGATAATAACCAAGTTCTTATTGCGCGTTTGTGGGCGGCACGGTGGTCTAGTGGTTAGCGCGTCGGACTTTCAACTTGAAGGTCGGTGGTTCGAGCCTGGTCTCTGCCGTCGTGTTGTTTCCTTAGACAAGAAACTTTACTCCACACTGTCTCTCTCCACCCAGGTGTATATATGGGTACCGGCGACAAAATGCTGGGGGTAACCCTGCGATGGACTAGCATCCCATCCAGGGGGGAGTAGCAATATTCCTAGTTGCTTCATGCTACAGAAACCGGGTTAAGCTCCGGCCGTGTGGGCCATCGTGGCCCGTGTGCGACTTTACTATTGCGCGTTTAGAAATCTCAACTCGCTTACAGTATAAAAATAACTAAAAATATGATTTTTTAAAAAATAACGTTTATAGACGACTTTTAAAAATTGATAAAGTTTCAGATAATTTTAAGTAGTGCGGCAAATCGTTCCAGATTTTAGGAGTATAAAAAGAGAATGCATGTTGACCATAAGTGGCTGTATTCTGTAAAGACTGTTTGTACTTAAAGAAGTAGAAGGTTAGAAGAGTGCAGTGAACACCGAGTTGGTTTATAGTTGTCAAGAGGATAAGACCGATGAGTAGTTCGGAGAGTGTCCATTAATAATTTTAGAAGTTAAAATTAAAATTTTTAAATTAATGCGTAATTTAACTGGGAGCTAATGTTGTTCTTTAATCACTCGTGTGATGTGATTAGTTCGTTTGGTGCCAGTGACAAACCGCGCAGCAATGTTTTGAATTCTTTGTAATTTCTTGTTCTTGTCTTGGAAGACCACAAGGACGGTTGTTGCAATAGTCCAGGGGAGAGGTCACATTCACAATAGTAGGCCGGTGAAGTCCAAGAGGGTGCAAAACAATCAAAATGCAGACAATGAAACGTTTCCCATGTTTATGAGTTCTATGCTTAAAGGTTAAGGAAAATTTTTTTTGGTGTTTAAAAAACTATGCAATAAGACATATATTCATGGGACATTTTAAAAACTTAAAGGTTGATTGTAACTGGTTCCTCTTGCTTACACTGTTTATGCGATAATGATCAAACAATACTTTCTCCTGGTATGATGTTGGTACACAGCAGGCGTTGTGTTTCTAGGAAGCTAATGGTCCTACTGAAATAGAAGATGTTTATCCTAAAGCTAATCACTATTTCCGGAGATTGCTATTTTGTATAAAGGTGTCGAGTCTCTTACCAAGATCATACTAGTTGATATTTCATAGAAATTCTAGCTTAACCGTATTTCACTGAGCGATTTTTGTTGATAAAAAGCATTTACGGTGTTGAATCATTTACGCGCCCTTATTGGTCTACCAGCTTGGCGTCGATTGGTGTCAAACCAAGCTGGTGGAATAGAACTTGGGTTAAGGTTCTATAAGTGCTCTTCCTGGAAATGGAAATTTCAGTCAGACTAACTTATTCTTTTGGACGTAGTTTTCAGAAAAACCGTATCAATTTAGGCAACCTTTTCGGACGATACGTTGAAACTGTTCAATTGCTTCGGGGATCCTTTTCACACCCAAACGAAACCCACATTATAAATAATTAAGTATTTATTTGTCAACCTTACGGGAGGTGCTAAACCGCTCAGTGCAATAGATGGTTTTCACTCACGTGACCTTCAGTCCTGTGGGACTCATTTTTGAGCTGTAAAGTTGTCAGTGCAAGTTCATTGCGGAGAATAAAAGGCATTCAACCAAAGAAGGCCAGTTTATTGGTTTTACGTAAAGCCAACTAGCTAAGCAGAATGTAATTTGCTTCAGACATGGTTAATAGACGATATTCGTATTCTCGGTATTGAACTGGAACTAACTTACAGACGAGGCTCATGCGGGGCATTCTTTTCACATGCAAAGATTTTTAATGATATTCCCCCGCATGCGCCTCCATTGCAAGCTAGTTCCAGTTCAATTGTCTATTGTACCTACGGCGAATCTCTACTAATACGGACATCAAAGATTAAAATGGTTTGTTTGAGTTAACGCATGATTTACGGTTAGCAGATGACGCTATAAGTATTTCTCCTGGAGCGGCCATGTTAGTTTCTTGTAGCAGTTTACGGTTAATAAACACAGTTTAACATAGCAAAAGGAACGAAGCCACTGTCTTGTCCCCAGTCTTGCCCTAGCGCGGTGCGCCTGGTATTTTGGGGCGGTTGCAGAGCAGGCGCCCAACTCTCCCCGTTTTCCTGTGCTTAACCGTCGCCTGGGGAAGAATCAGTGGCGACCCAAATATCCTTACCAGAGAGGTGTCCGAATTATAGAAGTCATGGATATGATGTCAGTAATTTTAAGTAATGATCCGCATAAGAAGGATGGTGCTGAACGGCAATGCACGATGGAATGTCAAGTATTTTCATTGTTACAACCGAGTGATCTCATTGGCCTAGACTCAAAAACCGCTGAATAGTTAAGGTTCAAGGTGCATAAAGTCTAAATTTTTTAAAGTTTCAAGTATTTTGAGACCCAATCGCACAACATGCAATTTTTAAAAGATATTGTATTTGGGGAACTTCATCAAATAAGCAAAATTAGTAGCTGTTGTCTTCTGCTATTCTGATTGGTTAAGCACAAACATTTCCTAAAATTTATTTGACGCAAATGGATTTTCTGCGTTTTTATAATGAAATATAATTATGAACCATCAGCCCCTCCTCTATTCTTAAAATCAAAGATATTCTATGTGGGAAAGAGCCATTGCCGCAGAACAATGAAGTTTACTATAGTTCTTATGTGAAGGATTACTTAATAGCTTTCAGTGTTGGAAAAGTTTGCCTGACATATCCCGGGGGGGGGGGGGGGGGGCACCCACCGAGAAATGTTCATGAAAACGCTTTGAGTGGCATTCTACTGTTTTTTTTTTCTTTTTTTCGTATATTTTAGTGCCTTTAAAGGAAACCATGTGAAAGCAAGGTAATACAGTTTGATTTTTTATGGCCCTCTAAGCTGAATATTTCAGTGGCAAAAATCTTATCCCTGAATTGACTAACTGCCTTCTTATTTCCGAAAATCCTAGATGAGCTTATTTCGTACCCATGCAAAATATCATTTTTCATCCCTCGGGAAACGAAAGGCAGTCAATTTCCCAGTCAGGTTACGAATGTTTAGAACGACATTTTACCAAAGAAAATTCAGCTGTCTTACTAATTACGAAATTTTGAGATGACTACGGTCTTCTGAATAGATATTCCACCGAAATGATTGAGTGGGTGCCCTTGGTATAGACACACATTTGTAAAATTGTGCAGTTATAGCAGTGGTTCATCACCAGTGGAAGAGCTTGTTTGTCATCTCGGGATTCTGTTAAGCCGCGGCTACACGTGCGATTTTTTGCTTGCACAGGTGATGCGATATTTCACAAAATTGTCGCGTCGCCAGCGCACGGTAAAAATCGCACGTGTAGCCACTCATGAACATGCGACGTGAGAGCTGAAAAAATCGCAGAAAAAAGTCGCAAGAGTTGAATGATTCGTGATAAAATCGCGGACATGTCGCTTGTGTAGCCGCCCTGCAACTTTTTTCTTGCACTTGCGACGCGACAAAAGGGTATCTAGCCAATAAGATTTAAGAACTAAAGCGAAGCTCAGGCTTAATTACTAACCCAGCCTCGCGCGGTCTTTGTTGCAACATTTTGTCACTAAAATTTGTCACGCGTGTAGCCACCACCGTGCGCTGGCGACGCGACAATTTTTAAAAAAATCGCATCACCTGCGCAAGCAAAAAATCGCACGTGTAGCCGCGGCTTTATGAGACGTATTCCTGGCTTCATGTGAAGCTTTTAGGCAAACTTAACTCATTTTTCGTTGGAAAAAAGGCCTAGCTATATCGTGAAAGAGTTGATTATTGTTGATAGTGGTAAGGCACAAATAATTAAGTGCATTATCGTTTGTCTCACGATCGATATTATCGTTTCTCAATTGGGACTCAATATAATAATACTATAATAATACTGCAGTTTGACTGATTACGCACCAACATTGCCCCGCCAACATTAGCATCACAATGGTCAGCCGTGATTGGTGGAACTCGGTCCTCAATATTCCAGTACCGAAGAAGCTGTTCTCCTGTCTCGTGTTGTTGTGTTTCTTGAACGTTGCCATACATGCTTCAGGAATTACGATTTCGTTATCCCTGGTGATGTTGTTAGGGTGACGTCTTCTGTCACGTGTGGATAGTCCCTTTTATCCAATGCGTGTGCCAGTGTGGTCCGTTTATCCTCTGTGATAAATGCCCTTGTTTCCAGTGTTTCTCGGGTTTAATCCGATGTCCATGGACCGATGGCTTCAAGCGCGACGTCAAAATGACGTCGTTGCTTAAAAAAGTGTTGCTGCAGCAGTTTGTAAAACTACTCATGCATGGGCACATTTAATAGCCACACATTTCAAGTGTACGTGTGTTTTATCAATGAACTAATCAGTATTCCAGAGGACAACATTGTTATCCAGAGGATAACAATGCTAAAATACTATTTTACTTAAACTTGTTTATTTCAACTAAGTTTTCAACTTATGAACCTCATGTAGCCTTTTAGCAAGGCAAGAGTCTTGAAACTGTCAACAACTCAATAAAGCCCATCCTTTCAAACGCGTTACGTACAAACACCTTCTTTCAGAAACTGTCGCCTTCGCGGTCCGCACAATGGAACTTTGACGTCTAAATGACGTAGTTATTAGGTAATTAGATATATAGCCGCCATCTTGGATTTCTGACATTTTTCAAAACCTCTTAAAAACCGTCCAAATTGACTCAAAATTAATCAAAACCAATAAATAAACGCTAAATGACGTAAAAATGTAAAATGTTATACCAATAAACATTGTTTTTCTTCATTCAAAGGTAAACATACGCAAATTACAAAAAACATGGCTGTCAAAATCTTGTTGCTATGGAAACATCAAGGCATGTGATCCATAAAATGTCATATCAAATTGTTGCCAGATAAATTTTAGGAAAAGCCACAAAGTTTGATGGTGTTTGAATACATATTAAGGAGGTTATGAATGTTGGAAGTTAGCGCGTGTCCCCCCCCCCCCCCCCCCCCCCCAACGCAAAATAGGGTTAAGGGTTCAGCTTTCTACTTTGGATGAACTAATGGCGGTTTCTTCTTTTTTTTTCACGATTCTAAAACTATTCGTGATATCAAGTTTAAAGTTGAAGATGATAATCCAACAGATTTTCGAGAAGGTGACTTCATAAAAAAACCCAAGTAACAACACGTTTGTTTTAATCTGCTCCCTCAAAGGCTACAGCGGCTTGTGCTCTGACATAAAATGGACCTTCACGTTCGTATTCACGGAGTCGCAAATGAAATGGTTTATCAAACACTTCCTTGGAGAATGGAGACCTCACAAGTTCCACGATAAGTTCGTACTTCTGTTCTTTGCCCGCCTTGTCTGTTTCCGTCTTCCTGTCCATCAGATATTCAAGGAAGCCTGTGGGAAGAAAAAAACAGAGAACACATTTAACCCTTTAACTCCCAAGAGTGCCAAACATCAAAATTCAAGAAAAATCCCAAATTTCATTTTGCAAAATATTGAAAAACAAATGGTACTAGGCAAAAGTACTGCCGTAGAGGTTTCATTTGAATGGTCACACCATAGGATTTCGTCCACAGACTCAAAAGTTAGAACTACACTACATGTCTCCATTATTGACTCCGGGAATAAAAAGGTAAAAGGTGCAGTTGTCATGGGGATTTGGTGTCCTTCAAAAACCAACAAATAATGGTCCAGTTTTGTGATAAATTACCACCCTAGTGTACCAAAAATGTCGATGCGTGTTAAAAGTCGTTGTTACCTGGGTCTGAATGAATTGCAATTTGAAGACCTCGCATTTTCGTTTCCAAAATGGACTAGAACAGGTTACGATTTGTTCCTCTTTCAAGAAGTCGTTGACTTCGTTCTCTTGGTGTTTTAGCGGTATTAGAGCAGTTTTCAATTGAGTGTGGTAAAACCAAAACCAAAGTAATTACTCTGACCAATCACAGCAGTCCTAAACAATCCAATGAACCAATCAGAGCTCGAAGCAACTACATGTCGGCAGCGCCAAGCGCGGGAAAACGCGTGCGAGGAAGTCACGATTGGTTTTGGTTTTACTTCTGATTGGTGGAGAAACTGGCGCGATATTTTTTAGCCAATCACAAAGCGGAGCAATGAAAAACCAAAGGAATTGTGTAATTACTTTTCACACTCAATTGAAAACTGCTCTATAAGTAACATAAAGCTATTGTAGGATGGTTTTAACCAAAAGACTTAACCATGACACTGCCCCTTTAAATGTTAATAATAGTCCAAGGTTTCAAGCTAAAAGGTTAATTGTTTAGCGTGAGGATTTGATCTTACCTCAATCTTAGCTTACATTGATTTCCATAGGCGATTTTCACGATGGAGTAATAAGTACCAGAGTTCATTTCGTTCCTACTTTACTGTTACTTTACTTTTTGTAATCCCAGTATTGAAAAAAAAAACTGAAGGATTCGGTAGTTCTAGTAAATGATGCCATCATGAAAATGGCGTATTGAAGACAGGTAAAAAAAGAGTGATCAGGATTCTAGTAAGTTGAGGAGAGAGCGTGGAACACAAACTGAAAGGAAGGTCTTCAAGAACGAATTAGCCTGTTATTTAGTTACTTTAGTTCATATCACTTTTGGCGATTTTCTTCCTATTTCAAGATATAGTAAAACAAGCTTAAAGCAAGCTCCTGGCATAATTATCATTAATAAAAACATGTACTGTCCCTTCAATACAATCTAAAGAATATTAGCATTTTACCTGGGCAAGTTGTCATGTCTTGTTGTGCCCAATTGTACTTTGCAAGGCTTGTGAACACCTTCAACACAGCACAATGGACATCTTGAAAAGGCTGCTTAGACACATCCACGAGGACCTGGAGTGGGTTAGACGCCATAGCACTGAACAGTGACTTTGTGAGCATCGACAGGTCATCAGAAGGGACATCGGATGAATGGAAAATCAATGCCAGTGCTTCTAGGGATCTACCCTTTATGTCGGCTTCAGAAGACTTGATATTGGAACATAGGATTTTCATGACCTCGTCATTACGGACAGCATCATGAAATACCACTCTCAGACCTGGCTCCGAATATGCAACAGCGCCGATTGTTTGTATTGCAATCAGTTTAAGGGCAGGATCACTTGCTGTCAGGAAGGAGAAGACATTCTGCAGGAAGGCAGGGTACTGTTGTGTCACCTCTGCTGGTCTGGATTGAGCCAGGTAGCCAAAGAATCGGATGATGCCTGGCAAGACAGTAATCAAGTCAGTATAAATAATTTGAAGGAGCTATGGCATGTGGATTTTGGCGTTTTGGGGTCATAACTTCCCCAAATTAAAACTAAGTACCTTTGTCTTATGCGAAATGCTTACAGCCTGGCCACAATTTCTGCAACTTCATGCTCTTAAGATTGAAAAGGCATATACAAACTGGACGATGCAAAATGACATCAGTCAAGAGAATCATTGACATTTTTAGTGTCATTAAGCAATCTTTCTCCTTACTTCTTTTAGACCTGATTTAAAAGTGAGTAAATTTTATCTCTCACTTTGGATCTTCTTCCATCAAGATTACCCCATCCCAGCTCAACCAGTAACTGAATTAAATGCTCATCATAATTGAAGGGCTCAGGGCATAACCATTGAACTATGTTGCTTTTTAGGTCAGTTTTTATTTTTCTTGCTCAGTTTTGTCCATTTTTGGCATGTGAACTCCAAATTACATATTGCAAAACATTGTTCGTTTTCAAAAATAACATATGCAAAAAATACATATATCTGCATGTCTCCCACTGAATCCCGCTCGAACAAATGAATCCAATAGTTTACCGGAATTTCTCGATTTTATGCTGATTTTTCACTTCAGATGGCCAAGTTTGGACCCGTGCAGCTAAATCTTGCTCAAGGGAAAAAAAAAAAATTCTGAAGTCCATTCAGGCTTTTAGCCAGAAATTGAAAAGTGGCCGTCCAGAAGGTATTTCCCATCATAATTTTTTAAAGGATTAGGTGCAATTTTCATGAATTTCTTCAAAAAGTGGGCGTCCATTGGACGCCTGGACACCCTGCTGGCTAAAAGCTTGAGTCCATTCCCTCAAAATCGCTTCATTTTATCACCAATAGTCAGCCACTATGTTTCACGTTAAATCCCTTTCGAACCTCTTAGGAAGCACTCCCAGTCCTCCCCTGCCAGCTCATAGCCTTTGCCCACTTTGCCCAATTTCGGCCAGCCAGCAAGAACTCACTTTGAGCTGCCCAAAGCTGTATTTCAAGTGCCCGACCATGCATAGTGGACCTACCTGCCACTGTCGCAAAGCATGTTGGGAAATTCAGGGCTCGAAACAGTAGCCAACTAGCCAAAGTCTAGTTAAAGGCTCAGTATCACCCATTCGGCTTTGCGGTTGTTTGTTTTCGTTTTCAAATGATGAGCTCGCTCGTGATTGGCTCTTTCGGGAATTTTCGACTGCATTAAATTCAATGGTCAAGGCATTGGGTGCGCAATGCATTTTGGGTGATACTGGGCCTTTAAAATTCAGTTTTGGCTAGTGGAATTTTGCTTTCACTAGCCATTTGGGCTAGTAAAAATCTTGAAGCACCAGATGTAATGAAACCAATCTGAAAATCATGTTTCTCTGTACTTTTGTTAAGGCATTAGTCTTACATTTTCAATGTTTTCCTGTACATTCGTATGTTCGTACATTCAGAGGTTGGTACTTGGTGTTACCCTTATCTTCTCAATGTTTTCCCGTAAGTGCGTACGTTCAAACATTGTTATTTTCGTAAGTTGTTAGCCTTGTCTTCTCGATGTTGTTTTTACATTCATACATTTGTAAGGTGTTAGTCTCATCTTCTCAATGTTTTCCTGTATGTAGGGACATTTGTAAAGTGTTAGTCTTATTTTCCCAACGTTTTCCTGTACATAAGGATGTCTGTAAAGTGTTAGTCTTATCTTCTCAACATTTTCCCGATGTTAGTATGACATAATTATTTATGAAAAAAAAAACATAAAAATATGATCAAGCTGTGTTTCCAAGTCTTGGAGATTTTTTTTAATCAGTTTGACACATGTTATTGTCTCAAACGTGCCCAATCCCCACCCCCACCCCCACCCCCACCCCTGTACAATTTTGGCTAGTGAAAATTTATTTTGGCTAGTGAATTCAAACCTGTTACCAGCCACTAGGCTAGTAAGCTGAAACGTTAGTCTTGAGCCATGAAATTCTATGGCAAAACTGAAATGGAGTTCCCCCAAAAAAATTTTGGAAAAAAAATTCTGGAAGCACTTCGGATATTGAGCATTTCGACCACACCACAGGATAGCAAATTGCCCACAACTCACAATGCTTTTCTGATCCCAAGTGATTCCAGACTTTCCCACCAGCTCCTCTTGTCCACCACGGCCCATTTTCACCTTGAGCACTGAATAGCCCTTCGGGCTGAGGTGCAGCAAGGACACACAAAGATTTCTGGACTTCATGATGTCCTTCCATCACCGGGCAGGCCTTAAACATGGCTTTAACTAGCAGCTACGGTCCATTGTTTGTTGTCTGTTGTTGTCTTGCGAATTTAATCAATATGAACTGCCTACATGAAAATGATGGTATGTTCATTCAGCTCATTAGCGTAGGTCAGAAGTATTGCAGTCACATATTCTCATGGCCAATCTGCTTTGTAAGGGCGTCAAAATTATGCTGTGAATGTACACCCTGTACAGTCAAAGCACTAGAGGGCCAGCACTCTTCTTTCATGTGAAATTAGTCAAATTCCATAGGGTTAGTACAAATTCGACAAGGGTTTGTAATATTATTTGTTGTACGATAAAATGAGGCAAATCTGAGCAAGAAAAAAAATAAAAACGACCTAAAAAGCAACATAGGTTGGTTATGCCCTGAGCCCTTCAATTGGAAAATATAATCACTCTGGCAGCTCTGTTCTGGATGCTTTGGAGTGTGTCATGCATCCATTTCCCACATGATACCTGGATACTGAATACAGAGGGGAAGGAAATAGGCACTGCAGGAATTGAGTGATGTATGTTGACAGCGCCATTTGTACTCATAAAAGTTCTAAAAACTTACTTGGTAGCATAAGAGACATCAGAGGGTCTGCTTCAGCACTTAATAATAAGTTATTTAGCCTTGTGACTATACCACTCTCCTCAACAAACTTGAGACCGTTCATCCCTGAATCAGCCATTTGCGTCAGTAACTCAATGCAGTTCAAACGGAGCAATATATCATCTCCATCTAGTTCTTTTGCCAATTTCTCCAAAATTCCAGATTTTCTGCAGCCTTCGAAGGCTTTTTCAGATAAAGACTGGACAACCACCATCAACTCATAGACTCTGAAGCGAATAACATCCTTTTTCATTAGAAGCTCCTGAAATTCGCTTTGAATGTGGTGTTGAAACACAAGCTCGAGTCCTGAGTCGTGTTTTGCGGTGTTGATGAGAGTTTTTGTGGCTAGTTTTGCACAAGTCAGGTTTTCATCACTGAGAGCACGAGTAGTGTAAACCAAGATATCCACGTTGTCTAGCAGGGCTAGCAGGCCATTGATAGACGCAGAGCATCTTTCCAGCTCACTCAAACAAAGCTCACGGACTTCAAACACGGGATGATTCAATCCTTCGATAACAAAGTCGCGGTAATGCTTGATGATTGCGTCTGCTTTTTCCACAGACAGCAGTTTCTTGAGAATCCCTTTACACACTACTATCTGCTCTTTGTTTTTCGTGCTCAAACAGCCAAACAGCAAGTCCGCCGGGATGTGTGGTGCTACCTCACGGAGACTAAAGGAAGGGCTGTTAAGAAGTGCACTTAGGTCTTGCAAAGAAATCAGCTGTTCTTCGCCAAATGAACTTGATATTCTCTGAACAATCTCCGCACACTTTTCGGCAGCCATCTTTGTTCAAGTGTGAGCCCACGATCATTTTGCCCCGCAATAATGCACTTTGTATAAGCTGACATGATTGTTCCAGAGAACGAAGATGGAGACGCTTTGTGAAAATAATATATGCCCTCGGGTGCCAATATCCAATAAAGATTGTACGTGTAACACGTGAAGGGGTGAAGTGAGAGGTCTACATCTACATATATAACTTTAGTCCAAGGTGAAAGGTGAAAGGAAGGTAAGAGGAGTAGGGACCGGGGGAGGGGTACCCCATTATAAATGGTAACTCTCAAATATAAAAGCAAGGACCACTTGGACAAACAGCACGGCGAAGTGAAGCCGGATCTTGGTGTAGATCAGGATCAGTAGTATTGAATAAAACTTAAAACTAAATGAAAGGCTGATCGGACAGCTATAATGGGTATTTTATTGCCCAATATTTCGGTTAGGCAAAACTAACCTTCATCAGGGGCTACAAAGAGCTAAGTAAAAATGGAATAAAACGGTTACAAGATATAAAATGATTCAAATGAGACTAAACGACATCTCAGCGACAGATTTGGCGAACACAGACGCGCAATCGAAAAATCCGAGAAACGGGCCCCCGGATCGGATCACCGACATCAGGATCGCCTTAAATTCCCGCCAAAACTGGACACATGGTATTAGGAATTCAGCCGCACTGATGTACACAGTTCATTACATGACTGTCAACAACAAAGCTCACATAAATACTGTTTTTCAACTGATTGTATAAAAAAAGAGAAACGGGACATTTGCTCAAACACAAAAGGTCTGTTGCAACTCGATCGTCAGGTACAAATCGTTTACCGTGACCACAGGTTTACCATCCTCTGTTTGAGTGGTGTGCTGTGCATCTGTGATGGACGCATCGGTTTATCAAACTGGCCTCACTAAAGGCGGAAATTAAGGCTCTTAAAACTGATGTAAACGAAGTCTAAAACTCTCAAGAACACTGCAGCTATCTTGTTAAGCCGGCTCACGAAAAGCGGTTCTTTGGTTTCCCTGTGCCTTGCATGCAGTAAAATTTGAGATTTTTGGTGTCCGGTCTTCCCAATGGCCGCCCCTATTGCTTTTTTTTAGGGGCTCATTTCCACCGGAAAGTGAAGAGCAAAGTTACTAAGTAAATTACTTCATACAGTTTTGACCAAAAATAGTAAAATCCCGATGACATTTTCCCTTTAATTGATTCTAATCCAACATTATACAGTAAGCAAACAAAACTAGGAATTTGTCCATCCATGACAATGTTACAGCTGGGGAAATGGACCATAGACCAGGCATTTATAATCTACAGTAGTAAAGCCGGCTAGTATTCCAGCCACTGTACATTTGGAGCATCAGCTACTGAATTTTTTCAGCTAATTTCAGGCGCTATGACTCAAACGCCACCTAAATGTCACATGTACGCCGCGTTGAATCCAATATGCTTCTTGACGGTGCTCGCGATGTCGGCGACATGCATAAACTCGTGTAGAGTCGTGTTCCTGCTTCTAAACATGACTATTCCATTGTTGAGTGTTGTGTCAAGGATTGTGATACAGTACGGGGTTCCGATTTCATCTTGATAAGCGTAGTACTCGTCTGTGCTGGCGTCTAGTGAACAATGTGTGCTGATACCTTATCAAAGAAAAACAGGCAGTCACCTTGTAAGTCTAGTATACCTCATGATAGGAAATTAACGCTCCTGTAAATTAAGGTCTTTGAAATTTACGCGAATTGGAGGGAAAATTTCTTTCGAATAAAGGAAATTAACGCGAAAGAGGGGGAAATTTTTCAAAATGAAGAAAATTAACGTGGCTGACTGTGTGTTACAAAAAAAAACGGATGTCGAGAACCGCTCTTCTGAAAGCAAGAATGAACTGGAAATATTGCAGATAACATATCTTTAAGGCTTTTACATTATAAAAGATTAAAAAATAGTGTGCAGAAAAGAGGTTATTGTTTTCTAGTTGCTATATGTGTTCGGACAATATCCAGAATTTGGCGTGAAATTAAGGTCTCGGAAATGAACGCTCCACTTGAATAATGTCGCGGAAATTAATGCTCACAAAAATTAACGCGAATTTTGAGAATTCGCGTTAATTTCATGGAGCGTTAATTTCCTATAATAAGGCAACAGAGGAACTCTGACGTGCAAAACTCACCCAAGTTTCGTTTTTCACTGCAGCAAGTTATTATAACAGACGTCTCAGGAAACAAGGACCAAAAGGTCATTTATGTTGGTTGTGATTGGTGAATTTCGAATCTTTTTTGTTAGTTTTTGCTTTCAGGACTTCATAGGTCCAATGTTTCTCACCATAATTAAAGGAACACTACCCCGCCGAAATAGCAAAATTTCGCTTAGCTTTTTTTTTCCATGTTATATCGCCAAATGCCACCAAATATACAACTTAGGTGGATAAAAAGATCCTATAGAGTAAAACAAAAGCAGTAGTTTGGAGATAAAGTACAGGATTGCAAAGATTGAATATTGGATTACAGTTTATGAAATTTAATTTATTCACAGGCGGTCAAGAAATCAAACTTGCCATTCTTGTGAAATTTTTACTTTTCTAGCCGTTACTTTTTCTGTTTTATTAGTTCATATTTCTTGCTTCCATTACCTTTGGCGATGGTTTCTTCCAATTTCAAGATAATAAAGTAAACTTAAACTAAGCTCCTTGCCATAATCATGAAAACACGATACTTCAGCCGGGACAGTGTCCCTTTGAGATTCACGGCAGTGCAAAACGTAAACATTAGCTATGGCTTAAAGTTCAGTGTTTATAGCGTGTCATTGAAAGGCGTAGTAAAACTAAACTCTAATGCTCACCATGTTCTAACTTTAATTGACACCCATGCCCCAACCAACACTCAGGGTTGCCAAAAGTAGCTGCCGGCGAAAATCATCATCTACTCTGTCATATCGGCCGGTAGCCTGCGTAGCAGGCGCATGAAAATAATATGGGCACAAGAAAGAACAGGGCGCGCAAGGAGGAGAACGCGAGGAGAACGCACCCCATTCTTTCTTGCACCCATATTTATTTTCGTGCACCTGCTACGCAGGCTAATTGGCTGGCTACTTTGCTTGCCAGTTCTTCAGAGAAGATGGCATATTAAAAAAATATATCCAAGTACTTTCCAAAGCCATACATAAACTTCAAACTTTTCTGATAACGTGTTCATGTTTGACTGAGAACCATGCATGCATGTACTAAAATAATAGGCAGTCACATACTCAGCCTTAATGAACACTTGTCAAATGACTTGATACTTCTCCTACCCACTCACCTGCTTCTCGAAGCTCTGATGACAGCTGTTGTGCCACATCAGAGAGCTCAGTTTGTTGTGGTGTTTGACAAACAACTGCAACCTTTACAGGAGCCAGTTGAGGGTGCAAGTGAAGCACTTTGTACATGCCCACATTACCACTCTTGTCTGATCGCTCCTTCTCTGAATATGCATCCATCAAAAATGAAAGAAACCCTATGACAAATACAAATAAATCAGTTTCTGGCCAATTTTGAACCATGGTGTACCCTACAAGCTCAAAAACCTGTGTGATGAGCCATATTTGATTTTAGGCCAGCAGAGAAAGAAGAGGTGTGGTTTGCTGTGACCACAGGCAGCCCAAGCTCACAATAAGGAAACATGAAAGACTACATGTACTTTGTAACAGCCCATGAGGGTTTCTTTAGTCTTCCTCCCGATGTTGGGTAACACTATTCAGTACGTATGTATTTTACATGTTACATACTTATAGGAAATAAACATTCATTCATTCATACAACCAACATGTATCCTATCGGGATGTATACAACATTTATCTAGGTTACCTAGTTGTATAACAAGATCTACTTGAATCATCAAGGTTCATATGGGAACAAGCCATAATCACCTCTAAATGCGCCAAGAGAGAGCCACAAAGAATACAACAACGACCAAGAGAAGTCAAGTTTAGTGAGAAAACTGATCACAATTTCTACATGTATAAGATTGTATTGTTGAAATGGAAGTATTTTAATACCTCTATTAAGATCAGTCTTGATCTGGATGACATGCAGTTTTGATTCTTTATTAAACAGTTCATTGCATTGTTCAGCTGTCATGAGCTTGTGAAGATCAGATCTGACAGCCATGGAATCAACTGTTTCATGTCCCCATGGAAAAGTATACTGCAAGGAAATGAGAGCAAACGAAACTTAATTTCACAACAAAATTCTCAAGTTTTGCAAACATGTACAGTGTAGATAGACAACCTCTTTTCGCAAGGAAATCCATGGCACTTCAAGTGTTGTTCAAATAACAGCACCTGGGATGCTTGAGGAAGAAATTGAAATGGAAAAGAAAAGGCAAAGGGAAACTTGAGTGAGATCTTTGTACGATGATGGGAGAAAGTGACCGACAGTTCAACTTTTCTGCAACTCAAAACACAATTTTTTTGTTACAAGACAAGTTGCGAAGAAGGGGTGTGACATGGCAATTTCATCGGCAACTTGTCTCTAACGGCTGTCATCAACATTGCATTGCTGGTTGCAAGAAAAAATTGCCTTGTGTGACAGCACCTTTACCAAACTGGACAATCGCCAAAAGGATTTGTACTCATACTGACAAGCAATAATTATTATTTCAGCCAAACCTGGAAAACCAATAGAAAAGATTTTTTAACTAGAAATATGTGTCTTGCAGAAATCAAGAAGCTCGGTGGAGGGTGCATCGCAACATTTTAGTGGCAGGAGTGGGAGAGATGGAATTTCTGGTTTAACTGGAGAAGTTGGGTTGTATGGCCACAATGGCCTCAAAATTTGAAGTTGAGACATTCTAGTTCCCAGTCACTTCAATTTAACTTGTACTCAGTCTCCTGTCTTCCTTAAGGAAAATAAATGGGAACTGGCACTGGTCAGTATTGGGTTTTGGAGGCAGTATGCACATCTCAGAATGCCTCAAAGGATTGGCTGAGAAAACAATAGAACAAACAACAGACAATGGACCCCAGCCCTGAAAACAATACATGTGCAGATAACCAGGTCCAATGAAATTAGAGGTTCTGAAGAGGTGTATGGCTACTGGGGTTTTGAGCTGTGGGTTGCTGCTACGAGACTGGGTACTACTTTGTCAAGTGGCCCAAAGCACTGTATAAAGTAATCCAGTCTGATTTAATGCCCATGAAACTTACCTTACCTGTACAATGGTCTGACTGGTCACGCCTGGCTCAACATCTAACTGTTGTTCATTAAGACTGTAGTTTGAACGAACATTTGCAAATCTCCTCCACCAAACAAGTCGCTGTCTTTTCCAGTGATTCAACCAATCATTTACTCTGTTTTCAGCACAAATAAACTGAAGAGTCATTTCTTCCTTTTCACAAGACCTGCATGTACAATATAAGAAAGAAATATACTGTGAGCTAGCCACAAATTGTCACACAATAAGTACCCAGCCCACTTATTTGCATCTTATTGAATAACAAGAGTGCCTATTGTTGGTTGCCTCATTCTACAAAGTGTACCGACACATGTAAATAAATGGGCTGGGTATTCTGCAATTGCTACAAAAAAATAAAGGAATATTTATAGGTCTATCTATCTTATAGCCTTCATAAGCTCATAATTCTTTGTTATGTGTTTGATGCCATGTGAAGGTACAACAACAATGGACGTGAGAAATACATGACATACATGTACCAGGTGATCTGACCCTCTCAAGAAAATACCTTTCCTGACTGCTGCCAAATACTGCGAAAATACATGTACATGTATAGTGGCAGATCCAGACCCCACCCAAAGGGAGGGGAGGGGGAGGGAGTAGATAGATAGATAGATAACTTAATTTATACACGGTATTTCCATCAGCTTAAATTATCACAATCAGCTAACTACCTAACTTCCTAACTACAAATAAGAGGTACAATATAAAAAATAAAAACTGCTTTTCATGGAGGCCGTGTTCAAAAATATTATTTAAAACTTTACTTAAAAACTATGGCGACTTAGTTTTGTCTTAAATTCGCTTAAGGAAGACGCTAGTCTTAATTCTGTGGGTAAGTTGTTCCACAACTGAGCTCCACTGTATGAAAAACTTCTTTTCAGATAATCAGTGCGAGGTTGTGGAAGAACTAGTTTGTTTTCGGTATTCCTTAAACGATAAGCATTCGCGTTATCGCGATAAACAAATCTTGAGGGAAGAGGGAGTGAAAATCTTGGGGACTGAAAAAAAATTTAGGCCCCTTTTCTGAGAACCCAAAATGAGAGAACAACTCAAAAACAACAAATGCAAGACCAGTGAGATTCAAGACCTGCCCCTCGTGTTACCCAACTCCAGGTGAGTAGAAAGTCTTCAGTATTGTATAATTTTGCTCTCATTTCTCCTGCCCCATGGTACCATCTCCCTCTTGAGGCTATAGCTATATAAGGCTGCATTAAGGACAGCTAAAGATCACATACATGTACCTAAAAATATATTTATCACTCTTTGGCTTCCAACAGTACTTTCTGTTCATTGCAGCCCCAAAAGGTATTTTTATTCCAGTATTAAACTTAACCAAAAAAGCTATGTTAGTATCCTCAGAAGTCCATAAACACTCCCTTGGAATTGAAGACTCATCGCTTATTCCAGGTATATTTTCTTGGTTGTTTACATTTCCTTTATCACTCAAAACTGGAGAAGCGCTCTGTTGACTGTTTAGCGCAGCATGGATTATGCCTCCATTTGTTTCAAAACCATAAACATTAGCTTTTGATCGAACCACATCATACCACCAAGCGTTCCTCAAGTTACGCCTCAGCTCTGTACCAAGGGGTCCAAAGTGGTAAGTATATGCTGTTCCAAGCGATCCTTCCACGCATGATTCGATCGAAAATCCACGAGTTTCGCAGAGTCGTACAACCTTGTCAAGCAAGCTGCGAGACATGAGATTGCTTGTGTTTCAAAGTAAAATAAAATATTTCAAAGCTAATTCTGCACACAAGAAATGTTATCATGTTACAGACAGTCACGATTTTTGTGGGAATACAATCAAAATGGAGAAGAAATTTGCACAAAACTTCATAAGCAAAATCGTTAGACTTTGTCCGCCATTTTTAATTTTCGTAGTTACTTCATGTATCTCTTATTAAAGTGTATTTAACTTAACGGTGATACCGCTGATAAACAACAACGTGTTGAGTATCGCGCCTCTGCGTTTAAATTCCAAATAGCCAATCAACAATCGTTATTTTAGTCGGCTCAGCCAATCAGATGAGTGTTGTAATTGAAGACGGCTTCACGTGAATCATTCGCGAATCGATCGCCTTCAAATAACATCAAAGAAGGAAAGACGCTTGTTTTCATAATCAGGTAAGACTCGATTTACTTGCGATTTCTTCTATGTTTTGTATTATCAAGAAACTTTATGTTTTCAAATACCTTTTCGAAAGAATATTTGCGAGAAACGTATTACAAGAAATTTCATTTGTCGAGCGAGCGGCCGATCTCCGAGGTAACAACAGTTCATTACTCGACTTATGGTGACTTCAAGGTGTAGCGAAACGAATACAGGTGATGTAGCGAATAGACGTTGCGATGCAATGAAACGACTTGTATTTTGCACTGGTATCATGCAGAATATGTCATACCATTACTGAAGCTTGTATTTGTAGCTGTTCCCGATCAAGATTCTTTTTATGCAAAGAACTTACACTGGTCCTTTATCACATCAATTTCGCTTCATATTCTAGAAAGCTGAAACTCATGCTGGCCACTACTGTACAATATTTTCATCTTCAACCCTCCAAGTTGCGACCATCAAAGGAACCATGGCGACTAAATTTTGTGGGTTTACCTCGGTGTAAGAACCTGTAACTTTTTCCTTTGTTTTTTGCCTTTGTAGTTATTGCATTCCCAGTTGACTCTATTGTTTTATGCCTTTTGTTTTCTTTGTTTTACGTCATTCATGAGTTTCACAGGTTCTTACACCGAGGATGAGCCAATTGTTTGCACTGGCGACCTGATTCAAAGAAGATTTGCTAACCTGGCAGCTAAATTGAAAGAGTCAGTCACCAAATGGCAAATAATGAAAAAAATAATAATAACTTAGAGGGTTGATCTTTGTATAATGGTTTTCATCTCAAGCCTGTATGAATGTTATATACCTGTAAAGGCCTGGGTAAACTAGGAAACATTGTTGCGGAGGCAAATGTTTCCCAGTTTAGCCGCGCTGGAAACATGTTGCGGAAACAAATTTTGCTGCTCAGAAACAAGAAAATGTTTTTGCCTCAGGTCAAAAACATTTTTGCTTCCCGGACACAAATTTTGCTTCCAAAACACATGTTTCCCAGTTTAGCCACCATGAAAGCAATGGTGACTAGTTTCCAGTGCTGCTCATTAAAAATGTTTCCTAGCAACCGCGAGCAGACCACCAAGCGTACAACAATGCGGGCATGCGTGACCCTTTGTTTCCGAAACAATGTTTCCTCGTTTAGCTGACCGGGGCAGCAAAACATTTTGTTTGCTTCTCACTAATTTAGCCCCCCCGGAAACATTACAGGAAACAATGTTTCTGCAGCAATGTTTCCTAGATTAGCCAGGCCTTAAGTATTGTGTTGTTCCAGGAAAATATGCATACCCCTCTCCCTCCATACCCCTCCCGTGGAAGGTTTTTGGTTTGAACCCCCACCCCACCCCTCTGGAAATTCCAATTTACATGTACATGCAACTTAGTACCTTCCTTTCAAAACGTTTAGATTTTGAGATCCCCCTCACTATCAGAATTTCCAACCACCTTCCATGGGGGAGGTACATGTGTGGATATGTTGTATTAGTGGATGGCCTGTTAAATGCAATAAAGAAAAAAAAGAGCAAAATTCAACCATCAGAAAAATAAACTGGAATATGCTACATGTACATAGCAGCATCAGTCTAGGGGATTAAGATGAGGAAAGATAGAAAAGACATTTGCTCTGTGGCAACTATTGCATACAGCAGGGGTGTACCTAAGAAAACACTTACATGTAGCAGGCTCATTAACAAGTTCAGCCGGTTTTTCTGGCCTTTGCACCTTCAAAATCTCCCAAAGTCATTGTTTTCTAGTGAATTTCAGGTGGTGATTAGTTCAATTTCAGGTGGTGAATTTAGCCGGCAGCCGGCTCTTAGCTACATCCCTGATACAGTGACCTGAAATTATGAAATTAATCTTGGTGTTGGTTGCATTCATCTAATAGCTTCATAAAGTTTACCATTTATCTATGTAGAGTGATTGCTGTATAACCTTTTACACACTGCTGTTTTTTCCTACTAGATTCGTAACAGGGGATTTACATCTACAATGTAGGCAGTGATCAGTTGGTGGCTTTGGCTGTGTATATTTCCAGCTTATGTTGTTTGTATAAGACCTTGCACATTAATCATGGAACCTGAGGCAACAGCAATTCAAAAGATTCAAAATGATGGCAATCGTCCAGAGGATTGGCTGGAGTTCTTGGCCCAGCAGCGAATGAGGGCTGGGCCAGATCTTACTGATGAGACCTGTCGGCATCTAATATTCCTCTATGAGAGGGCTGTCACTCAAATTTCAGCTGAAGAAAACAAAAGGAATTTCTCCTATGCTCGTCTTCTTGTGGAATGTGCAAAACTACAAATGTGAGTGTTCATTTATATTACAAGCTGACTCCGTAAGTGTGAGAGTTAATGGTACCAAATGGACAATCAAGACTGATAAAGATAAGTCAAGAGTTGACATCGCAAATCGAAAGTCGATAAAATTAATAATAAAATGAATACAATTTTTAAAAATATATTAACTTTAACTATATTAAAATTTCATATTTAATATTACCTATTAATTATTATTGGTCAAGATTCAGCCATCTTGACCTCCATTTGGAAAACAAAATATGGTAGGGTAGCCCCTTATAAGCCACTCTTTTCTTTGGCAACCTTTTTATAAATCAAAGGTTACTAAAATGTTTATGCACTGTATTTTCTCACAGGAGAATCTCAGAAGATGATGCCAGAAGAACATTCCATTTGGCAAGAAGCAACGCCAAACACTTTGCTATTGTTTTTGTTGCGTGGGCTCAGTTTGAGCTGTTGTTAGGTTTGTTTTCAATACTGTATACAATGTAATTATAATTAGTATATACTGAAACAGTGGATAGTATTGTTGGCGCGCTCTGATTGGCTACTGAAATTCGGAATAGCAAGTGCTAGTCACCTCCCAGCAATTTGCGCGTGAAAAATTGTAATCATTGACAGGAATAAATGAGTTAAAAAGCATCATTTTAGTTATATTATCTCACTGTTTCAGTATATACTAAAACAACTATTCACCTTCGCGGCTCAGTAAATATCCACCACTACCCACCTCCACTTCGGTGAATAGTTGTTAATTACCCATCTTAGAACCACCCTGTTAATAAAACAGATAAATAAATGTTGTTTATAGTGGACGAGCACTTAGCTATCAAGCTATTTCACAGGCACGCCACTTAAATACAGAAACAAATATTGCAAATACATGTAGAACATAACATTTTAAAAATCCTAACTGGCAGGAGGCAAACCAGTTGGCTATTTTACAAGCGTGGTCGAGGAGTTGAACTCGGGTCTGCCGTGAAACAGTTCCAGCAAGTGGTCAGAGCGGGACTTGAACCCGGGACCTCCGGATTACAAGTCCAACGCCCTAACCACTCGACCACGCTGCCTCCCCGAGGCATACAACCACTGTCAGTGTTATTTATGACCTCTTTTTGGGGCCATGAAAATGCACTATGAAAGCTCTTTTTCTGAAATCACTGCTTTATTATTCAGATTTAATCAAAAGGTTACATGGCTGACAATTTTAGCTAATTTGACAATTGAAATAATCGAATGAACTCACCGATTCGGTTTACAGCTTTATCAGTTTTAACTTACATTTCTCTCACCGAGTCAACTGGGATTGCTTTGAACTGAATCATTGGTTTTATTTCCGTTGCCTTTGACCAAATCGCAAGCCGGGAGATTGTTTCTTTTCTTTGACTAAAACAACCAATATCAAGGTTTGATTTGTAGAATTTGTGACGAGACTCTTTGAGTCAGAATGGAAAACAAGAGCTTGCAAGCTTCGTGTAAGACGCCTTTTTCCTGCACATTGTCATTTTCGCGCGCGCCTGCATGTGAATAACTGGTCAAACCGGTTTATTCTGAGTTTAATCGGGAGATAGTTAATCAAGGGTTAAATCCGTTTTCAGGAACGCCTTTTTATCCCTCGATTAGTTGTCCTACAGCTGTAGGAATAAGAAATTTAACCGTCGATTACCCGGTAACTGCTAATCAGGGGATAGTTTAATCGGCTTTTCAGGAACCGGGTCCAGATGTACATGTAATTGTTAGAAGATTAACGTACTTTCACTCTACTTGTATCAGGGTTGTTATAGCTCTTGCTTGGTTCTTGGTCAATCTACATTCAGGAAGAAAAAAGCTAGAGTCTGTTGTGTTTTGCTCCTATCCCCATATTAAAAAGACAGAAATTAAAGATGAATCAAACTTCATGTGGCAATTGAAAATTGAAAATCTTCCTTTTTTGCAGGAAACAAAAGCAAATGCCGAGGCTTGCTGCGCAAGGGAAAGGATTTCGGAGCACAACCCAAAGAGTTGCTTTTAAAAGCATATGACAACTTTGTTGAAGGAAAAAAGGTGTTAATCAATGACCACGAGGAGCTGACAGGCTTCACATCCTTCAGAGCAAAACAAAAAAGCAGCGAGTCTTCAGTGGATTCTTCTCCATCGAGTACAGGTACTGTACCAGGGCTTTCAATAAGATTTTAAGTAGGTGGCTGCCCTTGTGCGGCACCCATCAGAGAGCAATAATAAGAAACTGAAAATATCTCCCCTTTATAGAGAGATGCATGAATTTTACTGGGTGATTCACAACAGGACACCCACCGGAGCTCCGGCGGGTGCCGGGTCTTATTGAAAGCACTGCTGTACATGTAAAATATACACAAAGACATAAAACTGATCAATCTCAGGGTTCTCAATAACTTAAATTGTTCTGTCTCTGTTTACAGTTGCAACAAGAAGGCATATGGCCAACAGGTCTTACTAAGCTTTGTTAATTGAAACACACGTCAACAGTCGTAACACTTGGAATAGAGTGACGCCCTTCATAGGAGTTAGGGGTTGGATTCAACTGAGAACACAGAGTTACTGTATTATTTCTTTTGGAAAATAAACCGAAATCTGGATCATTTCAATTTTTCATTTCCAAAACAAGAAATTTATTTTAATATTAAAGTAACCTTACTATGTATTGTACATGTAGTATAGTACTTCCTGCTACATTGGTGTGTATGCATATTCTCTTTGCGATAACAAAAAAACATATTGATTTCCTGAATTTTATGGTCCAAAAAAATCCTTTTCTGACATGGATCACATGGATTTATAATCTGTTTTTGGTTTTAATGAAGAAAAAACAAAGTCCATATTTGGATTTTGCAAAATAATAATAATAATAATGCATGGTTAGTTGGAGGAATAGCCTTTGTATTTCACAAGTGAAAATGCCAAGGCATTCATTTTATAAATGATACTTCTGCCCCTCTCAGGTGAAGACACTTCAACAGGCAATAGGTTCACTGACACTTCCAAAGTTCCCGACAACACAAGTGCTGTGATTTCATTCAAGTTACCCAGTGTTCTTGAGAGCTGCAGCAAGCAGCCACAAAGGAGGAGTATTAATAGCAGCAGCAGTGATGAAGCAGACACCATTCCCTTTCAACGAAATCAGCCCAGCCTCTGGCAGAGGTGTAGCGTGTCCACACAAAAACCATCTGCGAAATCTGCATGTACGCCTGACGTCAAATCAGGTCAGTTCCCAGTGGTACATGTACATGTACTTGCATGGTCAAAAAGTTGATTACTTCTTCTGTGGGGTTGAGCAATTCAAGAATAAATTATTTATTTGGTATGTTGAGTATTTTTTAAAGAGATGGTGGCAGATTGTGGGCTCAAGGCTTTTTTCTTTGATGCTTCTTATCAACAACTTGCCAGCCTGTTCCCAGGCTTTCAGATAGTATGGAGCAAAGGATAGGTGGTGCACAGGAGGAGAATATTGTCATGAGTACCCAACAAACTTTTTTACAATTTATCCAATCAGAGAGTGCAAATTCAATTGATGTGCACGCCTTCTTGCAAAGTTGAGCACAATGGCAATTAATCTTGTCACTTAATTTTTATCACAGGAGTGTAAAGTTAATAGTTACAAAATATGAAGATTTTATTCCCTTTATTGCTTTGCACATATCTGATGAAAATGATTATAAGAATTATAGTTGGTGATATTGTGCAAACTTGTAAAAAAGTTTGTTGGATGCAAACGGTAAGGCATGTCACACGCTGTAATAAAATTTTCTTTTCAAAGTCTGCAGGTGCTGCCTCAGTTAACATTTATTTAATTTTGCTAAACTTGCTCAGGTGTTTGTTTTCCTCAGAAAAAGTAGAATAAATCAATTGGAGCACACATAGCGAGAAATGTACCTTCTTTTTTGCAGGCTTAAAAACCCTCTTGTCATTCTTGAAACAGTTGTTTGAGATTTTTTTTAAAGGGGCCTTAAACATGCAACACTAATATAATTATATAAAACAAAAAAAACTCCTGTGAGGCAACTTGTTAATTCAAAACAACCTTCTGACCCTCCCCTCTCCTAGGCTTTTTGCTTCACTGACCCACCCCCACCACCTGCATCCAACTCCCCGCCCTCCCCTCTCTTCAAAGCCATCCCTGTGGGTAAGGCAGGTGACGATTACATGTACATATTGCAAGCTCAATGTTCACTGACCCTCCCTTTTCCTAGCTGGTTTTTGTTCCACCAACTCCCCACCCCCTGCATCCCCTTCCGTCCAACACCATCCCCATGGTCAAGGCAGCTGACCATTACATATTGCAAGCTCATTGTTTACTGACCCTCCTTTCTCCTAGCTGTTTTTTGTTCCACTGACTCCCCACCCCCTGCATCCCCTTCCGTCCAACGCCATCCCCATGGTCAAGGCAGGTGATCATTACATATTGCGAGCTCAGTGTTCACTGACCTCCCTTCTCCCAGCTATTTTTTTGTTCCACTGACCCCACCCCCCACCCCCTGCATCCCCTTCCCTACAATGCCATCCCCATGGTCAAGGCAGGTGACCATTACATATTGCAAGCTCATTGTTTACTGACCCTCCCTTCTCCTAGCTGGTTTCTGTTCCACTGACTCCCCACCCCTGCATCCCCTTCAGTCCAACCATCCATCCCTATGGTCAAGGCAGGTGATCATTACATATTGCAAGCACAATGTTCGCTGACCCTCCCTTCTCCCAGCTATTTTTTGTTCCACACCCCCCCCCCCCCCCCCACCCCCTGCATCCCCTTCCCTACAACGCCATCCCCATGTAATGGTCAAGGCACATGACCATTACATGTTGAGTGAATTTGACACCCACTTCTATGACTTTATCAGTGCTTCACATAGTTTGCTCTACCCTTGTAGATACCAACAGTCTTGCTGCAAGCATGAATCTGTCAGTCCGGCGTAAGAAAACAGGGGGATCGGGATTAAATTTTGGTCTTCCAATGAGAGTGAAGAGGACACTTCCATCTGTGAAAGAGCCTGGATGTAATGATGACTTGGATGGTATCAGTGCACTGGAATCAACTGTGGATGAGTCCCAGCAAAGCTGTCAGTCTGAGGTGATTTTAAGTTCTCAAGAAAAACATTCCACTGACAGCAGAGCGTGTACTATTTCGTGCAGTTCAGGGACCGACAAAAAAATCAACCAGAAACCTCCCACTGGAAAGTCTCGTAATGCAATCCACAATCAGGGTCAGAGTAAAGAGAATGATGCGGGAGATAGTGTGTTCACGTCACAGACAACAGACTGTCAACTTCCTAATCAGGGACAGAACAGTAGCATGCAAGAAGGGTCACAGTCATTTACTACAAACCCACATTCAGCAACCTTGAATAACAACAGCAGACTCCAGCAAGGCCATTCAAATCATCAGCAAACATTTCAACCTCAAACGATTCCAACACCACAGGGTTCAATTGCACCCTCGTCTAACAGCTTTATCGGATCAGGCACTCTTCAAGGACAGAATTCTAATTCAATGACACCAGTTGTTGGTAACAGTGGTTCTTTCATACAGCATCCCATCCCACAAGTCAACCAAAGCGGACAGTTGCAAGCAATCCCTGGTCATCTCCCTGGAATCGATTTTACCCCAGGGTTTACCCCAGACATGCAGTTTATGAACCCCATGGTTCCCGTTGCTCCCAAGGCTTCCCATGACGTCATTGTCGTGAAAGGCAAATCCTACCAGAAGCTGGGCACTATTGGCAAAGGTGGCTCTAGCAAGGTAAGTGCACTGTCTGACTCAAGCTAAAACAGAATGCGTTTATTATATTTCGTGACAGGCAGTCAAGAAATCAAAATTGCCATTCTTGTGGAATTTTGACTTTCTAGTCTCTTTGGTTAACATTCTTTTGCTTTTATCGCTTTCGGCGTCGTTTTCTTCCTACTGACAGTATTACAAGACAATAATGCAAACTTAAAAATATATAAACCGTAAAAGGCTTTGGCTTGTACGTTTATATTTTTTTCTTGGCCGTAATTGAACGGCAAGAGGAACCTACATGTAACGCCTAGATATCCATTTCTTACACTTTCGTTTGTTTAAGCCTTTTTACAATGGGACTAGCGGTTTGTTATAATAGTATACGTTTTCCGGTAAAAAGTCCAAATATATATTTTAAAAAAACTATTTCTACAGGTGTACCAAGCATATGACGGCAAAAGAATTTGCGCCATAAAGTATGTGAACCTAGAAGAGGCAGACGACTTCATCGTTCAGAGTTACGTTAACGAAATCGACCTGTTAAAAAGACTTCAGGGGAATGATAACATTATCAAACTGTTTGACTGGTTAGTGCAGAAAGATATATTTGCATCATTGAAAGACCGAACTAAACACTAGAAATAAAATAACGAGTATATCTTTGGCCGGAATGGCCTTAATGGAAAGGAATTGCAATAAGAAAAATTGAGCCAATTCAAGCTCTTTCCCTGTACATTGGGTACATTGTAAAAACTGATCATCGATGTTTGTTCACCATTCATGAATTCACTTGATATCTTGGTGTTGTAGTAACATTTCGTACTATATAATCAAAGGCTCCTAAGAGCCAACCCGTGGATAAGAAATGCTAACGCGTAACGCAAGGTAAGTTTATGTTTCCACACTGACACGGTTCGATATATATTTTTTTAAATTAAACGTAAGGATTTTTGACGAACGCAAAAAAAAACAGTATATACTTTTATCTTTAGCCAAGGGAAAAAAGTTTGGTTCGAGTTACTGCAGCGAGAGGTTCGAGTTATCGGAATTAAACTGTATGTTTTTTGACTTTACAAACCAACACTAAAATGGTACCATAGCCACCTTTAACTTTCCCTCTTCCATCTTTTAGGGAACTAAGCCAGGAAAAGAGCGCCATAATCTTAGTCATGGAATGTGGCAGTATCGATCTCGCAGGTTTCCTGAGAAAAAACCGAACGAAAATAACCAAAGGTGAACTGCAAGGGTTCTGGAGGCAGATGCTGGAAGCTGTTCACGTGATCCACCAGCAAGGAATCATCCACAGTGACTTAAAACCCGCCAACTTTCTGTTGGTGGAGGCTCGACTCAAACTCATTGATTTCGGAATCGCCCGTACGCTCCAAGTAAGTAGCACCTTTTTTATGCTACTACGAAAACCACCTACTTTCGTTGATAAACACCGTAAAAATTCCTGATAGCCTGTCAACAAGCCTTTGGTTAGGATAGCTATTAAATTGTCTGAGGACTTTCGCACTGTGTCATATTTTACCTTATTTTTACCAGCAATCAAAAAAAAGTTCCCATTAAAAGACCGTGGCAAAGTCAGTTATTTGTCTTCGTTAGGTCCATCTGAGCGTCAATCATACGGTCTTTCACATCCACTAAACTGTTAATCTCGTACCCTGATCTCCCACGGTCAGGCACATTTCAGCACAGTACAAGCACGAGTGAGATACATGTAAGATAAGAAACTTTATTTAAACACACGGAAATCATCAGTTAAGCTAAAAAAAAATGCTTTGCAACTGTTTTACAAGATTGCCGTGCGGGAATTCGATAAGTAAGATACCTGATTGATGTTTCGTTTAAACTGTCCAATAGAGCTAGATTCCTTTACTTCTTGGGGCAAATTGTTCCATAAAAAGGCCCCGCAACTGTCTTGTGTTAAAACTTGACAGTTGTACTTGTCTTTATGGTTTGAATGGTGACTTGTGAGTTAAATAAAAGATCACAAAGTCCAATTGAAAGGACATCTTCTCTTGTGGCTTTCAGGGAGACAAGACAAGTATAGAGCTCGACACACAGGTTGGGACGTTGAATTTTATGTCCCCAGAAGCTTTTCAAGATATTTCTCCTCGATTCGACAGCGCAGGAAATGCCAAACCAAGAATGAAGGTAAAACTGATTTAAACTCTTCCGTAATACCAAATCGCCCTTTGATGTTGCGTTTTTGCGTTTAACACTCTTTTCCACCACTCAAACTGACGTTGGACACCTTATGATGTTTACACAATGTAGTATTCATTATCGTTATATTACTGACGTACATGAGAACAGAACCCTATTTATTATTTTATTTATTACAATTTATGGCTAAAATAGAAATAAATTACATTACAAAAAATAAAACATTGTAGACTAGAGATAGCCATAGGAGGTCCGCAAAATAGTCCTAGACCCCATTCTAGGCGGACCCCAATGTTCAAATCACATTAAAAAGATTAATAAAAACTTTTTATATAAAATAAGTGAATTTAAAAGCATTAGTTTTGGCATAGTTTTTCTTCAATTTTATGCCGTCAGAGTCTCTGAGAATGTAGCGATCATCTTCAAGATAAAATTTTAAAATCTTAGTA
This sequence comes from Cladopsammia gracilis, assembly GCA_022457155.1. NCBI lineage: Eukaryota > Metazoa > Cnidaria > Anthozoa > Scleractinia > Dendrophylliidae > Cladopsammia > Cladopsammia gracilis. The sequence goes on from JAJGOT010000154.1 coordinate 1,453,743, forward strand.
ACGTCTATTATGCAGAGAACTCAGAGAATAGGGCTTCAGTTGTCTGTGTTGACTCCCTGCCTTAAAAAGCCATCTGGAACACTAGTAGGAGCGCCCAAATATTAGTTCAACTTTTTCTCTCAGATACATGTACCATAATTTGGAGGTTTACGCTTCTTTGACTCCTTTTTTTCCCTTCTGTGTTTTGACTGAAGATTGGTCGACCAAGCGACGTGTGGTCTCTCGGATGCATCCTGTATATGATGGTGTATGGTCGGACACCTTTCCAACACATTACTAACCATGTTGTTAAGCTGCAATGCATTATGGATCCTTCGCACGTGATTGAGTTCCCAGATATCAATGACAAGCACCTGTTAGATGTCATGAAGGTTTGTTAAGTAGTCTCGCTAGTCATATCTCACTGACTGCCATTCTCTGACGTTCTTCACTTATTATGCCATTTGTTAGTATTGTGTAGGGTCGCTTTGGAAAGTACTATTGATTCTGGACGTCCTTGAAATGGCTTGGAAATCCGCCCGCTTCACGCACAGTCGCCTCACGCAGGGGCGCTTGCAAAGTTTACAATGTCGTGGAGAGCTTGTACCAGTAGTGTCTCCGACCTGTTAAACCTAAACAAAAATCAAGTTATTCATTAATAGAAATAGTGATTTCGATATACCACGGTTTGAAACCTTAACGACGAACAAAGGACCTGTGATGACCTAAGAACTAAAAAAAATTCACATACTCTAATCACGTTTAAGCATTAAATTCGTGTGGCTGACCTATCAAGTCTCATTGACAATAACTTTCATTGCTGCAGGCTCTCTGTAACAGCTGATTCGAGTATACAATATACCTGGCATTGTAAATTTTTAACTTTGGGGCTTGGCTAAACTACGAAAATTTGTTGCGGACGTAAATGTTTCCTAGTTAAGCCATGCGAGAAACGTTTGTTGCGGGCGCAAATCCTGCTTCTCGGACGCAAGGAAATTTTATTGAATCAAGTCAACAGTACCGGTACTTTGTCCACTATTTGGTGTATTTTGACCAAAACACAGCGGAATCTGCGTAACAATGGCCCTTTAAAGCCCATTTTTTTCAGTCGTCATATCAAACTTATTTCCCTCTGCATTGGACATTTACTCAGATACTTAGTTTTGAGAGGTCTAAAATAGGAACAAGGTGTATTTGAATGAACTTAATTGGGCTGATCTTACAAATAAGAACATATTTCAAATGTCAGGCTGAATGGATTTTAATACAACGAGGGTCTAATTTCCAAATTTCAGCCTGTAGGTTCTTAAGGCACTAGGTTCTTATACGTGAGTGCGTGTTTACTGTTCTATTATTATTCGACATAGCATTCTACAGTGCAAATATGCATCAAAACGGAATGCAAATATGACACATTATTACACTCTTCTGACCGCGCGCTAGGAAAAACACTTTCAAAAGCTTAGATTTAGGAGAAGATTACTGTCGTATAATAAACAATTTATTCAGTGAAAAGTTGTGTGATACGGCTGGGCATTTTAAAAACTGACTCGTTAAAATACTTAGTCGTATTACACAACTTTCCGCTGAATAACCTCTATTTATTTTAGTAGGCTAAAGTTACGACATTATGACCCGCTGTATTTAAACTTGTTTTCCAGGGCTGTCTTCGCCGTAATCCTAAAGAGCGTTACACCATTCCCTATCTTTTATCCCACCCTTTCATCAATTCTTCAGCACATGGTAAGATTTTTTAATTTCTTGAGCTGTCGCTTGATTTGTTGTTGATGTTAGTAAATTTTATGGTGGCCTAATGCATTCAGTTAATTTACTAGATATGTTTCTATGTATCCTCGCTTTCAGATCCTTTGGCAGAATTTATTGACTCGGATAAAATGTTTGACTGCTTGATGGAGTTCGCTAAAGCTGATGTCAACTCTCCTCGTTCAATAAGAGCTGTCAGTCAAGTAAGAATTTACGTTTTCAACATTGGAGCAGTTTCCAATTGAGTGTCGAAAGTATCTAGCGATTGCTTTGGTTTTGCATTGCTGCGCTTTGTGATTCTCGCGCCACTTTCGCAGCCAATCAGAAGTAAAACCAAAACCAATCGTGACTTGCCTGCACGCGTTTTCCCGCGCTTGGCGACGGCTACATGTATTTGCTTCGAGTTCTAATTGGTTCATTGGATTGTCTGCGTCTGTTGTGATTGGTTTTGGTTTTACGACACTATTGAGTGTGGTAAAACCAAAACCAAAGTAATCACTCTGACCAGTCACAACAGACGCAGACAATCCAATGAACCAATCAGAGCTCGAAGCAATTAAATGTCGGCGGCGCCAAGCGCGGGAAAACGCGTGCGAGCAAGTCACGATTGGTTTAAGTTTTACTTCTGATTGGTCGAGAAAGTGGCGCGAGATTTTTTAGCCAATCACAAAGCGTAGCAATGCAAAACCAATTGAAAGCAATTGTGTAATTACTTTTCACACTCAATTGAAAACTGCTCTAAAAACTGCTCTATAAGTTAGCCAAGTGGCAACCGCACTAACAGCCCGTTATATTGGTAAAGAAGATCAGGGGTCCATTTCTCGAGAGTCTCGATAACTTTTCGGGGTCGGAAAGCTCGGTTATGTGCGCAATGTTTACATTAAGGATTCAAATTTTGTAATTTTGAAAGCTAAACAATAAAATTCTAAGTTGGCGAAACAAGTCGGGCTGGTTTGCGGGCTAAACACTGCATCACCATTCTATAAATTCTTATTTTAAAATATCCTTCGATACTCGAGCGAAAATTATGTCTAAAAGTACTTATCAAAAAGCTGACTTTTAGTTGATTTATATTATCGTTCTTCAGAGCTTCTGTAAACAGCTGCTTGCTGGCAACAAAATCAGCATCTCATCCGCTGTACCCAGCAGGCCCTTTGGTCATGTCCATTCCCAGCATGCAGTGCCATCGTGCCAGGCCCCAGACCATGTACTGAGCCGTAAGCCTTTGGTGGGAATTGATGTACAAGCGTTGAACCAGGCGCAGAAGGCTTTAAAACCACCTCACGCGTCAGGAAACGACAAGTACATGAAATGGAACACGACTAAACAGGACAAGGTACTTTAAAACAAAAACACGTTATTGAGCAGGACAGGTTACTGCACGTGTTATGTGAAACTTAGGTAAAACTCATGTATATTCCTTACGTAAAACAAAATGCTCTATTCTTAATCTTTGATTTTAGAAAGGTTCCTTTAACTCTTATGTCCAGCTTAGTTTTTAAAACTTGGCTGCATGGAGCGTGCAATTCCAAAAGCCCATCATGATGGAAAGCACTTGAAGGGATAGATGAGAGGGCCCAAGACTCCTTATTGAGACTTATATGACGTAATGTCGACACTTAGAATTTTATTACTCGTGGCGAAGCACACGAGTTGTAAATCCGGCTTTGACTTTTCTTATTTTTTTTTCGTGTCACATTAGCGCATGCGAATTTATGCACGCATATTTAAGTCTATGTCGACGACTATATGGCTTTCGGTCATGAAATACATACCGTAAAATCTCTCCGTGTGTTGACTCGAGAAGCAAGATAAAGAACTACAGCGTACAATTGCACATTTTCAAGACAATTCAAGGCATTCATGGATGGATAGGACCGTTTGATATTGTGTTCGCCGCTTATTCCTGTGGGATTTTTGCTTTGGCAAGTTCTGTGTTTTATATTTTAAACTTGCCATTTGCTTAGCGATCGAGCTCCGGGTCGAGCTTAAGTGTCAGCTACTGAATCTAGTGAACTAGTGAATGCAGTGTAGTCTTACTTTTAAACCCGTGTAAACGTGAAAGCATGATGAACGGGTTATCGGCAACGGTGTTTAAATAAAATTCACTCTCTCACTCACTCACTCACTCACTCGCTCCCTTCCATCAGCTATAAACTTAGTGAGCAAATGCTTTGTTACGAACACGTTTCGTAACAGGAATTCAACGTGAATCCAACGATAACAATAATTAATTTGATGTAAACGAATATAGACAACAATAAGCTTACAGATGTTTCGCATTTGGAGTTTTTAGCGCAACATTAAAATCGATCTGAAAGGATTTTGCAACCTAAACACGCGTTCTGATGCGTATCTAGCTTAAAATAATAAAATTTAGTTTCTGGGTAGTATGTGTTTTTGGACAGCGCAGTGGATTGAATTTGTGCTAGCCTGTGAACAGGCTTCTTTTTGGGGAATCGGGTTATGTTAAAATCGGCGAGCGAAGCGAGGACTGGAGAAGAGGGAAGGGGCGGCGACTGGAGAAGAGGGAAGGGCCGCCCCTTCCCTCTTCCTCGGTTCGCGCTCGGCTTGCTTCGCTCGCCGATTTTAACCTAACCCAATTCCCCAAAAAGAAGCCTGTTCACAGGCTAAATTTGTGCCTTAGTCCCGGACGACCCGAGTTCGATTCTCCATAAAGTCCTTTTGTTTTCCTCTTTTTCTTTTTTCAAACTAGACATTATGAAAGTGATGTACTTTTTTTTTCGTTCGTCAAAAATCCTTACGTTTAATTTAAAAATATATATATATCGAACCGTGTCAGTGTGAAAACGTAAGCTTACAGCAATATTGCGTTACGCGTTATGCGTAAGCATTTCTTCTTCTCGGATTGGCTCTTAGGAGCCTTTGATCAGACATCATTTCAAGCTTTAATGTTTCTCCGTAAAAGCACTCAATTCACTCGGGAATCAATGCTGCAATGAGTTAAAGGCGCCACGAGTTCAAGCTGTGTACAGCTTCTTGTTTTCAATAAATTTTTAAGTGTAAAAAAGAAAATCTAAAATCCCCACTCAGGATTGAACCTGTGACCTCAGCTAGGCTTAGGCATACATAGTCTACCGTACCACCTAGGTTCTCGGGTTGCTTAGTCCTAAATTTAACTACATAAACTGCTAACTGTAACTGAAAGCTAACCAGTAACCCCGTTATATAAGTCTCAATAAGGTGTCCCATTTTCCTGTTGGGCCCTCTCATCTATCCCTTCAAGTGTCCTCCCATCATGATGACAATAGCAGGGTTTTACGTTCGTTTGTTTCATTATTTTGGATAGGCGCGAGAGTAGCACATTGTCTTAGAAATCGTAGGATGATTTTCATTTTATTGTTGGGAATAGCACTGTGGCAAATAAATAAACTGTTTTCCATATAAATTAACCTGTTAAGCCGTCATCGCTGACATGGCCGACTAAGAACTAATAAAATGCATTTTTGCAAAGTACCAGATACATCTACTTTTATGTAACAGTCATGTTTTTTTTGTTTGTTTCTGTGTAGGAGAACGCGGATCTAAACCTAGTATTGAAGCGTGAGCTTGCTGAAAAATACAGGAATGCAGTTCCTCTTGACACATCCGAGTCAACATTTGGTAGGTATTACTGGCTACTCTTTTTCGCAATAACCGCTTTTGCTTCCGCGAAAATCCGATTTCACTGCAGGGTGTAGAACCGGTATTTTTAAACATGATACTTGTCCATGATTCGCCTTTATGATTAGTCCGTCATAATTCGCTCATGACAGAAAACATTTAAATCCCAGTTTTTCTTTCTCTTTGCTGCTGTCAACCTGACTCTGAACTTGTGTCATGGACAAATTTTCTTCAGTTTCTTGATCATGGAGAAATGGTGACCTAGACCTTTTTTTTATTAAAAACGTTACTTTTGTATCTTTGCAGAACAATCATGGAACACAACGACTGGAAGATGAACAACCAACTGAAAATAGCTGGAACGACTGTGCTTTGTTCAGATTCTCTTCTACTATTTTCCCTCTCCCACGTTTTTTTTTTTTCTACATTGCAATACGCTTTTCTGTATTTTTTTAATATGAAAAACTCTTGAACACCTTTAGATACACCAGTATAAGAATTTTTGGCCCGTTAAAAAGGAGTTTTTTACGAGTAGGATAATAATGTGCGATCAGGTCCAATTATTCACTAATTTTCGTTTTTCATATTCCGCGAGAATGACCTGTGGCAGTAGGACTAAGTTAGTAGTAAAATTAATCAAGAGACCCCTCATAAAATAATGGCTGCGAGGAAAGAGACCGTCTTTATAGTAATTTACCTGCATTTCAAAGCAGACCAACATGAAACGCTGGGCTGGGTTGTTCAAAACACGGTTACGCGGACGTTTTTTCCCAAAGTTTTTCGTCTATCAGTTTCGACTGTGACACTTCGTCTCCTTTAGCTACCAAATAAATTTTAAAACATTTCCAACAAGAAAGTGAAATCCGTGGATAACGTTTAATCCTGGATTGGCGATAATCTGGTTTTGATCTATCATCAGCCGAGCCAAAACACGCGGAACTAAGAAAATTAAGTGTTTTTGTTGCTTACATGCTCGTTACAATGATATTTCCTTTTTTCTCCGTCGTATGTTTAGATACCTTTCTATATAAGTTATCGTTTAGCTTAAATTAATTAATGTAACCGATATCCAATTTTAGATTTACGAAATTTAAGGGTGCGTTCGATTGGGAAATCCGGATTTCGATTTTGAAATCCGGATTTCTGATTTCCCCCCAAAAAAACCGCAAAATCCAAAAACGGATTTCCAATTACCAAAATCCTTCTCTGCGATGGATTTCCGTGAACAATGGAAATCCGACACCCGGATTTAGGTTTTGAAATCCGGATTTCAAAATCGAAATCCGGATTTACCAATCGAACGCACCCTGAGAACCAGTTATGCAAAACCACGCCCAAGAGGTTAATTCTGGGGTGAAACAAGTTCATCCACAAGTGACTTACAGTGCGTCACACCTTACCGTGAGCACCCAACAAACACTTTTACAAGTTAGCCAATCAGAGAGCGTAAATTTAATTGACGAGCGCGCCTCCTCGGAAAGTTAGCCAATCAGAGAGCGTAAATTCAATTGACGAGCGCGCCTCCTCGGAAAGTTAGCCAATCAGAGAGCGTAAATTCAATTGACGAGCGCGCCTCCTCGGAAAGTTGAGCACGATCAAATGTAATCTTGTCGCTTCGTGTTTATCACAGGATTGTAAAGTTAGTTTCAAAATACGAAGATTTTATTTATTGTAAGAATTAGCAGGTGATATCGTGGAAACTTGTTGGGTGATCACGGTAAGGCGCGTCGCATTATAACCGCTATTTTAAGCAAAGATACCCGTATAGACGCACTGATACCGTTTTTAATCCCGACATGAATGTATCTCTGGGCGTTGGTTTCGTCAAGGAAGAACGCTGCTTTTCTGCAGCCTGACAACCCGCGGGATGACGCGTCTTCGGGAGAAACGGACAGTTAGTTTTTCGGCATGCATGCTCGCGTGCTTGTTCGATGCTTCGTACCTGCCCCGCGAGACTAAGAGAAAAAAACGACTGTTGAGTGGTCTAAACGTTCGGTTGTTAAGTACTAATGCTTACGTTCATAAACTGAACTGTCAAATGTTTTGTTTCTCAGTAAGAAACAAGGAAAACTGAGTAAATAGAAAATATTAAATGACAGCACCTAATGTAAATAAAAAGCTGTTCTGAGAAGATATTTGTTTGTTTCTTTTATTGGTTATTGCGGCAAGATGAAGTGCATAGTGGTGGGGAGCAACAACTTTCTAAAGCTGTTACAAGGTGTCTGTTCTCTCAAACTTATACTCTTCCATCTTCAATATAATTCGTTATATTTGACATCGTACTATATGGAGGTTATTCAGCGAAAAGTTTACATTTACATTTACATTCATTAAGTCGGCAAAATCCATGGGATATCACGCCAACTATAAATAAAATATAAGAAAAATCAAGTTGTGTGATACAGCTGAGTATTTTTACGAGTTAGTTTATATTTTTCGAACCTTTAGGCAAGAGAAAATAAAAACTGACGAGTAAACTGAAATGGCCAGCCGTACAGTACACAACTATTCGCCGAATAATTAACAACTATTCACCAAGGTGGAGGTGGGTAGTGGTGGATATTTACCGAGCCGCGAACCCACCTACACTGAGGTGAATAGTTGTTTTAGTATATACTGAAACAGTGAGATAATATAACGAAAATGATGCTTTTTAACTCATTTATTCCTGTCAACGATTACAATTTTCGCGCGCAAATTGCTGGGAGGTGAATAGCACTTGCTATTCCGAGTTTCAGTAGCCAATCAGAGCGCGCTAACAATGCTATCCACTGTTTCAGTATATACTAATTATTTATTATAGGACAGTTAATTTCTCATATTAATCAAAGTTTTTGAAAGTGTTTTTCCTAGCGCGCGACCAGAAGGGTGTAGTAACGTGTGTTACTTGTACTCGGTTTGATGCGCATTTGCACTCTAGAATGCTATGACGAACAATGGAGGTTATTCAGCGTGAAGTTGTGTTATACGGCTCAATATTTTTATAAGTCAGTTTTTATCTTTTCGAGCCTTTAGATCAGTTTTCATCCATTCGGTTACATTTTACTTTTTCGAATTAGGTAAGCGATTACTTATTATTTATTATCTTCAATCAAAGTTTGGCTGCATCCCCGACATTTTATGTCCACGAATTGTAGCTAAGAATTTGCAAAACCTAAAGTGAAACCGTAAAATTATGTTTGTACTCGATGCGCCATCATTGCCAATATTTTTTCACACCAATGAACCGGTAAACGTTAGTTTTCATATGTGATAATATAAATTATTGCTGTCTCAGATACATACTGTAATTTTTATTCGAAAAAAATAGAAACACGAAAACTTCTAAAATTAACATATTTATGTTTGATAACCCGCTGTGGTAGACGTTTCCGAGATCACTTTAAAAAATACAGAAATAGAAAAAAGATGTGTAATTCAATTTTCTACATCCTATAATGACCTGAAACAATTCTCCAAGATGTTCTTTCCTGTCAATTTTCAAGCCTTTGAATTTTTTCGCCTTTGTGTGTTTGTTTTTAAGTGTGACGTTATCACTTAAACTTACACGCGCATCACTTAACGCAATATCAATTCTCGTATCGTAACGAAAAATAAACTGATATAATTATGTAAATGTTAGGGGCGATCATCACGAATAATGTTACCTAATCAATATTATATATAAGGCAAAGGCGACCTCTATTTATACACGGTTTTTTTTCTTTAGATTAACAGATAATCAGTTGTGCAGCGGCGTAGTAAATAATTACGCTGACAGTTTGTATGAACTGATCATATTTAATAGATAGTTTAAGAAAAAGGAAAATATTTAAATATATCGAGAATACAAGAAATGCTTTGCTTTATTCACCAATTGATATGAAGCTATATGACGCCGCGGTATACTGAATTGTTTACTAAATCCCACATTTATAAATTCTTAAGTCTGAGAATCAAGATCAGAGAGTCAAAGATTTTACTTCGTTTTTTATCAATATATAAGTGTTAGGGGTTTTTATGTTTCCGCTGAAGTCTCCATATAATCAACCGTCCATTTAATACAGGCGCAGTTCTAAAGCACATGAGAATACGAGACTCACCAATTGATATGACGCCGCGGGATACTGAATTGTTTAGAAAATCGCACATTTCAGTAAAAAATTCTCAAGTTGAATTAAGATCAGAGAGTCACGGGTTTTATTTCGGTTTTTTTGTGTTGTAAGTGTTATGGGTTTTATATTTCGACTGAGTTCTTCATAAAATCAGTCGTCCGTTAATTCATTCGCATGCGCAATTCTAAAGCACATGGTTATGGTGTGAATATAAATTTGGTTGCCAACGCAACCCTTCCGTGGTTACTCAACATTGAAACTGAAAAACGCTGACTAAGACTCTTTGAATCTAAATTTAGTAAAATGCAGCTAAAAATAACGTATGGAGAACTAAATATAGCTCAAAAAATGCGTGAGGCGTTGATTAGAAGAGTGCGTAGGAGGCTCAAATAAATAGAAGTGACCAATAAAAAGCAATTTATCATAGTCAAGTTTAACTTTTGAAGCGAACTTTTCAATTTTTATGCGCCTATTTTAAGAGGAGAAACTTTTTCTTAAAACGCTTTATTAAGGGTTTCCAGCCTCACCAACCCGCTTTCAGATGCTTCTTAAATCAACCAATCGCATCGCAGCAATTTCAAGAAGTTGAATGATATCGTCAAATAAGCATTTCGTTTTCTCGAAATTTTAATTCTCACTAAGCCACTATTTAAAACAAAAGTGCCCAGGATAACTTACACAGAGCGAAAATAAGAGTTAGATTTCACGAAAAAGTAGAAAAAAATCAAAACAAAAATGTGGACTGTAACCATTAACTTTGAGATTCACTTCATTGGCGTTCTGGAGACAACAGGCGCGCTTGCTATTTTCATGGTTGCCGTCATCTTGTTGATTAAGCGAGGATACGGCAGATTATTCACGCCAATAAGAGATGGGAGATGTACTATCTTAGCAAGTTTTTGGGAAAGAAAACCTGTTCCTGAGGAAAATGAAGACAGCTGCTCAGTTACCAAGGTATAACACACATTTATGGAAGAAGAAAAAACAAGAATGAAGGGTTTCTTTTTTTTTCTTTTTCTTTAGGAGCAGACTGTGGTATTTATGTGTACAAAATTAGCAGAAGTAGAATCGTGTACATACTTTTTTTTTGGTGTAATGTCGAGTTTGTTTGTGGTAAAGATTACTGGTCTTCAAAGAAAGGAATCCAACAAAGTAAATGGAAAGTTATTTTCAATTCAGTGGCAAAGAGAAAGCAAGTTATAACAATTTAAGAGAACTTAAATTTTGTCTTGCAAATAAAATGGTAGACTGTTAAACAGTTTGTATACATTATTATGGCTAGGTTTCTAGTTACTCGAAAATACTAGTTGGAACTACAAATTAAATTGTGTTATTTTTTCTGTTACTTTTCAGACTCTATCTGGTTGGACTTCTACAGCCTTGCCTGCAAAACTTGAAGTAATAAAAATCGACAACAAGAATCAAGACGTTATTTCAGAGGATTATAAACGTCTTTGGAGGAACACCATGTACGAAGCATTGTGATTAGAATGGGACTCATGGACGGCCAAGCTGAAACATTCCACGTGCTTAACCGTTAATTCTTTTTGCTGTTTACAGTCTATAATTACCAAGATTACTCTCTTGTTTCAGTGGTTGTCCGCGCGAGGCCTGAAGCGGGGTTCTCGTAATCCCCGACGAGTGTGATCCGATGCCCCTTAAAATCAGAGGCCCGAAAACTATGTTATGTAGAACATTTACCAAGAAAAATTCTCTCTTTGTTAATTTTGAAAGCTAGGCAATAAAATCTTACGTTTACTTCAGAAGCTGGGCTGTTTTCGGGCCAAAAAATTCAAAGCCAGGAGTTTATCTAAAGTCCCGACATTGAATCTTTCGAGCCCAAAGTCTATGTCTGCCACCAAGGATTCCATTTTTGTTGGTTTTGAAAGTAAAACAATAAAACGCAAAGTTGCAGGCTAAGAACTACATGTACACCGCCATGCGATAAAATCTGAATTTCACTAAAAATAGCTCTTGAGCCCGAAATGTCTTCTGGACTGTGGAGAAACGCACTCTAGGCTAATTTATCATACTCGCATAAAAACGTAATTGTGTTTACTTAATTTCCATGTTTCATCGCCAAATGCCACCAAATATACAACTGAATTGTATAAAAAGGTTCTATACAACCAAACATAAGCAGTAGTTTGGAGATAAAGTGCAGGATTACAAGGATGGAAGTGGATTACAGTTCATCAAATTTGATTTCATGATCGGCGGTCAAGAAATCAAAGTTTCCATTCTGGTGGAATTTTGAGATTCGGTCAGTTGAAAAAGTGCCGAAAAATTCTCCCCTAGCTTAATTGCTGTAAACCCGACCTCTATTAGGTGGTCGCGGTCACCTTTTCCTAGGTTTCAACGAGTTATTTTTATTGTTTTTACCTGTGCTAAATGATCACTTTGTTAAGAGAAACCAATTACGTGTACACATGAAATACGTTTGTGTGTGGCTTGCTGAAAAGCAAATTTTGAATTTCTATCATCATGAAGATTAAAAGAGGTATAAAACGCTTTGCGGTCAAATTTGTCTTGCCGTGGATCTTCCTCAACGTTAAATTCGTCTTTACTTCGTTCCCCTTGAAAACAACCTGTAAAACCCGTATTTTACAAAATGGTCAACCTGTATTAAGCGTTCAGGTAACCATTCCCCAAGGTTTGACTCGCGTTAAAGTTATTCATGCTGATTTTTGCGATTTTATTCCCCAAAGAAGACTATGTATAGGCTAAAGTATTTCGTATTTCCAGGAAGATATTCTTTTTTGTACCAGTTTTAAACAATTAAGCCTATCTTCTACGTTTATATTGACTATAATTGAAGCCTTAAATTTTTGGGTCAAATATTATTACTTCTCTTGCGAGCATTGCGTTTCATAGAGATACTGCACGATAACACAGTACCACTGCGGATCATATCTGATCTAGCTTGTAGAGACCCAGTGGTGTAGTGGTTTATAGCGCGTCAAGAAGGTCAGCTGTTCCAGTCCTGGCACGCATGCGTTTCTTAAAACTCCCGACGACTTTTCGGCCCGAAAGCGATTTTTGAAGTTCAATCTCTTACAAGTTGCGGTGTAGTTTTTTGCCCGAAAACCAGTGCAAAAAGTCTCTCGTCGATTTAAGATTTTATCGGCCAACTTTCAAAACGAACGAAAATTGAATCTCTTTCGGACCCGAAAAGTCATCGGGAGTTTTGAGAAATGCACTGCCTGGCATGGCTTCTCATCTGCTGTAGTTGCATTGTTTCCGAGCCGCCACGGGAAATTTGCTCAACATTTCTTTCTTCTTCTAATGTACTGTAATATGATTCTACTTATGAATCTGTATACGACGCAAGTGTGAACATTCACGGATGAAAGTGCTTTTTATCCAAAAAAAGTTATTTTCCTTGTGTCATCTCGGCCGCTTTTAGGATTCCGTTAAGGGAAAAACATCAAAGGCATCCAACCGGATCATCTCTGTGGAATATTTTATCGTAAGACTTATTTGAATTTGCTTAAGATATTATTTTCTGCGGTAAAATGTCACTTCAAAGTCTCGTAACATAGAAAAAGCAAACGTCGTTTGTTTTCGGAGGCATAAAATATGTACTTTTGTGTACGAAACAAGTTCAGATAGGATTTATTTCCAAAAGCTGACAACAGCCGCTTGAAAATGTGTGGGCTTAGATCTTGATGATCCTTATACAGCTGTTTCGAGAAAGGTTGTCGGAAAAAAGCGTAAAAGTGCACGCGACAATCCAGAAAGGTGTTGTGGGTAGTCATCCACGCTATATCCCAAAAACTCATTTATCCCAATGGCCCGCCATCTAAGATCGTCCCTGTACGGACGAGGCATCGCGGGTTTCATGTATTCATTTGACTTATTAAAATTCATTGATCCTATCCCTTATTATTTTTCGGGATTGTCGCGTGCACTTTTGCGCTTTTTTCCGACAACCTTTCTCGAAACAGCCACTGGGAAGAACCCAAACATTTACAGCGCTGTTGGCTTTGAATTCACATTTTCTCCTTTAAAGGTTTCGATGTTTATCGCGTTTAATCGCCATTCTCGGTAATATCGATACAAAAACTGATGGAAATAGCGTCCATCGAAGTAGTATTTTCCTTAACTTTCGTCGGGATGCCCCAGAAACATTACCACGCGTGATAGGTGCGTGTCGCGGTTGCTTCAAAAAGCTAGACTTACAAACAACGCTAATGCTTCCTGATAACGCCCACAGTTTGTATGATTTAATAATTTTCGATAGTTCAAAAAGGAAATTGAAAACAAAGACACAAAATCAACAGACACCTGATGTGATACACGCGAAACAGACATGGTTTGCAACTGTCGGTTTGTTAACTTCGGCTCAACAGCAAAAGACAACTTGAAGTTTTTAACCGCTTTTGGTCACTGGCTGATCGAATCATAGTTATATATGAAATTGTATTATTTTACGTGTTTTGTAAAGTCAACATAATTTCAAATGAACCGTCAGTGTTTGTAACAGTTGGCTGATATAGCAAAAACAAATTTCTATTTAATCGCCAGACATAAAGCTAATTGCCGTCCATTCGCTTCAATACGTACCCTCTATATAGTTTTCTGTTTACCCAAATCAATAGCAATTAAGCCTCTTTAATTTGTCTTGAACGCCAGGTTGTCAGTTTGTAAACATCACGTATATATATATAACCACTATCAAAACCTTTCTTATTAGATAAACCCTGATGAAACATTTTTCTTTATCGAAGATTACATCCGATAGATTTGAATTTTAAAGTAAAGTAAACTACATTTACTAAACTACTGGAGTATGGACACCTGCTTGAACCTGGAAGCGGCTCTCAGAGTTTAACAGTGAGTTTAATATTAGAACTATTTTGCATTTGCACACGGCACATTTTAATACTAAATATAGCTCATATAACGTGCGTGCGATATTGATAGGTGTTCGGGTAGGAGGCTTTAAGAAATGAAAAGATGTGTATAAGATAATTAAGTTTGTTATCACGAATTTGTTGCCACTGATTTCTATCTTGTTTTAAGCTCATAGTTTGCCGTCAGTGATTAAGTCACCGTAAGAAAATTTCGCCCGTTTCCAACTCGTCAACTATTATACCGTATTTCTTTACGAATAAACGTCTGTTTAACCGTGAGCAGACTGTGAGCATGCGCAATGTCTTCATTGTCAGTCGGCCGGCCGCATGAATTTCCGGCGTAAACATCCAAATTCCCAGCCCAAATTTTGCCCAAATCCCAGTCCCAGCAGTGACATTCCAGAGTATGTTCTTTTCGGGTTATTACAATAGCTTTATTTGCATGACCATAAAATTCATACAGTATTGCAAAGGCTTAACAGATCAAGAGGCTATCCGTAGCCTATACTCGTACCGATTAATGTACGTTACTCGCGGGGAACATTTACGTAACACAAATAAACAAAACAAATACAAACCAAAATTAGTTTCGCTTCCGCTTGCATGCGCGCGTATTCTCGTACACAGAACTAATGCGATGCACAAATAAGAGACGAAAACAAAAAGAATAAAAAGAAAAACGGAGGGCAAATTTTACCTTGTTACCGTATCCGTCACGAGTAAACAGCAACAAACAATAAAACCCAAATTTGTTTCGCTTTTGCTTGCAAAACGACGCCGATTACACCGAATCCCACCGTGGGCTCAAAATTTCTCGCAGTGCATGCGTGCGTATTCTCGTACCCGAATCTAACGCAATGCACAAAAGTAGATACGAAAACACGGAGGAAAACAAGGAGAAATACGGAGGCCAATCCTTAACTCGTTGCCGTACCGGCACGAGTAATTAAGAAACAACAATAAGAAAATGAAGAAAGCAAAAGTACAATTAAGTAACATCAGTTTCAGTCGATAACAGATTATTGCGGAAATGTAAGCATGAAGAGATGAATTTCATAATTTAAATATTAACAAAATAATTAGGGGAGTTCATTAATGTTTTAGTTGCTTCTATTGGAGAAAGCTGATTGATATTCGATAGATGACACTCTATTTTTATGTAAAACCCGTCCCTGAGAATTGCGTATTTAGGACATTGGAAAAGGAGGTGAATTTCATCTTCAATTTGTTACACCCACAAAAAGGGCAGAGTCTATTTTCCCGAGGGATTTTATTATATCTACCAATTAATTTCAATCATTAGTTTATGATTACTTATTCGAAATTTTACTAATTCTTTCATTTTATTTGACTTCCTTGTAAAGTCTAAATAATAAGAAGGTGTATATTCGTTCTTAAAGGTGTTATAAAATTCGAGTTTCTTAGAATGTTGAATAGTATGTTGCCAATATGGGCCGGTCCAATATAGAATATACTTTTGTTGCATTAAGTTTACATAGTGTTTGATCTTAGCGTCAGTTAAGAAAATAGGGTCAAAATCAGGCAGATTATAGAATTCGGACATCCTCATAAGATTAGAATAGAAACTATTTTTACCGGAGGAATGAAGATCTGCCGACATTAAATAGATCTTTTTAACAACAGAGTTATTGTCCTTACTTTGAAGATATAAGGTGTAATTAATTACTTTCTTATTAATGGCTATAATAAGAGGAAACCTTCCAAATTCAGCTCTACATGCCACATTTGATGCTTTATTGCTTACTTCTAGATAACGTTTGCAGAATTGTAAACGGACTTTTTCAATCTGTGAACTGTCCCACATCACGTGCCACATCACGTGCACGTGTTTCCGGGAACAAGGAGCCCACATTGTATCGCAAAGATGTCTCGCAAATTGAAATGTAGATGGACAACGCCGATCTAAACATTTAAACGCATGGGCAAAACCATGCTGAAAGAAAACACAGCATATCGGATCTGAAAAGACCTACGGTCCCAAAATATATAGAAATAAAAGTAAACTGCAGGTCTTTTGCAGGTCCCAAAATATATAGAAATGAAAGTAAGCTGCAGGTCTTCTGCAGGTCGTTTGCGATCTTCTGCAGTTTACTTTAATTTCTATATATTTTGGGACCGTAGGTCTTTTCAGATCCGATATGCTGTGTTTTCGTTCAGCATGGTTTTGCCCATGCGTTTAAATGTTTAGATCGGCTTTGTCCATCTACATTTCAATTTGCGAGACATCTTTGCGATACACTGTGGGCTCCTTGTTCCCCGAAACACGTGATGTGGCACGCGTGTTTCGGGTGACAAGTGAGTACATAGTACGGAACCTGATATTGTGAACGGATCATTGTGCAATCTATTTGAGCTGGCTTTCTATGCTGGCGACATTTAGATCGTTACACCGTGCTGATGAATTGCAATAACAACGAAACAATTGTCCACGGTTACGATCCTACTTTATCGGTTTCTGTCGTGATGGTGTCTCGCAAATTTTACTTTTTACATGGGCGGGTCAGATCTTGCAGTTCATTGTTTTTGTACAGACATGCGGCCAAGGTTCAAACCACCAGTGAATGGAAGTAGAGCAGGTAAAAACAAATTGTGCAAGATGGACAAAAGTAAATTATTTTTTATGGATTCTCTAAGTACTCATCTGTAACAATGCCTTCTTCAGTTCTTTATCTTCTTTACAATTTTCTGTGTGTATTACTAGATTATTTGTGGAAATTACTTGATTTCTACGAATACTGTTGGCAGAGATTCTGCAATGACCAGTATTCGCCCCCATGTTACCTCGCGATAGTTTGAAAAATCTCAGTCATTGCTGCACCGCTGTGCAACTAAATCACTGACACGCAAGGGCAGAAAATCTCTCAAAGGACTATGAGCGAAATGTCAATGCACTACGCTGGTTTCGTTTATTAAGACTTTTACTGAATCAATTTTTTTTAGTATCTAGCCTTTCTATGAGTTTAGGAATGTTATTGAGCGTTAACTATACATGCTGTGTAATGTATAGATTTGTTTCCATTCCCAACTTTGTGTTTGGGATCCCAGTCCCAGTGACCTAAATCCCATTTCCCAGTCCAAAAATAGGCAAATCCCAGTTACCATTCTACCCCTTCAGGACCCTCGATAAAAATTCGGAGAACGACAGAAGTGACGTAAAAAAAAGTCCGATCAAGTTCAGGGTTTTTACTTTGAGAGCTCATAACTCATAACTTTTTCCTGACTCTACGAGTTTGCTAAATCATTTTACGATTTACTGAAAACGTTTCAAGCTTTTATGAAGCGAGGCATGTTGAGACTGGTCGAAAACCGGTTTCACATGGCTTTGGTTTTGACGCACGCGCAGAAATTTGACAGCGGTGGACGACGCGGTGCGCTTACGTCAAACTCGCAACCTCGTTTCCAAGGCTTTTTCAACTGGGAAAAATCTTGGGAATGAATATTGGTATGGGGTTAAAAATGAATCCGAGGTACAACTGCTCACAAAGAAATCGCGCATTTCATGGAATTCCTAATACGTTTAAGGTGGTCTTCCACTCAGAAATACGATGTCAGGCTTGCAACCCTCGCTTTTTTGAAAATGGCAGAATTGAAAACTTTAAACCCTTGAGAATCCCATTTGGAAAGAATTGCACTGAATTCGAAGCACTAAACAGGTGAACATATAAGAAAACTGAACAGCAGTATACAATTTTCACCTGGCAACGGCCATAGCAACTATTGTTTACATTAGTAAAATGCCCTTAAAACGTGCTAAATGAATGCAATCAACCCCCCCCCCCCTCCCCGCCTATATTTTATCTAAAATCCATTGTCTAAACTTTAAGTTCATTTTTCTCAAATAAAACAAATCCACGGAATGAGAAACTTGTAAAAAAGATATCTCTCTCGCATTTTAGCCAAATTTGCTGAAATTTTCAGGATCATAAAAGTACATAATTCTCTATGTCGTGAACCAAAAAATCTCCGTTTTCTGGAACTATACTGTAGTGATTAAACCTTTGTTCTATTCTTATTTTGCACTTTTCACATTAAAGCCCCGCACCACCCCCAAAAAAAATGGAAACTAGTAAAAACTCACTGTTTTCCGAGGTTCAGAACCTCACCTGGATGAATCATTTATGCACAAAGTAAAGTTAACTCCATGGGCATCCAACCATTTGGCGGAAAGATATTATTTTTATAACAAAAAGCCTCATTTCAACTTAAGGGGCTGGTTAATAATTAACCAATGGGGAATTCGACCTAAAGTGACTGATTTTTTAACTCAGAGTACAAAACTATTAATCAGGATGGTAGAATTTTCCCGTAAAATTGTTTTGGATAAAAAATAAAAAATTGAGTGGAAGACCACCTTAAGGAAACTTATTCAAGACATGAGCTTTTCAGTTGTTAATTTAAGCTTGATGTTTGGGTAGCACATTCAATTGCTATGATGGACAAGTAGCGAAATAGCGTTCCGCCCAGATTCTAAAAATAGAATTGGCCCGCAGCATCATGGGATTGAAATACGTACAAACATTCAAGAACTGTGCAGGTAGCTACGAAAAAACAGGTGCTACGAAGCACTGTTCTTGGGTACAACTCGACAATTATCCACAACATGTACAGGAATCGCAAAAACTGGTGTTTCCGAGGCAGCCATTTTGAAATATTTGTCCGCATTTCGATCCCACAATGCAATGCTGCCAAATATGACGTCATCTGGGCGGAACGCTATTAAATGATACTTTGGTCACAAATTTCCATTTAAACGTTCCAAGGTCAAAAGACTAAAAGGGAAGTAGAACTGCTGGATACTTCATATTAAACAAACGTTTGAGCTGGTTCGAAGCTATTCAAAGTTATAATTCAACACATTGATACACTGCCCAAATATGGTAAAAAAGTTATCGATAGACGTTATGTCTACATGACATATAACCAGCGATGGCGGTAAATTTCGCATTTTGAAGGAAAGTGAAAATGACTGCTGCCTGCAATTTCGTGTTTTTCAGCGAAAAAGTGCGTGAACTATTAGTTAAAAAAGGGAAAAGAAAGAAAAAAAGAGAAAAAAAGAAAAGAGAAAAATACTGTTCACATGATTGGACAAAAAAAGGCGCGAAATTTTCGCATTGTCGCGGTCGCAGTGTTTCTTGGCGTAGCTGAATGAAAACTGGTTCAAAGTTTAACCGCTCGACAAGAAGTGAATGAAGGAGCACAATTTTCGTGAAATTCCTTTGGTAATCACCTCTGGAATATGATATAGACTTTATTTTTTTCTCAGAAAAGTTTCTGATCTCGTCATTACGGATGTGGGAGCTAAAAAACGAGCATTCCAAGTTTGTAAACAACATTGATCGACTCAGCTCGTACTTCGATGTTTGAAAATTTGGTGCTTATGGAAGGGACTAAAAAGCCAAATCAACTACAGGTACGATGTTGATCTTATTTCAGGCATGGTATAATCCTTTAGCTGTGAATTTTTGTAAGCTTACTGTCCACGCTGTAGTTCTTTCCGACTTTTCGCCGCTATGTTAATAGTTCGTAGCCGTGTGTTTGTTCAATTTGTTTTGATTCTGAATTGAACTTTTTAAGATACGAAACACTTGTAACTAAGACATTCTATGCCATTTTACTGTGTTTTAATTCTTGTAGTCACTACTCTGTCCCGTTCTTTGAGCAGACGAAAGCTCTTCGTAGAAACTGTCAACTGATTGTGTACGCTATTAAAAAAAAATTAATTTTAGCGTGGCAAAAGTTTTGGCATTCACTGCTTGTTGTTTACTAAGAAATGGTGCGAGGTAAAATATTGTAGTTAGCCTTTTTACTTAATGAAAGGTTGTATATCTCAATGATTTTTTCCCGAAACTGTGATTTGTTATCAATGTGTTGAATTATAAAACAGTTATAGTGTTCAAGCTTGCACAATATTGACAAAGGCGCCACTTTCATTCATGAACTGTGTGATGTTGCAAGTTTCGCGCGGTAAAACATCTGTAAGCTTTTTTTTTAAATAAAAGGCTTGTCGGCGATATTTTTTCTTCAAACTGTGCTTTGTTATCAATGTGTTGAATTATAAAACTATTATAGCGCTCAAGCTTGCGTGATATCGCCTAATTTTAGCCGACTCGGCCTACGGCCTCGTCAGCTAAGTATAAGGCGATATCACGCGCGCTTTCGCGCTATAATAGTTAATTAACACTGCTACATGGAGGTAAGCCTAATAATTCCAAATTTTAGTTGTAGTAGAACATGTCGGTTTGCATAATTAATAAAAAAAGATTAAACTTTTAAATCTTGTGAGTGCAAGCCGGTTTATATCATAGCCCGTTCACCTCAAACAGCCAAATTTAAAACAGTCGTCATGACACAATTCATAGCTTACTCGCTTGCATTTATTAATGATACCAGCGCGTGTTTTCGGTCAATTTCCGCGGCCACGTCTGTTGTGTTTTCATTTCTTTGAAAACTCTCACTGTCCCTTTTCACTCGTTTGTTTCCACGATAAAATGAACAGGAACTGTTATTATAAGTCACGTGAAAGAACGAAGAAAAAATATAATTTTAAATATGACAGCACTGTATAATTATACATAAAATGACAGAAATGGCGCCAAATATTCGCCGAGTAAATCGTTTTTTAATAAGTATCATTGGGATTGTCTATACCCACGCGATGAAAACTAAGGAGCAAGCTTATTATGAGTCGCCTGAAAGAATAAAGAAAAAAAATAGAAATTTAAAATATGAGAACGCTGTATAATTTTATATGAAATGTCAGAAATGGCGCCAAATGTCTGAGTAATTAAAAACAGTTTAAGTTTAAGCACGGTATAAACACATGCAATGAACAAAACGCTTGATGTTGATGATAAAAATCTTCAGTATTTAAGTGTCAATTCTACTAGCTTATAACATAGGGTACCAATTGGAGTTTTACGCCGGATGAACTTACGTCGTTGCGAGCTCTTCTGATTCTGTCTATTATTATAATTGTTACTGGGGGCTTTTCTTGCTATTTTGGAAGGGGCAGCGTTATGGTCTATCATCTGCAATATACGAAACGTTCTCAATATAGACTCAGAGAAAATGCTTATTTTTTGCCTCAGTAGAGCACTAACAGGTGGAAGTTTATCTAGGAAAAAATGCAAGTTTAATTATAATGACTTTACTGAAAGCATAAAGAAAAAATATAACTTTAAATATGAGAACGCTGTCAGTAACTATACATCAATTGTCAGAAATGGCGCCAAATATCCGCCGAGTAAACAATTCAAGTTTTTAGCAATTATGAGTCACCTGAAAGAAAAAAGAAAAAAATAATTAAAACTTTAAATGCAGTGAGAACGCTGTATAATGTGCAAGTTTATTGAAGGGATCATATAATATTCTGCTCGGCTTAAACGGGGGAAATTGAAACAACTACTTTCCACAAAGTTGATGTTGCTCAAATAAAATGCCAAAATTTACGGAATTCCTTAAAAATAGATCCTCACTGGTTTCTGTTTGGTGTGTGCGTTTTTTGCTTATTCTACAGAAAAAAAATAAACTTGTGTGGCTTTAAGATAAATAATAGAATCCTCAACAGCGTCGATGGCATTGTCGGAGTAGAAAGTGCTGGGTACTATTTTTATAAGTTATGCTTATGAGCAGTTACCTCGTAAGACAGTTTCCAAGTATGTGCTGTGTTAACACCGCTAGTAGAGAAAAGGAAGATTGAAGATCAAGTAGGAAAGGCGAACCTTGTAGAAATCAACAACACGTCTTGTTTGCCATTATTTTTATCAAAACGCACAAATTATACTCTCGGATTTGTTCAAAAAATTTCGGACGGAAGCAACATAATTTTAACATGATATTGAGAAAAAATGAGCTTTGTCACAAGCATAAAATGCTGCTTTTAATATCACAATCGGTTGTAAGCCTAATGGAAATCAAGTACAAAATTTCATATGGAATTCGCTTTGTATACCTTACTCTAGTCCCGGGGGGGTACTCAACAAAGTTTTGTACGGGGATGCTCCGCCCCGGGGTTCAAACCCTTACCCTTTCATATACCGTTTTTGACAGAAAAGGTACCCCTTTCATATACCTTTCATTGAAAATGGTACCCCTTTCATATACCTTTCAGTGAAAATGGTACACCTTTCATATAGCCTTTACGTGCGTCTGTTTGATATATTTTGAAAGACCCTTTTTATAAGACTTAAGTGGCAGTTTTCCCTACCTTTTTTTACGCTTCAACGGCCTGTTTTCGGTACCCTTTCCTATTCTTCGTGAAATCCCTACCCTTTCATACACTTCAACTCGTGAAATCACGACCCTTTGATATACCTCCAGCCTCGAAAAGGTACCCTTTTCGGGCGGAGCATCCCCATATAGCCCTTTATAGGGAGTACCTCCCGGGACTCTAGTCGAGACGAGACACGGCAAAGACGAGTTGGTTGGAGTTGATGGCCTTTATATAATGCTCCAAAGGAAGCGATGGGGTTAAAGGAGCTATGCCATGGGAATTTTGATGTTTTGAGGTCAGAGCTGCCCCAGCATATTAAAGCTAACAAGAACGACTCTTCAAGTAGTAAAGTTGGGCTTTAAGGGTCTTGTAAGTGCCCCTAAGGTACGAGAATTAATCCAAAATTGTTATGATTTGTTTTACAGTCGCTTTTCCGGTCACACAAGTTACTTCGTCATTTGAAACCTTTAATCAGTCTTTCACAATCACTCGTGCATGCAAGATCAACTTTAACTTCAAGTTCAACTTTATTACTTCCATTCATGTGTTGCTCGAAAAGAAAGAAAAGGAATCGTTCAGTATAGAATGGAACTCTCGCGGCCAAATCCGGCAAAAATGTAAGTTCCTTTTACTTGATGTGTTTCGTTTCGTCATTCATGAATGATTCCACTGCGTGGTTCTTATTTCGTTGAGCAGACATGTATAAGGTTAAATCACAAAGGAAAGTCAATTGCAGTTTGCATTGAAATATTCTGAAATATGACATGCACGCAGGGTCGCCTCTCATACCAAAATGTAAATGTAAATGCGCATTTCATAAGCAAGCAAATTACGTATTTGCAATACCACTAACTCCTCTTCTCCTTTTTATTCAACTATTTATACATGAGCTTGAAGTTGCTATGTCAACTGATATGACGTCACTAACATTTAGCCGCAGGCTACAAACCACTTGAAATCCACAAAAAGTGCCGGAGAATAAAAGTGGATTTATAGGTCGGGAAGACTTGGCATTCTGCCCGACTAATTACCTTTGTCATACATGAAATGCCTATATAACACTAAGAGGAAGATATCAAGTGAATTTTCTAAAGAGAATCCACCATGATCTCAGTTTTAGCGAGTTTTCCAGTATTTTGGCAGCCTTGTCCAAGGTTGTGCCTAAATCATACCGTCCAGAAGGACGTCGGACACCTTATTGAGACTTATATAACTTAATGTTGAAACTTATTTTTGCAATAAATTTTTAAGTGTAAAAAAAAGGTTGTCGTTTTCACTGTTTAAAGTTTAATATATTACCAATACACTGCCAACTCACTAAACGTTTTGAAAGTTTACTAACAAAGTTCTAAGCGTTTGAAAACTATGAACTGCAGAACTGTCGGCGCCATTTGCCAACACAATTTTGCTCAGGCACGAAGCGATTTGGTCAGTTTTCAACGAAAAAAAGCTCATTATTTTGAAAAGGATGAAAATATAGTTACATAAACTAACTATTTTATACATCCTTGCCCATGTTTCCACTTATATAATATTAAATGAAGTCCCACTAAATAAAACGAAAAATGCCTCCGACGTTTGACCGTGGTGAAGGCGGCGCAAAAAGAAAAAGTCCGGGAAAGCCTGGGTTTGACTACCAACTTTTATGGGGAACAATGGGGAACCAGATAGTTTCTTGACAAATGAAGAAGTCTCTCTTTCTTGCAGTACTTCAATGTAGTTTATTCTATAATTATAGCCTCTAACTTCAACTTTTCATGACAATGTCTTCTCACAACCTAGCTAGTCTAAGTCATGACTGGACTTTAGTTTTAAAGTAACTAATAAAATATATATATAAACGATAAGATAGAACCAATCAAAGAAAGTGTGTGGCTTACTACATGCCTGCGCACAAGACAAATTAAAGCACTAAGGCCCAGTTCAAACGTCGAACTTCACATGTGCCGAACCTAATGCAAATTAGCAAGAACAATAGATTTTGTTCATTTGCATTAGGTTCGGCACATGTGATGTTCGACGTTTGAACTGGGCCTAAGAAACCAAGACAATGGCACACTAGAAAACTGTTTGTTTTGCCAAATTGGATTCGGGCAGCAACGGATATGACTAAAACAAATGTCCAGGAATAATGAAGACTTTATCAACACCATTCAACGGACTAAAATAAACTTGCTAAAGATACAATACAACAAACTTGGCAGAAAAGATATGTTGCCGCAAGATCAGAAGGCTGATTTGCAAGCTAAAGTACACTATAGAGTGTTTTCTCGTGACGTCAAGGCGGCCATATTGGTGTCCCAAAACAATGAAATGGCGGCCATATTGGTGTCCTAAACGAATCCTATGAGACTTTAGCTCTATTCTTATTCAAACATTTCCTATTGTTTCAGCACTCCAATATGGCCGCTGGTCACGTGAGTGAAAACACTCTATTAAATAATTTTTACTAATTTTAAATTTTAAATCAGAAATTTTAAAAGTTATCTAATCCGCTTCGCACTAAGCAAGGCAAATTTGCAGTAAACAGCAAACATTTAAATGTAATATAACTGAAAGAACTATGCATGAGAGAAGGGGGAATAACTTCGAGTCATAAGTTTTTACGTGTTTCCTATTCTTCCTGTTATGTTTTTTCTATACTCAGTTTTTCATATTATGTGTAGAGCTTAGTTTATCTTATAGTTTGTATCAGGAGGGCCTCGGTTGCAATTGGAACGAAAGTTCTGTTCCTTACTCCTGTCACACTTTAATTTATTTTCCATTTGTTCTTGTATATAGAGGGTCGTGAAAGGGTAAAATGAGAACTGGGATTAGCCTTATTTTGGACTGGGAAAATGGGATTTACTCACTGGGACTGGGATTTAGCCACTGGGAATGGGATGAACAATTATAAAATGGGAATGGGATTTCTTTTCTTCAGCGGTCTTTGCTCCAATATTTTGAAATAGAAAAATAAAATTTCGTAGCAATAGACCTTGCACTCCTCAGTAGAGACAGTAGAGACCGTGAAATCAGTATTTTTCGCCTTCGCGCCTGCGGTCGAGGGTCGTGAAGGGGTAAAATGGGAACTGAGATTTGGGCCAAATTTAGGCTGGGAACTGGAATTTGGTACCCCCCTTCACGACCCTCTATATATTATGTTGATTGCTTGCAAATTTTTTTTTTTTAATGTGACAAATTCATTAAACTAAACTAACTAAACATATCATCTGTATAACAATCGTAAGTTAGATTAGTTTCTGCAAACTGAACCGAGAACACCGTTGCAGCATGAGCTTAATGGTAATATCTTAATGGTAATGCTTAATATCTTTCGATAATGCACATTTAACAAGAAACACTGGTACTGAAATTAATCTTATAATAAAACCAAAACCAAAAAAAAATTAATAAAACACAATAATCCTTGTGGTAACTTTTACAAACGTGTTCATGCTATTTTTCCACGTTTTAGTTCTTTAACAAGTTTTGTATTTTTTTTTGAACGGAACACTCAGCAATATTTAGTTCCCTTCATGTAAAAATGAACGCGGATATTATTTCTAACTTGACTTACTCCAATTTGCATATGAAGGGTCGACAAATGCGTTTTCACTTCAGTTTATATTTATTTGCATGAAAAGTGTCATGTTATACACAAAAACGTCCATATAAAGACTGAAACGTCGGAAGTCGATGTCTTCATTAATAATATAAACCCGGCCCAAGGGTTAATACTGAGTGATATTGCCTGGGTAGTAAATATACAATTTTCAAATAATTTTAATTTTTGACGTTACACCTTCCTTAACTTCAAGCTGCGCAAATATAAAATACCAACCGTTTACATTTATACTCTAAACGAGTTCTTATGGATTACCCAGCAACAACAGTCTCCAACCGCATTTTTTATTCTAAGCAAAGCCATTAAAAGATGCCTTCATCAGTGCATACAATATGAGTTTTGTACGAAACAAATGAAATGATAATAGCAGTTTTCCTTAATGCATATCGCACCTTATGGACTTTTTCAACGGAAATTGTCCGTATAAACGGCATCAGAAAGACAATAACAGTTTAATTAATTTTGGGATGCATCTGTAGATCGTATCTTATTCAAATCAAGCAATCGTTTTAAACCTAACCGACGGATTTAAAATTAAATCACTGATTTAAGTACGTTTTTTGTGCGTAAAGAGATACTTAATGCTGGGACGTTGGTAGGATATTAAATTAACCAAGAAGATGTTGCTCTTATTTCGGACTGCCTGAGGCGATACAATATCACTAAGACGAAAAATACTCAATAAAACTTTAATTGAACAATGGCACCAAAATTTAAAATATAAAATTCCCTATTGCTGTTATTGTTTTCAGTGACACCTGTCCACAGATCGACTGTATCATCAGATCAGCGGCTGCTACAGTAACAGTGGTTTGGGATGATTACTCTGTCACTTCTATCGAACGCGTTCTACCGATTCTACAGATTCTACCGCGATTCTACAATTCAGTGTGTCAGCAACTAAGATTATATTAACCGCAATAGCAGTCCAGTGACCAAGAAATCGAAATAAAAAGGTGGTCAACTGGACAAAAGAAATCATTTTACATTACCAAGACGGTAGTTTCTTCACAACAGTCAATATCTTGCCAATTTAAGATGAACGGAAGCCAAATAAACGGCTCTCATGATGTTACGCATGTCTCTTCAGAAGATATTGTTTTCGCCGCACTCTACTCGTTCATCGTGTTCTTCGGTGTTTTAGGAAACGCAATTGTCATCGTCATTGTGCGAAAAACGCCATCGATGCACACCACAACCAACTACCTCCTGACGAACTTGGCCGTCGCGGATTTGCTAACGTTGTTGCTCTGTCCTGGTATGTACGACTTTGCTATAAACCATTTGATGATGAACTCTACGTCTGGGGACATTGTTTGCAAGCTGTTTGCTGGGAACGCCATCGTTTGCATCACATTCGACGCCTCGGTGTTGACTCTATGTGTTATCGCCCTCGAACGTTACGTAGCTATTGTCAAACCGTTCAAGAGCGGACGCTGGAACATCACCCCGGGAAAGGCAGCTTTAGTTATAACCTTGATTTGGCTCTTGGCTTTCATTTTAAGCTTTCCAGACAGTTTATGGACAAAGTATAATCCAGTTCACACTTCGGACATGTATCCGTGTATTCGCCCATGGACGCTGAATCACGAGCTACCCGTGAAGATTTACATCATAAGTCACTGCCTTGTTCTAATCGTTCTTCCATCAATTTTAATTTCATTTTGTTATCTTTCCGTTCTAAAAGCGCTCAAGTGGAATTTAGCGGATCCGGTGATAGATGTGACTGACAAAAATAACATGAAAAGACTTCTAAGGCTTCTTTTTTCTTTGGCTGTTGCGTTCTGTTTGCTTTGTCTTCCGTTCGTGGGATTCTTTTTGTACGTTGTTCTGTTAAATTCTAAAGAGATTGAACAGAACTTCACAACACTGTATTTGTCACATAGGATTGTTCGCGTTTTAATCTTTTTTAACTCTTTTGTGAATCCACTTTTATATACTGCTCAAAGTTCGAATTATAGAAAGGCGCTAAAAGGGCTCTTCTTCAGAAACAATGCTAATATTGACAGTGAAGCAATTAACATGAACAATCGAAGGGAGAATATAGGGCAGCAGCTGGTATTAGTATAATTTCAATTTAGTTTTCTCGAATGTTGGCACGGCAAGCTATGAATACCTTATATCCTTCATTCAATATCGTCAGTCTGTATGAAAAATAAATCCCATAAGATAAAATAGTTTAGCTTTACTAATGGCAAGAAGAACTTTGCCAAGATAATATACGGTATCGCAATTTTTTTGGCGTATAGATCCATCGTCACAACCGCCTCAGCAAAGTTTTCAGTTTTGCTTCTACCACGTTTTCTGAACTGAAGCATTCATCTGACGTCGTAAGATTACAATTAAGACACTGCTATTGGCTTTACAATCAGTTTCATTTTGAGGCATTCTTAAAATTTACTGGAGAATTAACTATTGCCGCCAGTTCTCTGTTTACATTTTGAAAAATAGAAAACAAAAAGAAAATGAAAAGGTGTAGCTCGGGTGTAACAAACTGTTCACAGCTATAACCGGTTCTAGTCATCGAAGACCAAAAAGACGTCGTCGGGCTGAGAAAGATCAATCATGGAACAGATGTGACGGAGAAATAGCATTGAGTTAACAAAATTATGAGACAGAATTAAACGGAATATTTATCATGTAGCACTTAAGCAGCACTTATTAAGACTAAAGGTAAATGTAAAATTCATTGGTGATAACTTAAAGACAAAAGCGGTGGCTTGGAACTAAGATAAATTTTGACTTTTAATGAACCATTTTAAAAGCATCTTTTTTTATTTATTATTAAAAAAAGGGTTTTTCAGGAGAAGCTGTTGAATAAAAAACAATAATTATTACTCATGATGGATTTATTTGAGTTAAGACGGTTAGATCATTCATAATTACAAATTTCATGCAGATAAATTCATAGAATTCTTGTAACAAAAACCACAGTATTGTAATTCATTCATTTTTTCCGCTTTTCTCTCAATACCTTACGAAATGAAATTCAGTTATCAAATGTCAATTCCAGACGCTGGGACGAGCTCGTCTTGTGGTACGTCTAGTACAAAGACGGACACAAGACAGATGCATTCATTAGCTCATTATGTATTTCAACACGCAATCAAGCCGATAGTTCGATCCGTCTGAATCTTGCAGGCGTCTTTATACTAGATCTAGTATAAAGACGCCTGCAGACGACGAACTACCGAACTACTACTAATTTCAAACGTAACGTCATTCAGCGATAGATCTATAATTGCTCAATGGCTGACTAAAACTGAAGACATCCCAGTGTATAACGTGTTAGACTACGAGCAGTCTCTCTTTCCCAGCTTAGTCCGTCGAGCGAGAAACGAAAAAACATTAGCGAATGGATAATGGCCGCGCGAAACTGGGGGCGAGGCAGGTGCGCGGGAAAAGAGAGACTACAGACTAAGCCCAGGCGAATGCACTTTCACGGTCGAGTGATTTTTCGGTATCAGATTTACTTCTCTTGACATCCTGTAAATCTACACGTCATCGCAATGCGGGAGATCTACCCGAAACCAAATCCCTTTTAGCGCGAAGAGAGTAAAATGCCGCGAAAGAGATGAGTTCTTCGAACGGTACTCTGAAAAAAGCCATGAGAGGTATACCAGCAAAGGAACCTTCTTGCCACGATTTTTGCCGTGCCCCTAGATGTAACTTTAAAAGTTATTACAAGCGCAACACCACGGGAAATCACAACCGACAGATT
Source organism: Cladopsammia gracilis (assembly GCA_022457155.1). Lineage (NCBI taxonomy): Eukaryota > Metazoa > Cnidaria > Anthozoa > Scleractinia > Dendrophylliidae > Cladopsammia > Cladopsammia gracilis. Next base: position 1,483,621 of record JAJGOT010000154.1, read on the forward strand.
TGACCTCCAGTCCGTTGCACGCGGCTTTTGAAAGGTTCTAAAACTCACTCCAGTCTAAACTAAAATCCTCCTTTACAAACGGCTAAATGTAGAATACCCGTTCAAAACCAGGAGCCATAATCGGGGACGGAGACCGTAACAACATGTCATTTCTTTACCCTTGCATCAGGAGCCCGGCCAGACCGCGGTTAACTGGGGTCAAAGCCTGGCCTGAAAGCCGGGGTGAGTGTGGCCACAAACCAGGCTTTGGCCGCGCTGGCCAAGGGATAAAAATCCATGGAAGCCGCGGTCATGGCAGCCAGCGTGGCCAATATATAGAGCGAAGAAATGGCCGGCCTGACCGGGTTGGCATGGTCACACTGAAATGGGTTTCCTTGGAAACCGTGATCATGCCGCCAGCCCGGCCAACAATCTATATCAATGTATTCTAAAGCCTTTTGTGAACGTGGCTCGTTGGGTGTCCCCTGATAATACACATGTAGTGAATATCCAAACAGCCGATAATACTTCAAATAAAAATTTAATAGTGCATTGTAATCCATGGCCAAGTGTGTCTTTGTTTAAAATATGATTAGAATCGTGCATTACTGCGCGTTTCAATAACATGTGGAATTTGAAATTCAAATTTCCACCAACAGCTGCGTTTTACACTGCCGTCAATCATCTTGGCTTACCTCTCAAGAAACAGATCTTCACTTCAATGAGTTCAAAAGGTCACGTCCGTGCATTATGATTGGCAGATTTCGATCCATTTTGTTTGTTTCTTTTTTACATGGTCGGTTGGCTTTCGTATTAACTCTGATTGACGGCAGCGAATAACGCAACCGTTGGTGGAGATTTGAATTTCAAATTCCGCATGTTATTGAAAGGCGCAGTAAAAGCTAGTAAAAGCGCAGACTGGATAACTATTTGAAAGGAGTCAGAAATTGATTTTACACCAAACAAATTACGAAGAACAAAGCAATCGAAGTTGTGTTTCATAACAACAACACCCAACATTTTATAGGGCGTTGTGAAGAAGTATCTTTACATGTTATTTACATGTTATTTACATACAATGTAAATTTTCAACTTTTCCAGTGATAGTTCAAAATGATATAGAGGATATTACATGGCCGCGCGAAGATACGAAATTTCTCTTCGAGTGTTGCGCGAACGAGTGAAATATTTTTCAACACGAGAAGAGAAATTTCGTATCTTCAAGCGGCCATGTAATGTTCTGTTTATTATATAAACACCAATGAAATCAAACCATTTCACTTTAATATTTTTTTGAAGTCCTGAAGTAGAACAACGTGTCAACGGTGATCTTTTCACGTGTGAAGATATGATGTTTACGCGCGAAAGCTCACCTGGTATTTCATATATAGGATAATGCCTGAGCTCCGAGGCCTTCTTAAAAATAATGACCTCGCGCTACGCGCTCGGTCATTATTTTGAAGAAGGCCGAGGAGCGAGGGCATTATGCGATTTAATGCACCTTTCCATTGTTTTAGAACAAAGGAAGCCAAGAATAGCTTGAATGGTTTGCTAATTAAAGAGTCGAGAAACACTGCATGAAATCCCGTTAGGATTTGCAGCCCTCATGTATTACAATTTGAATATCTGCCTTTTCTCAAGGGGTTTAGTGTTTGTAGGCTTTTCTTTCAGTTCAGCAGCTGAATTCCATAATGCTTTAGTCGATATTGCTTTTACTACCAATATGTCCAGTTATTTGGAAAAACGTTCATTCGAGATGATGATCGATGGTTTAGATGATTTGTTGTCGCAGGCGGTGGATGAATGCGAAAAAGAAGAGGTAGTTTTAGACGATGGACTCGATGAAATTCTTTCCCAGAGTCTTAATATGTTTGAGCAGAAGAGTTGTGAAGACGACGCTATCGATATTACCGACATGTTTGAGGTTGCCCGAGAACTTGTAAAGGGTATGCTAACGTTGAATGTCATGAGAGATGTGTTGTAAGAATTGTCAAGTCTTATATTGAGCGATGTCCTAAAGGATCTCTTGATAAAGCTTTTTACTTGAAGCCATTGCGAAAGTACGAAAGTAACAATAATTGGTTTTCTATTGTCCCTTTGGGTGATAATAAACTCAATTCCATGATTAAAATGATGATGGCTGAAGCTGGAATTAAGGGATATTTCACTAATCACTCTTTGCGAGCAACAGCGGTCTCGAGATTGTCTCAAGAAGGTGTAAACGACAAATTGATTCGGGGTGTTACTGGGCATCGATCGGAAGCTCTTCAAAGTTACAAACGAGAAACAAATGAACAACTAGTTTAAGTTTCAAAAATAGTGCAAGGCAAGTCCAGTGGAACCACAACCAGAGAAAATGTTGCTGCTACGCAGATTCCAAATGCTTTGGGGTCAATTACTTTGAATATTTCAGGTGGAAATTGTAATATTACCATTAACAATAGCTAGGAAAAGTTTGTAATTGCTAAGTTATAATTGACAAATACAAGAACGTTTGTAAACCAAGTGACAGAAATAATAAAGGCTCTTCAATTTTGGTTGTCCTAAAAATTATTGTGGTCAACTAAGTAAAACCGAGCAGGTCATTATTGCGATCAGGTCATTATTTTCAATAATGACCTACTTGTTCCACATCATGTACTGACCACAATAATGACCTGCTCGGTTCTAAAACAATGAGAAGAATCATGGTTATTGAAAATAAGAACCTATTCAAAACAAAGAAAAGGTGCATTAATGGTGTTTATATAATAAAAAAATATATTGCAGTGTCATAGCTTTGAAATGTTTTAACTGAGGATTATCACCTGAAATTAAACTAGACTGAGCCGTACTAGACCCAGGTCTGCAAAAGATCCGACTGACTCCTCATTGGTTTGTTGCTGTGCCGGGTTTTCTTATCAGTCCGGGATCGTTATCAGATTTGATAACCATGTGACGTCACAACATGGCGGCCATTTCAGAAATCGGGGATTTTCGTACTCGGTTCGCTTAGTTCGTTATTTGTTCGGTTGTACTCGGGTTATCTACCCATAGTTCTATTGGAGGACGGCAAGGAACAAAGGAACTTTTTAAGAGTTTTGTTCATGATTTTATTTGTTGCTGATAAAAGTGTTCAGGATATAGAGACTGATGGTATGTCACGAGGAGTCTTAAGATTTATTTTTCTTAGGGGGGGGGGGGGGGGGATCGGAGGGGGAAGAAAAAGCTGTCCTAAAACTATGATTAGGCCCGCTCACAGCATCCTTCCTTACAAGAAATGTTCATTCAACACAAAAAGGAAGATTTCAAATAAATTAACGAAGAAAAGTTAATTAAAACAGCTATTCTCACTGCATACTTAATTAGCCCATTGCGTGGAAGGGACTGAGTTCCCTAAATTCCGGCGGGCTGCTCTTGCGCGCTCTCGGCATGATGCTTTGCGGCCTCCGCCTTAAATATCGGTCTTTACGTTTCTATTCTTGTTTGACCACCACCAGCCCTCATGGCAGATGTCGACGAAGTCTTACCTCCGCCGCCCGCTCCTGCGGTTCCTGAACCCGCACCTGTTGAAATGGTTGAACCTGCGGTTCCTGCAGTTCCTGCAGCTCAAGCGGCCGAGCAATAGGTAATATTTTGTCCTTGTCTTGGTATGCGCCTCCCTCGGTTAGTTTCTGTCGCATTGTTGCGTTCAGCGTGTTCACTTCCCCGCTTGTAGCTCGCCTCACGTATCGCTGCCCGTTTGTTTGTCTATTTTTTCTGCTCAGTGCGCTTTGGTCCTATTTCTATTTTGGCTTATTTGCTTCCTACGCGCCCCGTTAGGTGTTATCGTTTCTTTTTGGTTCTATTGTTATTGTTGTTTTTATTCGCGCTTATTGTTTCAGGCGGCGCCCTCATTGGGCGTTGTTGTTTTTTATTTTGGTTCTTCTGTATGGTTGTTTTTGTTCGCGCTTATTGTTTCGGCGGCGCTCGCTGTCTTAGTTGGTGTGATGTCTTCGGATTTTACCGACTTTTAAATGTAGATGTGGATTAGGCGCTATTGTTTTCTATTTGGTTCTATCGTATTGTTGTTTTTATTCGCGCTCGTTGTTTCGGGCGGCGCCCTCATTAGGCGTTTTTCGGTTTTTTGGTTCTTCTGTATTGTTGTTTTCGTTCGCGCTTATTATTTTGGGCGGCGCTCTCATTAGGCCTTATTGTTTTTATTTGGTTCTGTTGTATTGTTGTTTTTATCCGCGCTTATTATTTCAGGCGGCGCTTTTTTCCATTCGCGCTTATTGTTCCACAGGCGACGCCATCAGTAGGCGCTATCGTTTCTTATTTGGTTCTATTGTAGCACCTTTTTGCTTTGCGCTGTGGCCTAGAGCCAACGCCCCGGAGAGGCGTGACATGTTTTTCAGAGTATTATATTTCATGGCCTGAAGAGCCAGCGCCCCGGAGAGGCGTGACATGTTTTTCAGAGTTTTGTGTTTCCTGGCCTGGAGAGCCAGCGCCCCGGAGAGGCGTGACATATTTTTTAAATTTGTATTTCATGGCCTGGAGGGCCAGCGCCCCGGGGAGGCGCGGCATATTTTTCAGAGTTTTATATTTCATGGCCTGGAGAGCCAGCGCCCCGGTGAGGGGTGATCTGTTTTTTCAGAGTTTAATAGTTCATGGCCTGGAGAGCCAGCGCCCCGGAGAGGCGTGACGTGTTTTTTCAGAGTTTTGTATTTCATGGCCTGGAGAGCCATCGCCCCGGAGAGGCGTGACATGTTTTTCAGAGTTTTATATTTCGTGGCCTGGAGGGCCAGTGCTCTGGATAGTCGTCACATGTTTTCAGAATTTTATGTTTTGTGGCTCGGAGCCAGCGTCCCGTAGAGGCGCCACGTGCTTTCAGCGACCCGGGCTATTGCATGTTGGGAAGTCTGTAATGTTATCCTAGGCTTATTGCGTCCCGCTGTGTTTCTGCGCGCGCAAGCCGTATGTACCTCAGTTTGTGGTAGCTACGCGTTTTGAGTTGTTTTGTTATCCTCTTGAAATAAAGTTCATTTAGCATCCACGCCTTTTGTGTTTTGTGTTTGGGTGGGACCTTGCCCTCTCCTCAGTTGACCTTGGGGGGACCTTCTCAGTCTCTATTCCGGGTCTGATTCGGAGCTTGAGGTCAACAGAGGGTTGGGCTCCCTGGTTTTTCATTCTAGCGTATTTTTATCCTTCATTTTTTGTTTTGTCTGTTACGCTTTAGGTGGGTCCCCCTTTGTTCGCTACTAGACTGCAAGCAGCTCAGGGATTCACCTCTTTGGGGGACGTACCCCTTCGCTGTCTTACACAGGGAGCCCCTCCCTTTGGTGGCCCCTTATCTCCTCCGGAATTGGTGGCGTCTCGCCCAAGTTTGGGCAATCTCGCCCATTTGCGTAACAAATCATTGAGCGATAAGCCTTTTACGGGCTCTGCGGTATACAACCGTTTGAAGAAGTATCTTTCGGAGGCTAAACTCCATGCGGGGGAAACCCCGCATAGTTTTCGCGTTGGGTTATCTACCACTCTTCGCCTTTTGGGTTGCTCGCAGGAAGACGTGGCCCAGTATTTGGGCTGGAAAAGTGGGGAGGTGGCGAAGAGGTATATGCAACGCTCGGACGCTAACGCGTCTCTTACCATACTAGAATCGGTTTTCCCTAGGACGGCTTCAACTCATTTTACACCAGTGTCACACCCGGATAATTTACAGTCCGCTGTTTAGACTACGTGTGCTTTATTTCATAAACACCACCTTGTTAGGTATAGGAGTAGTTTCTGAGTAATGGAAGAAGTAAAGTGTGCTCCTTTCCTGTTGGTGTTGTATTGATCCTTTTTCCCGGAATTGACGGCAGAATGTCTGGGGCGGGAGCGGGTATCTTCCCATAACTTAGTCCCCGCGCCCAGGGCTATTGTTTGAAGTGAGATTATTTTACTATTCTACTAACTATTTCACAGATGAAGTAAAATCACTCTATATGGTCAATTGTGGTCTTGAGGTTGTAATCATTTATTGATTCACTATAAAAAGAAATTAGCTTGAAAAGTCTATTTTAATATGTGTCGTAGACAATGGTCATCTATTTTGGTATGATATTGGTATGAGAAACTAACAGTTAAATATAAATCGATTGAAACCTAAAAATAACGAGTCGGTTTTGTTAAACATTTCTTGTAAATCTGTATTTTAGATACTTTAGATACGCCGGACTGATCTCAACGGCGACGCGAAGAAAAAAGAAACAAAATAATAACAATGAAAATAATAACAATGAGAAGGCAAAATATAAGGACAATTGTGGTCTTGAGGTTGTAATCATTTATCGATTGAGTATAAAAAGAAATCAGCTTGAAAAGTCTATTTTAATATGTGTCGAAGACAATGGTCATCTATTTTGGTATCATACATGTATTGGTATGAGAAGCAAACAGTTAAATATAAATCGATTGAAACGTAAAAAAACAGCGGTCCAGTTTTGTTCTGAACGTAACTATCAGTAGTGCATAAAAGCTATCAAATGAGGATGCAAAAAAACTAAAAAAAAAAACGATGAAAGAAAGATTGCACCTTAACAAAGTTTGGCCGTAAACGTTCACACGTTCTGGCATTTTTGTTTGAAAAAAGAATAATAACTTAAAGCTAATAGTACGCACTTTTAGACTATAATTCCTTTGTTTTCTTTTGTTTAATTTTGACTATCACACACTAATTGTTAGTGTTTCACAGATGAAGTAAAATCACTCTAACTGCCATTAAAGTGACGACCATGATTAATAATTTGACTAAACTTTTTTACATATAAAAGTTAGTTTTTACGTGAGTTTTTAGTTTTTCACTTTTACGTCGATAATAAGCTTCGTCAGACTAACGTTTATCTTGCAAACCGAAATATCGGGCGAATTTATAATATTGCAGCTTTCATACAGTAAAGTTCCGGAAGTAACGACCCTCGTTACTTTCGGATTTAGCAGCCCTATCCTATCGCTACTTTCGGAGGGTCGCTACTTTCGGGGGGTCGCTACTTTCGGGGGGTCGCTACTTTCGTGTAGCTCAGTAAAACGTGTACCGTACATAGGTCGTTCGAAGTTAATAAAATCGCGACAAATGTAAAAACGTATACACTTGTTATTTGGAGAAACTTATTAGATGTTATTGTTTTGAATAACAATTCGAAAGAATCAGTCTTTGAATAATCTACATTAGCAGCAGTCAGTTCAGTCCCATTAATACCGGTAATATTAAATCGTATTGTGAACGCATAACAAGTTCTTTTCGCAGTTACAGTTAACTTTGTCAATAGGTTCTGTTTTTTTGGATGCGAGCATATGCATATGAAAAGAACTGGTTTAATATATCGGATGGTAGTTTTATTACTAGAGAAAAAGGTTTGATTATCCCTATTAAGTATGTAACGGGTACTCAGAGACGAAAGGAATAATTTTTGAAAACAAATGTAATGTACTTTTAAGAGTTATGTATTTTCATTTGAATAGGAATGTCAAAGATCATTATACTCAAAAATAAACCTCGGATCAGTTTGGTATAGCTTGTTATATCTATCATTTCCGTTATTTCTTGCTAAAAAGGGAAATCACTTTTGAGGTCGCTACTTTCGGGGGGTCGTTATTTTCGGGGGTTCGCTACTTTCGGAATTTGCTAACACCTGTGAAATTGTATCGCTACTTTCGAAGGGTCGCTACTTTCGGAGAGTCGTTACTTTCGGAACAGTTACGGTATAGCTTTCAAGTTTTCATCGTTATTATTTTGTTTCCTTTTTCTTCGCGTCGCCGTTGGGATCTGTTCGGCGTCTATCTTAAAGTACCTAAAATACTGATTTACTTATTCAGGTCTGCAAAAGATCCGACAGTCGTCATTGGTTTTTGTTGCTGTGGTTTTGAGTTTTGTTATTTGTTGCTGATGAAAATTTTCAGAATTAAGAGGTAGGCTGTGCGCGTAATGTAAAGCCGACTAATGGTGTGTCACGAGGATCTTTTAAAAAGGGGACTATGTCACCATTTTTATCGGTTACTTTAAAAAGCCAAAATACATTTTTATGTCAGTGAAAACCCAAAAATAATGGTCCAGTTTTGTTTAAAATTATTCTACTAGTGCTCTAAGAGTGAAAACAAGAGGCTCCAAGCAGCCTTTACTCATGCGCATGCGTAAGAAAATTTTATGATATATTTTAAACATGATAAGAAGATGTCCGACATGGAGAAGAGTTACTCCTTTCATTCAGTCATCGTTCCTGAAAACCACGTTGTTTACTATTGAATGTTGTGGACATGAATGCTGTACCACAATGAAGCCAGTGATTTTTCTAAGTGTTATATATACCAAACGTGAACATAGTAATGTATGTAGGGTTGTAGGAGATTCTGTCGTGACACTTAAGTAACGCTCTTTTACCGGAAGTGAGAATAGCCGGAAGTCACTAAACAGGAAGTGTAAATGGCAAAGACGTCAAACGGAAGTGCACAATTTAAAATATGCGCGCATAAATTTGCATGCAAAATCGTGACACAAATCAATCATGCCGCTACGCGCATGAGTAATAAGTGACTTGGGCTGCAGATGGCCAGGATGGAAATGGATTTCATCTTGAAAAAATTTGGCTACTTATTTCAAGTTTATCGCTTGTGTCTCGGAAAACTCACTAAAACTCTGATTATGGTTTATTTTCTCTTCTAAAATTCACTTGATATCTTCCTCTTAGTGTTCTATAAGCGTTTCGTGTATGACAAAGGTACAGCCAAACCTCTATTAAGCGGTCACCTTCGGGGAATAGCCAACTGAGAGGTGCTCGCTTAAAAGAGGTCAAGTTTACAGTAAATATGAGGAGCGATTTAGTTCCGGGGATTTGTGACCGCTTAATATGGGGTGATCGCTTGATAAAAGGCCGCTTAATGGAGGTTTGACTGTACATAGTTTTAATTTGGGGCAGTTTGACCCAAAGTCATCATGACATAGCTCCTTTAAGAATTTTTGGTGGGGGTGGGGGGGGGGGATAGTCTCCCACGCAGCCGTTATTTGTCTCGTCACGCAACGCTCCTCCCCACTAACTGTTAGTGGGGAGGAGCGTTGCGTGACGAGACAAATAACGGCTGCGTGGGAGACTGGGGGCGGGAGAGGGCGCAAAGCTGTCCTAAAACATTAAACCTGGCTCGTTATTTTTAGGTTTCAATCGATTTATATTTAACTGTTGGCTTCCCATACCAATATCATACCAAAATAGATGACCATTGTCTTAGACATTGTCTTAGACATTAAAATATTAAATTAGACATTAAAATAGACTTCTCAAGCTGATTTCTTTTTATAGTGAATCATGATTACTACTTCAAGACCACAATTGACCCTATAACTGCCATTAAGTGACTACCATGATTAGTTATTTGACCAAACTAAACGGCATAAAGCCGAGTTCACACAAAACACTTAAATGCCCTTTAAGGGCAATTTTACGTCGAATATTAAGCTCCGTCAGACTTAACTACGTCAAACTTTGTGTCCTGTCAGTTCGTTGTAAAAATAGCAGCGCTAATAGTATGAGTCAGTAAATTAAATCTTTTTCATAGTTTGAATCTCAAAAGCGTTTCATGTTTCCTTTCTTTGATCTGTACTTTATTGCCTGTTCAGCTTTCTTTGACAACTGGCAGTGTCTTTTTGGCGAACTTGCAAAGCGCCACTGGTATGGAATGATCTGCAGTATTCTTGTGGAGAGTTGGTTGCAGTGAATAAAGTACATTAGCCAACGTAAAATCCTGAAGGGTGACACACAATAGCTTCCTTTTGGAATCCATAACTAACTGCTGCGCTCAGAGGCGACGAATATTGTTATCTCGGTAACGGGAAAGAAATTAAAATAATACTGAGCCAGCCGGTCAAAGTTAAAAATGCAACATTATGTCAACAATAAAAAGTTATGTATAACAATACAATGATCTATCCGTTGGCACGAAAAAGGATGTGCCCGCCCGAAAGAGAAACTTTAAAACATTGAGTGAAACACCACCAAGCTGCACATTAAAACGTGTTTTGTACCTTCCAACGTTTTTCGTCATTTTCTTCAGGAATGGGTTTTCCGTAGTAGTAGTCATCATAACAGTTAGCAAATCTTTCATCGCCCTCAGTTGGTGCAAAAAATCGGCCGCAACTTCGCATCGCCAGGAACACGAGCACAAATACTAGGGCAACGGCAAACAAGTTTGTAGCTTCCGCAAATGACAGATCGATGTTGAACAGCTGAAACTTGAAGTTTATCGCGATAAAGCACATTTTACAGTGTAAGTCTGTCAGTCTTCACTCTGACAAAACGGATGATTGCGCAGTTTAAAAAAAAGAGAGGGCAGCCAGCTTCCTAAAACCTTAATTGCATGGTTACTTAGTCAGGGAAGTTTAAGTCACTACGCGACGGTGCCGCATCATTGACGTCATACGATCATTTAACTAAACGTTTAACAATGACAGTTTACACACGACTGGATACTCTAGTGCACTTCAAGGGCACTTTCACATATACGTCGTCGAAAATAAGCTCCATCAGTCAGACTTACTGTCAAAGTGTTTTGCTTTCACTGTTAAAAACAGCTTAGCTGATAGTAATTTTTTCTTTTCTTCTTTTCTTTATCTGCACGAAGATAAAGAAACGCATTGTCTGTTCAGCTTTCCTTCACAACTGGCAGCTGAAGCTTGAAATTTATCGCGATAAAGCTCATTTTAAGTCTGTTTGATTAAGGTCGGCCGATTACACAGTTGAAAGGAAGGAGTGTGTGACTTGCTTCTTTTAAAACTTTAATTGCATGGATACTTGCATGGCAGTTTTAATTAGTCACTACAAAGACGTTTGACCCCCAGTAAGACTTAGAGGAGATCGTTCTTACAGACTTGTAAGACCCCCTTCCTCGGAGACCCAGCCGGGGGCGGTTAGGCGGAGCGGGACGAAGCGAATCTCTTTCTTGAAAACTTTCGTCGCCCCGGGTCTCCGGGAATAGTAAACTAGACCTCTTGGGTTAAATTGTGTTGACAAGTTCCTCAGGTTGACCATTTTGAACTATTTTTTATACATGATTACGGTACTTGGCTCACGTATGGTTGACACACAGAGCAGCCTGAGCCTGTTCGAAACAGGGCAGTTGAGCGGAAAGACAAAACAAAAGACTGTTAACTGAGATCGTTTTACTTCCTTGCAGAAATTCATTTACTTCCTTGCAGAGATTCAATAGATAACAATGTAACTATAGCAAGTAGTAAACTAGCACGCAACAGTATAAAAATGAGAAGATCAAATTAGACTTAGCTGTTGTTAATTTCAACTAACAAAAAGGTACTCGTCAGTGATTCGTGGTAACATAAACACTGTCAGTGAATCGAGAATCCACGGCTCAATGGATCAGATATTGATCGTAACAGCCAAATAAAGAAATCATGTTCAGTTTACCTCAAAGAAGACAAAGAAAAACTCGTGACAATATAAACCCTATTATATTAAAACAAACACTTCAATGAACCGAAAATGAGAGCCTCCGTCGGGACAATAGGGCTGTTTGCGGTATTTTGATTGAAGGCCAGTGTCAGTTATATTAATTTTTGCTTGCGTTATTGTGGTTTTATCCATTATACATAATAATGCGTTATTACATTATGATAATAAATGATTGACATGACATTGCAGTTTTGCAGGGGTTTTTTGACACCCTCAATGTCCCCTCGAAAATCAGTGCGGTTCAATGGATCTGATAATTATCACAAGAAACGGACAACCCGGTTGCATTATACACTCATCGTAAAATAGGCGGAAGTTTTATTATCTGACCCCCTTTGTTGTGCTTTCTCAGGACCGGTTATTTAAACGAACTGTCTAACTTAGACTGCGGTTTAAGACAATTAGTAGACCTCCACATCTGTCTATAAGTGGGTCATTGACGTAAATACTAGATAAATTCTTTCTAGTCATTTGTGTTGAATGCCTTCTGTTGACCAGATTGAAATTGGTTTGGATCGCAGTTTCAATTTGTTAAGGTGGCTCCCAACAGTTTTCAGCACTTTCCAAGACTTAGATTTTGATGGGTCATTAAAACCACTCTTTATCAGTTGATGCTACAATCATGGTACAGTGGAACCTCGATATAACGATGTGCCAAGGAACCGACGAATGAGATCGTTATATCGGGAGATCGTAATAACGAATTCCCGATGTAACGATTTTTCGGGAAAAGAGCCAAAAATATCGTTATATCGGGGTATTGTTAATAATTGATTTTTCATTGATTTCTTTGTGTAATTTATTATTGTACGTTGTTACTAAACGCTTTGTAAAGTACAACATTTGTTTTCCATCTTTCCATCTTTTAAGATCCTTGTTAAAACAAGGATAAACTTCAGTATTGTGTGTATACACTTAGTGTAAAACTATAAAACTTTAACATTGAAATAACGACTTGATCATTGCCGTATAACGTTCGAGTGCAGGGCGAAGAAGAAACTCCAGAGACCGTGAGCCATGCGCAGTTTGACGTTGTCACGCGTGTTTCATTTCTTCTTGAAGCATGGCGGGCAGATCTCTGTCAGAGTGACTGGAAAGAGAAGGAATCAAGGCATTGGTTTGGAAATTCCAGCAACCTATATTTTTCAGCACAAGAAGCCGTCAAAAGTTGAAAAGCTAATAGAATTGATTAAAGACAAAGAGGATAAAGCGGCTTTATAGTTAGGTACCGGCCATGTACTGCGATTACTGTGCAATCCCTATCGTAACAAGTTGTTGACAGACACATCACAGTCCTTATGCAATGATTTTAAAAGTATTGTCACATATTTTCAAGTGTTTAGTCTCCTTTTTCATCGTGGGATGATGGATTTTATCGTTATATCAGGGTAAATTTTACATTTGGGCTGCCAGATTGTGATCGTTATATCGAGAATATCGTTATATCGAATATCGTTATATCGGGAGTTTTCTCCATACATTTACTGTAACATTTGCCGGGCTGTCAAATATTGATCGTTATACCGGGAACATCGTTATATCGAGGTTCCACTGTATCAAACGAATGCCCAATGAATGGTTAACACTTTGTTATCATTTTTGTGACACAATATGTTACGATAGCAACAGTATAACGTGCTGAAAACACCCTTAATTTTAGCTTTAAGTGTTAATAACTCAAAAATGACTCGGTGAACCCTATTTTTTTATTGTCAAATTTTGATCAGCAGGATAAGATGCAACTTTTGGCGAAGTTTAAATTTTCGAAAATTTAAGGTGGATCTGAACCCAATGTACAGAATTTTTTTAAACTTTGCCAAAAGTTGCATCTTGTTCTGCTGATTAAAATTCCGCAATAAAAAAATGGGGTTCACCGAGTCATGTTTCAGTTATTAATACTTAAAGCTAAAATTAAGGGTGTTTTCAGCACGTTATACTGTTGCTATAGTAACATATTGGCCCTCGCTAGTATCCACTTAATAGACGGGTGCACTGAATTGAGGTTCGTATTACAGTAAAAGCAGCTGGTGTCCGCTTAATATAGGGTCCGCTTAATACGGGTTTCACTGTACCAGAGAACATAAGGTGATGATGATGATGATCACAGAAGAAAAAGTTGGGGAAACAGCTGGTCTGCCAATGGGAAAAGAACCCAGAGGACTTTCTGAGTGCTTTTAGGAAATTCTTTTTATGTTTTGCAAAGTTCACTTTATTTTATTCAAGTGCTAAACCAAGAAATCACAACTAAGCTTACGTCTGGTCTCGCCGGTTATGCCTGAAACTCTCAATGGAATTCATTCGTGCCTCTCAAAACTTACTAAATATATGTTATAACGAAATAAAAATCCAAATGAATATTAAGGCAATTGAGTTTGTATTATATTTACGCCAAAATTGAACATATGCGTGTACAGTTGAGCGGTCATGGCTGAGCAGCACTGTCGTATTAAAAATTAGAAGGAACTCATCAACACACATGCAATTTTTCACTCGCGGAGCGACGACTAAAACGCATCCTTTCAAGTCCGGCTAAGCTCACTGAAAACGTCTGATAATAATGTTGCGAGTTGTGCGAGAAAACTTGAGAAACGTGACACCATGTGCTTAAAGGTGCGCTCAAAATTGGACTTTTCAAGCAACGGCAGTCGACATACCTTGAACGAAACTTGAAATTTTCGCGCCGATGAACTATCAGGAAGCCTAAAATAGCATTTTGACAGATAATCGGCAGTATTTATTCAAGCAAAACATTGTTTTACCGTCTTTATTTTACGATGTGAAAACAGAGCATTAACTTAAAAGTGTCATTAAATATTAGAAGGCATTAAAAGATTAGAGCAAACCATTGTATTTGTTGGCTTTCAGCTCGATAGTGGCCACTCGGTGAACAAACTTTCAGTACATCGACTTGATGACAATTTATGTCTGCCTGTGTGTTGTGGTGAGTCCAATTTAACTTAATGTATTTTAGAAACAGCAGTGCACATCAATATCTATTTGCTTTACAAATGTTCGCTTTTTTCGAAATAAATAAAAAATGGTTAATGTACGATTGATTTAAAAACTACATGCCAAATTGCTACAGCTTCAAACAATCCGAATTAAAAGGAATTGTAAGATTAGTCCATATTCGTAGGCATATTTTTCGTTTGTTCGATTTTATGTAAAAAAAAAAACCACGCCATCATTAGTCAGCATTCAACAGATTCAACCCTAAATAAACCTTTTGTTTTATTCTGGACGAAATATATTTGGCAACTGACGCTGTGTTTTAGAATATGCTTATTTTAAAGTGTAATATTGATAGCGGAATGTATGTGAGCTTCAATGGTTCACACGGCGACGCAAACGCCAACCAAGTCCCAAGTAAAGGCCCTTCTCCGCTTTTTCAAATTCAAAATGGCGGGTCGTGCGGAGAAAAGTTAACACTCGTTTCCATCTCTCAAACTGACCTTGGACACCTTATGAGGTTTTACATAACATAGTATTTTTTTTATCGTTATACCGTAGTACTGACGTACACGAGAACAGTAGTAGTAGTAGTAGTAGTAGTAGTAGTAGTAGTAATAGTAAACTTTATTTGAGTGTCAAAATATTTAGCTTTTTACTAGCTAATTGTGGACACTAAAAAAGTAAAAATAAATATAAATTATGCTAAGATGAGTTAAAATTTTTCAATCCTTCAATTATTTTATTTTTCTAAAATATTTACATTTAAAACGTGATATAAAATAATCGATCAATATGCAAGGTCATTAAAAATATGAATTATGAATTAACTACTTAGACCCAGACTCCTCCCAATACTCAAGATGAATTAACTACGGGCAGAGAACCCGGAGAACTGAGGGAACGGAGCTTCGGTTAAGAAAAGAGTAGCGTTTTGGGGTTTAGCATTGATCTACAGTGTATAGGGTTAAGCACTGATTTGAAAATGGTTAGCTTCCATTTATTGTTATGGGTAACTCTATAAATATGTTAAAAATTATATTTCCCCTGAGCTTGTCCATGTTGGTACAATGGATAAGGATGTTAGTTATGAAGCGAACGACTCGGGTTCGAGGCATACACATTCTGATCTTTTTTTCTAATTTTACTCTAAAGTGTGAAATAGGTTTTACTTCATGTAACTTAAAGTGAAAAGGAAGGTCAGTTTGAGATATGGAAACGAGTGTTTACCGCGGAGAAGTCTCCGCCATTTTGGATTTGAAAAAGCAAAGACGATCCAGGGGACGAGGTAGCGCAAACGCAAACGCAAGCACAGTACAATACGCAGGCGTGTTTGAACATCCGAAGATGGCGGACGAAAATGGCGAAGATCCCAAGATAGTTTCAACTTCAACCGTGGAGGTATGGAACGAGACATTTTTTCACCTGGAGTTAGCGTTTACGTTGCCCTCGTTCCGCGTGAAATGCAAACGCAAGCGCAAGGAAATGGAAAATTTTCCATTTATTGTGTCGGCGCTTGTGTTTACCATTGCATCAGTTGATAGTTCACACCTGGTGTTGCTTGCGCTTTCGCTTGCGTTTGCGTTTGCTTCGCCCGTGTAAACCAGCCTTATAATAGACTACGTTGGCTTGAAATCTGGAATGATCGGGTTGCCCGATCTTTCCAATTCAGGACCCTGTTGAGAGTTGTACCATAACCGTGGAAAGTGATGCTACGTCTTCTTCTATCACAACTACTGCTGTGTTCATTGAGCCACTGAGTTATACACGGGAAAGTAGTCGTTATTTACTCCGAGCGAGCCAGACTCCCCCCAATACTCAAGTTGATTTTACTGAAATGGAAAGGCAAAAGGGAGTCACTATAAAATAAAACTATAAAACTCAGAGTATGGTTGTTTTGCTCTTCGAAAATTTATTTGATATATTCTTCTAAATGGTCTGTAAGCATTGAGTCATGATTGCGTATATGGCAAAGGTACTTAGTTTTAATTTGAGGCCGTTTTGACCAAAACGTCAAAACGCCCATGGCATAGCTCCATTAAGCGGTGTTAAATATCCAGCCTACCAATCCAGTTTATAAAGCTTATTTTCGGTGTCGTCTTTACGTCTCCGACAACCAGCATGAAACTTGGCTTTTTCGGCGTTTAAAAAATACACAGCTAGTTTGACACCTGTTTTTCTAATTAACGATGACATGTAATGCTTGAAATTATCCCATTGATTGACAAGGTCTACGGGATCTTCATTAAAAGATAATCATAAATAAACCTAATATTATATTTCTGCGCCAATTAAAACGCGGAATAGTTTTTTTCGCTAAAAAAAAAAAACATTAAAAGGTTAAACAAGCCCACTGATAATAGTGTATGATAATTACAGCGACAAAACAACGACCAGCACTTTGCAATGATAAGTTAAACTAGAGCTGCCTTACTTTTCAAGATGAACCAAAGCAGTTTTAACTCTTCTTTTCCCGCCTCGTATGAAAGCATCGTTTTTGCCACATTGTACTCGTTCATCGTTTTCTTCGGCGTTTTAGGAAACGGAATTGTAATCACCATCGTACGAAAAACACCATCAATGCACACGCCAACAAACTGTCTGCTGACGAATTTGGCCGTGGCGGATTTGATAACACTGTTATTTTGTCCCGGCTTCTATGAATTTGCTTTAAAAAATTCTCGATTCAGCGCTACATTTGGGGACATCATGTGCAAGATTTTTGTTGGAAACGCGACTGTTTGTGTTGCCTTCGACGCCTCTGTGTTAACTCTTTGTGTAATTGCAATAGAGCGGTACATAGGTATTGTCAAACCATTTAACAGCGAGTGGAAGCTGACAAAAAAGAAAGCGTGCTCAGCTGTTACTGTAGTTTGGCTTACGGCAGTTTCTAGCAGCTTTCCGGACATTTTATGGACGAGATACACTACGGAGCAAACTCATTACTCATATACTTGCATGCGTCCCTGGACTGCGCATGAGTTTAGCCAGTCATTAAAAGTGAAAGCTTACATCGTCAGTCATTCTGTCATTTTAATCGTATTTCCTTCAATTGTAATTTCATTTTGTTATATTTCTGCCTTTTCATCGCTGAAGTGGAGCCCGGGAGAATCGGTGCCGGACGAAACCAGTAGAAAGAACATGAGAAGGCTTTGCAAACTCTTGGTTTCACTGGCGGTGGCATTTTGCGCACTCTGTCTTCCATTCGCAGGTTTCTTTTTCTACGTTGCTTCGCGCGATCAAAACCAACTTACCAGTTCATCTCTGTTTCTCGCTCACAGAACTGTTCGTTTTTTGACATTTTCCAACTCTTTTGTTAATCCACTTATATACGCTGCTCAAAGCCCAAATTACAGAGATGCTCTACAGAAACGACTTTGCTGTAGTAATAACGCAAACACGGGAAATGAAGTGATCAATATGGTGAGTAGAAGAAAACGTAAACGAGATGAAGTTAAACACGAGGAAGATGTGTAACTGTCTGACCGCATACATGTGTTCAGCCACGGCGTGCGCCAAGATATCCTAAACGCTCAGTTTCATCAGTGTCTAGAAAATGTACGTATAATTGAGGGTTTTTTTTTTCAGTTTAACGGTCTTTGCCAATTGAACTTCCGCAGTGCCTAGTACTATAAACATCAAAATAAAATGAACAAATAAATAAATAAATAAAGAGAATCTTGATGCGTGTGCTTATGTGTATTAATTAGCTTCCACAGCATGAAATGTTTGCTGATCATGTGTGCATTGTGTTGAGGGTCTGAGTTAGTGCAGTGCGAAGAGAGGGACCTGGGTCACATATAGCGAACAAGTGGAATATCGAGTTGAACACGACCAACAGAAATTCCACATCTCCAAGCAGCCATCTATGATTTTGTTTATTATATAAACGACTCTATTTACAAAGTTTTAAGCAATTTTCCTAGGATTTTCCGAAGATTTTCGAAACTGATCCGAATACTAGCCGCTGGTTGTGCTAACGTTTCCGATCATTTTTCGAAATTTTCCGAGGATTGCCGAAGACGTCCGAAGATTTCTGAGAAAGATCACATCGAAACGAAGATAAAATTCTGTGATATCTTCACATGTGTTGAGATATGATTTATGTGTTGAGATATGATTTATGATTTAAAGTTTATGTAAGCTTATATGTAATCGTATGGGTCCGAGTAAAATTAGGGATTAATATCACGCGTGTTTTCAGAAGCCAAGATTTAACACAATATATATAATTGCATCCTGTTTGGCGTAAAATGCTGTAATTCACCTATAGAATTCCTTTCTTAGGTATCAACCGATTTCCTTACTTTTTATAACAAAATCTCCGGCAAAACATGCGAGCGCTCCGTTTGTTCTTCAAAATCCCGCCAAGCCAACTGAATGCAACGAGACGACGCACTCAATCAATCAAAAGTGAGAAATTTTGATGCTCGACCAATCAGGAGCGAGTAATTTTGCCCTCAATAAAGAAAAAAATGCCCTTTTTGTCAGCCAATCAGCATTCAGTAATTTTTCCCTCTATATTATAAATAATAAAATGAAGTACACTACCGTTATTCCTAAAATGAGAAAAGAAAACACGAGAAGATTTGTGCTCGAAATCTTCAGTTGGGACCATTTTATTTCTCGTAATTAGGGTAACTTGATCGAATTCAGCATGCCACTTTTAATGTAATTTAATCGAAAATGACGATCACAAATTAATTAACGTTAACATGTTAAAGGAACGTTAACAATATTGGTCGAATTTCCGTCTTGCATTAGGTTATGTAAACTATACAGGTATGAAACTACATTATTTATGTTTGCTTTTAATATTTAATAAACTCGGAAATACTATTGCCTTATGCTTACATAGCCCAGCTGATGCAAACATTTAAGAGAGATATAGGGGAGAATACGAAAGTTCTCAAGTCAGGAGCGGCAACCAACGATACATATTTTTCAAATTTTTGCCATGTTTCTTTTGTTTTCTTTCGCAATTATTGATTTTTTTTATATCTAATTCAATAATGCAATACTTGTAATTGTCATTGCTTTATAGAGCTACATACATTAAATTGCACGTTGTTCTTCTCGCTACCGTGGAAACATGTTTTGTAAAATAAGAGGGTTGTCCAATAGACCCAAACTGAGTCGATACGTCTAGGTTTGTAATTAGACGAATCGACTCAGCAAGAAGGTTTTCAACACTGGGGAGGGTAGCAAATGTGAACGAATCGACTCGATTCGACCCGAATCGCACAATTCGTCCTGTGTTAAGTTGAATCGACTCACCCGAAATCCATTTGCAAGACTAATAATTTATCAGAAAAAATAAACCAAGAAGGCTATTAACGCTGGGGAGGGAAGCAAATGTGGACGAATCGACTCGATTCGACTCAAATCGAGTGAAATTTGGTATTGTCATGATTTTCAGTGTAAGAATGAACGTGCAAGGTCCTTCCTTGACTCATGGGGTTTTCTTCTTAACTCGTTGTTATTCTTGCATTTCCATGTCATGTATTGCTTCATTTGCATTTTTGCTAGACAGGTGGCATATTCCTTTTAGTCCTTTCCTGTAGTTTGAGCTTTGTGCCGCGTAAAGAAAAGGATTGACGAAAGAGTTCAAGATGAGAAGGAAACGAACTGCTCTGTGGACCAGGTGAAGAGTGTTGTAATCTCGGCTTAATGTACGTTTTGAAATAGAGCTGACGTAAAGGAAAAACACGGCAAAAGGCATACAGCAAAGGACAAAGGCGACCGCGAGAGATACCAGCAACTTTAAAAGGCGTTTCTTAGATTGCTCTTCTTCCACATTAGCTGGACTTTCATGACATATATCCCCACTGAAATATACTCCATAGAAAATACGTGAATAGCAAAACAAAATTACAACTGTGGGCGTTATTATAAACAACAAGCAGAACACGATTATGTAGGCCTTTTTGAATCCCTCGAGCTTATTGAGAGTCCATGGACGATTGCATGGATATTTTGTATTTTCCTTTTCATAGCTGTTAGATAAAAGTCCGGGTAAACAGACAAGTGAAGCTATCGTCCAAGTTGCTGCAATTACGTAGCAGACGTTATCTTTCCTGAGCCTTGCGTTTGTATGAAACGGTTTCACGAGAGAAAAATAGCGTTCAACAGCGATAACAACCAACATGAAGATAGACTCGAGTATGGTAATAGAGAGAACTGCATTTCCTGCAAAGACCTTGCAAACAAAGTCTCCGAAAGCTTGGCTTAGTTTGACGTTATTTAAAGCAAAGTCGTAAAAGCCAGGACAAAATAACAAACTCATCAAATCTGCCACAGCTAAGTTCGTCAGAAGGTAGTTGGTTGTAGTGTGCATTGATGGCGTTTTGCGCACGATGGTAATTATGATACCGTTTCCTAAAACGCCGAAGAACACGATGAACGAGTACAATGTGGCGAAAACAATGTCTTCCGAAGTTATGTAAATAGTCAAGTCACTCATCATCCCTGACATATTGCTGGAATTTTTTGAGCTCATGGTCATGCACAAAGACTGACATTAACCAATATACAATGGTATATAACTTCTGAATTTAGCTACCTCATATAGTTTCTTTTTTAACTTAATACTTTGTCTTTTTAGACGACATGTTATGACATGATATGACATGATATTTACAAACACCCGTCTCAATAATGAATTCGTTAAATATTCAAAACACTGAAGTCATGCGATGTTTTAGAAAATGGTTCGGTAATTTTCAATCATATTAAATATTAATTAAGGTCCTTTTGAGTCGTCTCTTTTAGCTTCTCAATAACGTCTCAATACTGGACAGTTTGTAAGATAAAGTTAGCACTAAATAAGGCCCAGTTCAAACGTCGAACTTCACATGTGCCGAACCTAATGCAAATGAGCAAAATCTATTGTTCTTGCTAATTTGCATTAGGTTCGGCACATGTGAAGTTCGACTTTTGAACTGGGCCTAACTCACTGGAAAAGACGGGCAGAGGAAGGCTCAGTGACGAAGTAAGGAGGCGTCAGATGGAAATTTATCGGGCACATCCTTAGGCAGGAACCAAACGACAATTGCCGTACGGCTCTAACTTGGGAAGTAAGAGAGAGAGGCCAAAAACAACGTGGTGACTGACGGTATATATATATATATATATATATATATATATATATATATATATATATATTACAAATTAGTGTGGGAAGGGAGATATGGACAACTAATTGCCTCATAATCTTTGGATCACCAACTTATTCTCGTTAGGAAGGCGATTCACAGCGATTTCTGAAATATATACATAGACAGTTAAAGTGAGAACAGAAATTTTCACAACAAAGATTATGAGTGAAAAAGTGCCTCAGCCGGGAGTTGAACCCGGGTCCCCTGATGACCGGACAGATGCCTTAACCACTAGGCCACTGAGACAACCACACTTACACAAACACAAACAACATATTTGTGGCTTCATAGTGGAAAGCTCTTGGGAGACATTTACACAAATTCTGCAATTAGGATCGCGTCGTGTGGTTGTCTCAGAGCAACCGGGATGAGGTGCGTGCAGCAGCACAAGACAGGAGAACTTGGAAAATGAATGTGGGGGCCTTATGTGCCAATTGTGCTAAAAAAAATTGAAGTCCATGGTCCACTTATTCATAATTTTCCAATTTAAGTTATGGTCAAGCAACGAAAGTATCTTTTTGGACGTCTAAAGTTTGTCGAAAATGAACTTTTCTTGTCCTTGGGCCTGGAACTGTAGTATAAAAAGAAACAGAATGCCAGATCATTGTAACAAACCGTTGAGAATGGCCGGATCTAGATTTCCAGACCAAGATCAATATTAATACTTGAAATGAAACAAAAGAAACGGCAAACTGATCCTTACGGCAGAAAAACAGAAGCACTGAAACAAATAACATGGTGACGCCATCAGTTGTGCAAAAATGTGGTATCGCTTTTCAGACGCTTCAGTATTCCTCGTAAACAAACCACTTTTTAGCTATATTTTTAGCAGTTTTTCTCAGTTAGAAATGTCCTCCGACGATGAATTTTGATTACCATGTTGACTACGAAGGTCTGCACAACTGTTGACGGCACAAGTCCTAATTTGCATATTTTGGCCGCGCGCTGGTTGTCCCATATTTTTGGCTCAAATAGGCCAACTTTGAAGTAAGAAAAAAAAAGATTGCGCGCCTGACCATAACTTAAATTGGAAAATTATGAATCAGTGAAATATGGACTTCAATTTTTTAGTATAAAAACTGGTTGAAAATTTCATTTCATAGGCACTTTAAGTGGACTCGTTTCAAAAGAATCGTAATCATCATACTGGATTGGTTGTTCTGACAGCGGCAATCAAAGCCTTATAGCCGGCCTAATGGAAAATGCAGCGATAAAAGCTTTTTATGAGTGGCAAAGTGACAACTGTCCACGTTGATGATAAAATCAGTCTTTGATGAATAGCACAATGGCTCACTAATCGTTTAATTCGCGGTTAAAACTACAAATTGATGTGTTTCGATTGAGTCATCTGAAAAAACATTAATCTGGTTATATCATTATATTTCTTTGTTTCTGGTAATCGTGAATGTCCAACATATGATATGCAAATCGGTCAATGTTAGAAGTTCAGTTCTAACAATATACATGTTGTGGTTCAATTTTATCTTTGGTTCAAATTTTATTTTCCTTTGTTTAAAACTCATTATCATACATTATCATAGCCAAAAACAGAGGAAAAACAAATTTGAACCAAGGATAAAATTGAACCACAACATACACAAGGGTTTGTAATGGAAAATGAGCTTGGACTTAAGTGAATAAAAAAAATATTCCTTTGCATTAAAACGTTTTCAAAATATTTTTTTGAACGACATCATATGATTCAAATTTAACCCCTCCCCCCCTGTGGTCTCACAGCGACCACCTCCCACAAGCGGCCTCCTTGGCCTTGCATTTTGGTTGTGCCAAAATCATACCGTCCAGAATGACGTCGGACACCTTGTTGAGACTCATATAACGTAATGTCGACAATTTTTAAGTGTAAAAAAGAAAATCTAAAATCTCAACTCAGGATTAGGCTTAGGCTTAGGCTTACATAACCTACCGTACCACTGTACCACTTAGCTTCTCGGATTTCTTAGCTCTAAATTTAACTATATAAACTGCTACCCCTAACCTCAACAGAAAGCAAACCAGTTACTCCGTTATATAAGTCTCAATAAGGTGTCCGACGTCCTTCTGGACGGTATGATTTTGGCTTGGCCTTGCATTTTGGGGTGATCGCTAACAAGAAGTTCGATTGAAGAGAACAGAACAGAAAAAAAAACAACGCGGTAACTCGGAACTTTTTTGTGCGTGCAACCTTGAAGAAAGATTGATAAATTCGAAATATGACGTTGAGATGTTTATCGAAACAAATAAATGGATCGGAACTGATGGAGCCTGATAAAAGAAATTATTTCATTATCAGATCATAACTTATTCTCGTGAAAGACTTGGGTGGCGGCCGACTTTCGTTTGCGGTAAAAAAAAAACGCGCTTAAACATCAGTGTTTACTTATTCGGGTCTACAATGTTTCATGTATTTGGTGATCAAAATTTGTTTAAGGACATTTAATTTCTAATCGCGCAGAACGACAAATTGGGTGGAAAATATCCATTACCGATGTTTGCTAAAAATATACAAAGAAGCATTAAAACTGATCAAACATTTCACAACAGCATTTGCACCCCCCCCCCCCCCCCTCTCCCCGCCCCAGAAAAGGAGGATAACAGTAAACCCATGAGTTTTCCGTCTAGTCTTATTCGATTTCAGTTTCTAAGGTGCCAATACTCTTCAATTCAAGTCACAATTATCGAAAAAAAGGTGGTATTCAAACTCATTCTCATTCAGTCCGCATCTGTCCAA
Organism: Cladopsammia gracilis; assembly: GCA_022457155.1. Taxonomy (NCBI): domain Eukaryota; kingdom Metazoa; phylum Cnidaria; class Anthozoa; order Scleractinia; family Dendrophylliidae; genus Cladopsammia; species Cladopsammia gracilis. The sequence continues at coordinate 1,507,887 of JAJGOT010000154.1, forward strand.
TAGCAGAAATATATGAGAGAACCCCGTATATCTACAAATTAAAACTTTCTTAAACATTTATCGGCTGTCGAACTTCTGCCGCATCTTCGACTGAGTCAGTCGAATATTCGACAAAAAGTTCGACAGATGTTTTGTACTTCGAACTTGACATGTGCCAAATTAAATGCAAATATGTGTAGTTCTCCCCATGCAAAAACATTTGCACCAGTCTGTTAGGTTGTTTATCTTTATTTTCTAAAATGATTCTTGCAAACTCGTTCGCTCGCAGTTCAAGTTTGTTAATTTTAAAAAACAAATTGGCCACATTTTTCCATGGTCTGTACTCTTATTTACCACAGAAACGACGTCATAAAATGTTTACAACTTGACAGTGAAACCACTCGCCTAACGGCTCGTAGTTCCACTTAAGTTTTGAACATTTTATGATGTCATTTCTATGGTAAACAAGAGTACAGACCACGGAAAAATGCGGTCAATTTGTTAAACTTTTCACTCGGTCGATTGCCTTAAAACATCGACGCCGCGAAATGTAATGGTAACCTTCCTTACACATGGGGACGGCGTTAGAGGAAGGGGAGAGTGGGGAGTTGGACGCAGGGGTCCAAAGGTAGGGGAGGGTCCGTGCGTTCATACTCACGAGTTGGCTCATAGGAGCCTTTGATTTTAATAATATGCACTCTATAAAGCGCAGTGAATAAAGAAGACTAAAGCTGGTATGTTTATAATTTTTGGTTCCGAGTTATGCCTGGTTGTTTTTTTTGGTAAATGATTCTGAACAACAGTTTCATAAATGGCGGAGTTTTATTATTCTTTTATATTCATGCTGATCAGCCTGACTAGCCTCATTTTAGAGTAGCACATGCTAACGAGGCTAGTCAGGCTGCTTAACATGTATATATAAAAGAATAATTCATCGGCCGCCATTTATGAAAAAGGTCTATAAGCTGACGTTTCGAGTGCTAGCTCTTCGCAGGTCCGTTCGCTTTGACGAAGGGCTAGCGCACAAAACAACAGCTTCTTGATGTTGCAGGTGTTGCGAACACCAAATAAGGTAAAACAAAATATTCAAAAGACAATAAACAATACCAACACGACACCACAATAGCTAACCAACAATAGTTTAAGCAACAGAAAGAAATACCCAACTTATCGCATCAATTCAGTTCATAAAACCAAGTTTTCGTGTTTCACTTCGATCCCCCACCACTGACAGTTTCTTTGCAAACTTAAACTCCCTTTCTTCATAGGATTATAGACATCTCAGTTCCGACACTACTTAATCCATGATAATCACCAAGGGTGATTTCTTAATTCTTATATTATGCAAATGAAACATATTTATCCATGACAATATTTTTAACACCGAGTAAAATGAATGAAATAAACATTGGCATTGACATTTTGCAACCGACTATCAATGCCAGTTGGCAGGCCCGTATCTGAAGCGATCGATCAAAATCTGCCATACGCACCAAATGACAGTTTTCGCTTTCGAAGACACATTTATTTCATAACTATATTCGTCATTCGTGACTAATTAAGACATTTCAAGTACAACGTCGGTCGCTTAAATAAGGAATAGTTGTAAGCAAACATTACGTTGTAACTCAGCAAACACTCGACGCTGTCCATTTAGTAGTCACCTGTCCCATCAAACGACTGCTACGGATCCAATTGGACGATATTCGATATTATGATACAAGATATCAGATCATATCCGCCTGAGGAATCGCGCCAAGTGGTTTCGCACAAATCCCAAGACATTTTGTATCAGCGTGTGAAATTGAAGAGCCAACCAAGACACCCGAACACAATAAAAAACCTGAAAAGAAAGAAGAAGTTTGAAAATGAATAACACGACGGAACTCTCTCGACAACAAGGCAGTACCAGTCTGACAACCGAGGACGTTATTTTCGCTGTATTGTACACGGCAATCGTTTTCCCGGGAATCATCGGTAACGGGATCATAATCACCATCGTGCGCAAGACGCCATCAATGCACACGACAACAAACTATCTGCTGTTGAACTTGGCTGTGTCGGATTTGCTGACTTTGCTTCTCTGCCCTGGTCTATATGACTTTGCTTTAACGAACGTTCATTTTCAAGGATTCTGGGGAGATTTGATCTGCAAGCTGTTTGCGGGAAACGCTGTCGTTCCAATCACCATCAACGCAGCTGTTCTTACCGTTTGTACAATTGCAGTGGAAAGATATCTGGCCCTGGTAAAACCTTTTCGCAATGTAAGATTAACTAAAGACTCTGTCAAGTACGTTATAGCGCTGCTGTGGTTTCTTGCTTTGTTATCTTGTATCCCAGATATTCAAGCTAATACGTTCGACATTGATTCTTACAAATATCCGTGCAAACGTCCCTGGAGTTTAGATGAGTACTTCATTCACAAATCCTTCATCATTTTCACTTGCGTTTGTTTTGGCTTTACAAGTTTTCTCATTATTTTTATCTGTTATTTTGAAATCGTTCGTGGTTTGTACTTTACACAAACAATTTGCTCGGAATCTACAGTAACTGAAGCAGAAAGGCAAGCAAAGAAACAACTGGCTCATCTTGTCATCTGGCTTGCACTAATTTTTGCTCTCTGCTCGCTTCCATTTGCTATTTATTTTCTCTATCTTATCTTATGCGATCCTAAAACAGTAAAGGAAAACTACGACATATTGTTTCTAATACATAGAATTTCTCGATTTTTTCTTTTCGCAAACTCTTTCTTCAATCCGTTGTTATACGCATTACAGAGCAGTAACTATCGGGAGAGCTTTAAGCTTATTTTTAATTGGAAGGTGCACTGTTGCAGACCATTCGCAAATAATTCCGTTCATGACATCAGCATAACCCAGAGAACTGCAGGAACGATTGGTTCTGCTAACGGCACATTTGTCTTGAAAAGGATAGAAAATACTACATGTATATAAAATTAGCAAACAATGACGGAACAAAAGAACTGCACTGAGGAACGGAAGGTTCTACTCTCGGTTTATATGTCTTGAAAAGGATAGGAAATACTACATGTATATAAAGTTAGCAAACAATGACAGAACAACAGAACTGCAGGAACAAAAGGTTCTACTTATAAACGCTACATATGTCTTGAAATGGTTGGAAAATACTCCATAAAATTAGAAAACAATAAAGATTCGTGTGAGTTAGCAGGCGGTCTAAACTATTCAAGAATAGTTTTCGATCATGAAAAAAAAAAAAAGTAGCTAGCTACTTCCAAAACAAACGTGAATAGTGTATGCACGATATTATATTATATTATTATATTTGTCGTCTCGTTCACAAGCATGAGAAAGAAGAGTTTTCAGTTTCGAGCCAAACAAAACAAAAAAGCAGACTTTGCCGTATGATATTATATGTACATATATTAAAGTTTAAATTGTTAGGATAAATACACCTGTCATTTTCGTTAATTAAAGACAATTTTTCAAAACGTCTTAAATTATATTTGCATTGCTTGGGAAAAATAAAGGACATGTGAAACGTTATTTGAACATTCGCACAGTCCACTAAATAAATCTATAAATAAATATCTTTCAAAAGGGCGCTCACGTTTCAGTTAGTCCCTGAAACTATTAAAACAAGGTTAAAATTTAAACAAAATAAAAACTGTACTAAAAAAAATGTATATGGCTGAGAAATGTTTATAACTGAGGTATCAGAACTGCTTTCTTCCAACCAAGCTTGGGAAATTTATTAAAATCCGATTATTTGTTGTTTTTAACAAGCGATATATTATTGCCTATTTCTTGGTTCTTCTGAGCAACTGTCAAACAACTGAGGCATGTATCTACATGAATCAGCCAAAACACTAGAAGCATTTTTTTTATTAGTAATTTAAGGGTAATGAAGCGGAGTCTTGAAAACTAAATTGCGTAAAACGTGAGATCAAAAAGATTGAAAAACGTTAAAAAAGATGTTTCTGAATGTCACGAATTCAGATATCCGAAAAATATTGAATGAACTGAAAGACAGGATCCATAAATAGATTCCCTATACTGAATTTAACAAAAATGTGAAGTTTCGTGTAGATCTGCTCCAAACTTGAGGAAATATAAGAACTAAAAATTGCAATGTTTACAAATGTATGACGGGTGGGCGGGCATATTTTTTATTGTGTGCCTGCCATACATTTTCTTGTAAAAATCGACAGTTCACATTTTTATAGTTCATTTTTCAGCATATCTCTTCGCAAATTCACAATTTTTTTCTGAATTCAGCATCAGAATTATGTTCATTTACCCTGTTTTTTTTTCCGGTAAGTTCAATATTAAAAAAATGTCGGGTTGTTTCGACAAACGGCTATTGCCATCAAGCATGATAGAAATGAGATCTAATTTTTAAAAAACTACCCAATTAATATCATGTAATCGATTTTTTGGAAATTAGTATTACTAAAACGTTTGCACACATTATTCTCAATTAAATGCCACTCCGGTATATCCCTTACGCACACGTTGTAGTCCACTATGTCACTGTTATTGACATATCAGGAAGCATGAGGAAATTAAATTAAAATTTGTGAAAAGCATAAGAGGAACATTTTTAATTTTAACATATAAACTAGTAGTAATCATAGATTAGTGAGTGCGTTCGAGCTTTGTTTGGGTTAGCGTGAAAAATTACATTTCATAATCATGGAAAGATCATGAAATGTTTTTCAATTTTAACAGTCGGCTTCATATCTGGACAACTACTAGTGGTAAAGTAACAAATTATTATCTTCAAAGTTCGTGCTTTCAGCGAATTTCTGGAAAGTGATTCGCTGATTGGAGGGCGATGGCGTATAATGAACTATCTGTTTCCGCAGGTATCTGAGACCTATGAACCTGAAATATTTTGAGCTAGCAAATCAATTTTAAAGTAAAAGCAGAGTTGTAGTAAATATCTTTTTACTACAAAGGAGCAAACAATAAGGGATATTCACGACCCGAACATACTGCCGGTACAAACTGCGAAGCCACATGCGGCTAAAATATAGTCATCAGACACGGGCATACAATTTCAGAGTGCATGTTTCAATATGAAATCAAAGCGGTTTGTTTTATATATTGTACCTCAGTAATGCATCTAGTAATCCACCTCAAAGAATCACCAGCAGTGTAATTCAGGTTATATACACGCTCGATACATGCGGAAGGACTAACAGCGGTACGTGTCGTAAACAGCACTACACTTTCACATTGTACTTTTATTCGGTGTTGTAAAGTGTCATTACACGCAATTAAAAAGTGTACGAAGGGTTTACTGGTAAAATTGAGTCCACTGTCCCCAATATTCTCTCCATAGGCCAAAACACAAGGTCTGTAAGGGAAACATCTGTTTTAGTCATGTGTTTTCAGGATCAATTGCCATTCAATACTTTTGATTTAGCACAACGTCTGGGCGGGCTAGTCGATTGTTCTTCAAGGGCAAGCTGCGGTAAGATGATGAGAACACAGACCAAATCGGACTTGATGTTTGCACCTCGTGCGCTGCATCAATGCAGAGTGAGTCGAACACATTATCCTCAGGCTTTGAAAAATATCACAAACGAGATTTCTAAACAACATTACTCTGAAATTATAAAAGAATGTGAAACTTACTCTGGGAAAAAACGAAGAACATCTCGTCAACAACGAACTGACAAACCGAAGAACGTCGCGTCAACAACGACCTGACAAACCTGTCCAAACTCGATTTTGCTGCTTGTAACACAGGTCAACCACCAAACACAGGACAGCCGGAAGTAGCCCCTACAAAATACGCTTCGGAGGGGGGGGGGGGGGGGGGGGCTAAACGGGTACCACGCCGGAAGTTGAAAATTTCGATTTTTCATGGCTGCGAACACAGGCATACCACCTGACACAGGAGACCCACGACGGGATTAGAAAGCTTTCTCCTTTCAGTCGAACGCAATAAAGGAACATAGAAAATAAACTTCATATCTGACTAAATGTGTTTAATGAAGGACCAAATGTCAAAAATGTGAAGACGCACTTTATGGTTGAGCCTGCGAATAGGGTCCTTGTAGGGGATATAGGCCTTTTTCACGCCCCGCCATTTTGTATAAAAACAAAAGATTTTTATCCGCCCAGCCCTATCTCGTTTTCAACTTTTTCACTGCGAGGCTGGGCGGGCAAAAACAAAGCATTTTATTCTCCGGGGAGTCAGCATGGCCGCCGCGTGATAAAGGCCTATTGGGTTACAACGAATAGGCGGGCGGAGCTAACCGCCGCCCCTCTCTCTTCCTTTTTCTCCCCAGACCGCGCTCGGCTCGGTTCGCTTCGCTCGCCGATTACCTTTCAACCCGATACCCCCCTGTACATAGGGTTCAGAGACACCCCATGGGCCTTTTGATATTTTACAGATGTTAGTTTTATTCTTTCTATCTTTCTATCAAAAATGTTTTGTAAAAGAGTAGAACCAATATCAGACGAGTCGAGGAAGATTCAAACATACATAGCTTTTAAGAACAATTTAAAAACATTAAATCTCACTTGACTATGAGAGTGATGTGCGACAATTTTAAGGCACGTTTTACTACTTTTATATTTTATATTATATTATACTCTTAGTTAGATAAATAATTCGTAACCATTTTTAATTATAGCTTAACTTAAGTTATACACTTAAACGTAAATTTATACACTTCTAATGAAGTTTTATTTTTTATTTTTTATCTTTATTATTTCGTGGCATACCTGGAAACTAGATCTTAAGCTAAGCGTACCGACCACGCTAAATAAAGAATTGACTGACTGATTGATTGATTGACTGACTGATTGATTGATTGATTGATTGATTGATTGATTGATTGATTGATTGATTAAAAATTAAGGGGCCGATTACATGGCGAATTTCAGCCCGGGCTGGAATTTCAGCGGCCAAACGTGCTGAAATTCGCCTTGTAATCACATCAGAATTTCAGCCCGGGCTGAAAAGTGAATTTAGGCATGCGCAGTCGACCCATTTTGATTCTTGTTTTCAATCTTCCCGCGCAATTTCAAACTTGGCGCCGGGGCTGAAATCTCAGCCCGGGCTGAAATTTGTCATGTAATCACAACGAAATTTCAGCCCGGATCTCAGCTCGGGCTGAAATTTGCCATGTAATCGGCCTCTCAATTGGCCCTTTAGAAGGGCTAGTGAAAAGGTCTTTGTTTTACTAAGCCACCAAATTTCAACTTAAAATTCAAACCAAGCTGTGCAAAAGATTACAGAATCAAACATGTGAATGAAAATTATTTTGTAAGTATTTGAATGGTTCTAATGCACTAAATGCTACTTGTCTTGCGTACATCGTCAGCACGAAACAAACTTCAAATTACTTCTTTCGTACAACGGTGTAATTATCTGCGCTAAAGCAGAATAACGGATAACATGAAGGGACGCAGGCGGCTTCTACTGTAAGTACCGCAAAGGAATGCCAGAAAAAAATTCCTAACATACCTAACATACTTTAACTTAAAAAGCACCACTTTTCTTATCCTTTGACACCAGTATGTCATAATCCGCCTTGATGTCATGGGCGATGTTATTAAATCGAAAACAAACCAGTATTAATCCTTTAACTTCCAAGAGTGCCAAACATGAAAATTCAAGAAAAATCCCAAATTTCATTTTATAAAATGTTGAAAAACAAATGGTACCATCCAAAAGTACTGCAAACAAGGTTTCATTTCATTTTCATATCTTGTAAGAGAGTAGAACCGATTAAAGATTAAAAAAGGCTAGTGAAAAGGTCTTTGTTTTACTAAACCACCAAATTTCAACATAAAATTCAAACCAAGCTGTGCAAAAGATTACAGAATCAAATATGTCGAATGCCAATTATTTTGTAAGTATTTGAATGGTTCTCATGTACTAAATGCTACTTGTCTTGCTCAGATCGTCAGCGCTAAACAAACTTCAAATTACTTCTTTCGTGCAACAGTGTTATTATATCACATCATCAAGGATATTATTATATTATATTCGGCAGAGCATAATCTGATCCCAAAACTCTTCCCCCTCCGCCTTCTTCCCTTTCCCCCCCCCCCCCCCCCCCTCCCCTCCCCTCCCCTCCGCTTTGGAGACTGGCTTGGCTCGCGCTGGGTCTGGCAGGTTGGTATTGCGCATACTCTCGGCTAGCCCAATCACAACCAAGGTATTCAACAGGCATACATTTCTTTGATTTTAGAAAGCAACTGGCAAAACAATAAGCATTACAATGCAATTCGTATTATTATTTCTTTCCTACCAGGCAAACCAAAAGCGTATTATATTTTGGAGAGTAATTCGCATTGTTTAGCAATATATAATTCAGTTCTTCATTAATCTATCAGATATTTTGACAAAATAATCGATGGTTAATTTAGAGTTGTTATAATCCACCAAGTTTGCTCTTGGACAAAATGTTGATTTTATTGATCATGGCAAGCATCCGGCTTATGAGTTTCGGCTTCCGGTTACTCAGAAGTCTCCGGACACGCAATAACAACCTTCCCAGACTCAGCGCGAAGCAGGTTAGCCTTAAAAGCCGAAAGGGAAACTGGGGAACCAAATTAGACAAAGCAATGTTTTTCTTTAGTTGTTATTGTTTAATTTTCGTGATGTTGCTGCTGTTGGTTTGGTTTCTCTTCTTTTCAGTTTTCCTTTTAAAGCAAACTTATAGCAAAAAAAAATGAACGGTGTTACGACTTAGTTTTATTAATGGTTACAATGTCGTTTGACTGACTGGAGTCTCCACGTTTTGTTCCGGAATTACCACTACAGGTTCGTTGTCTTCTTCTACGTCACTCGACTCAGTTCCAGTCTTTAAATGGCACGATCCCTTGGCCAGGTACCTCAAGATAAGGAGGCGAATAACCTCTCGTCTCTGAGAAAAAAATAATACAAATCTTTATCGGAGCACGTTGAGTTTCCAATTCAGTTAAAAAGTAAAGAAATATGTCATTGGCAAGCTAGATTATTCAACAAAGTCTAGAAAATTAACAGCTGTGATGTATCATGCGATATACAGCGTTATACGATTTGCAATTTGTGTATTATTAGATAACAGACGCATTGCCAAACGTATTAATGAAATAGTTCATGGAGTGATGCTTTCTTGAATAAAGTAAATCTTGCGCGATATTGTTTACCTGTTGCTGGTCAATCTTTCTAAAACTTCTATCCCTTATATTCTTCTTAGACGTCTTCTTTATCAGCTTTTTAAAAAATAGCTGCAAACAGAAAAAAAAAAGTCAGGGAGCATTGTGGAAAAAAGCATCCTGACACGTACTAACCTATAGATGTTAGCAATTAGAAAGATCCAAAGAAACAGCGTTATATTGTTAAATGCGTGTTTGCCCACAATACCGTTTTCTTATTTACACGTCGCAAATACGTGACCCATTGGAATGATTAACACCAAAATTAGAATCAATAAAAACAATTCTTACCATCCCATTGATTGGGAAGTAGTCAAAATCTAAGATGCCTCGTGCTTCAAAAGTGGGTTAACATCGGGAAACCATAATTCGGAGCGAGCAACTGTGAGTAGTTCCGGTCAAGGCGTTTTTACAGACTGGGTTATTTTTAGATTCCTTTTTCTCGTTATTTAATCAAAATCTGTTTCCGCCCAGCACGAGCAATGCGATAATTAGACTTTTAAAAAGCTCATTAGCATTATGTCCCAATCAAGACCTAAAATCGTTCATTAACTTTCAAAGATAAATGTCCCCCAACTACATCTCTGCTTTGCCGTATTCCACTATTTCCACTATTCCAATACAACATTTCCTAAGTTATACACTTCCCGCTGTGTTTTTTTTCGTAAGATAAATTTTCAGTTGCAGGATATAAACACTTTGGACCCGGCGGACTATACAATCGGCTGTATTATTTTGTCAGTTTTGGTTATCTTGTGCTAAAATATCTCTCCGAGAACGATCATGGTTTTGGTTTTCGTTCTGTATTCGCGCGAATATGGAAAACTAGAATTATTTGCGCTTAGGCAGGAGAACATGAAGGGACGCAGGTGGCGTCTACTGTAATTAAGTGGTATTGTATATATATAGTTTTACAGTTAGTGTAATGCCTATTGGCTTGACTGACTCAATAAAATTGAAGCTGAAGTACCACAATGGAATGCCAGAAAAAAATTCCTAAAAGCACCACTTTTCATCCCCTTTGAGACCAGTATGTCATAATCTGCCTTAATATCTTGGACGATGTTATTAAATCGAAAACAAACCAGTATTAAACCATGAGTGCCAAACATCAAAATTCAAGAAAAATACCAAATTTCATTTTATAAAATATTGAAAAACAAATGGTGCCATCCAAAAGTACTGCAAACAAGGTTTCATTTAAATGGTCACACTATAGGATTTCATTGACGGGCTTAAAAGTTAGGACTACGTTACATGTCTCCATAATTGACTCTAGGGGTGAAAGGGCTGATAGCCAACTCTTAAACTGCACGACGTCATTCATACTGGCCAATCAGGTATCGACCTTAAAATAATCACGCCACCCCACACAGTATGACACCGAACTAATAATTGATTAAAAACAATTTTCATTGGAAGAGGCCCATGTATGGGGGATCTGTTCTCTTAGATTATTTGCTCTTGTAAAATAATATATAACGATAGGCTTAGCCTAACAGCGGAGCTCCAAGAATTCTCATATTCATTGGAAGAGGCCCATGTATGGAGGATCTGTTCTCTTAGATTATTTGGTCTTGTAAAATAATATATATAGATAGGCTTAGCCTAACAGCGGAGCTCCCAGAATTCTCATATTCATTGGAAGAGGCCCATGTATGGGGCATCTGTTCTCTTAGATTATTTCCTCTCGGCTCAAGAAATATATGCCTCTCTCCTGAGGCATATATAAATATTCGTTACTTAAGGCGCTGTTACACTAGGCAATATTTCGTGCAACTTGTCTCGCAACAACTAAAAACCGTGCGTTGCGATGCTACGAGACAAGTTGCCTGGAGGGTGTTACACTGGGCAATGTTTCTTGCAATTTGTCCCGCTCGACGGTGAAAGGAGCAATTTCATTGGCTAAAGTCACAAAACGTTGCGACACAAGTTGCAGGAAACATGTTACACTGCGCAACGCTTGAAAAATTCGTTGCGCGTGGCAAGAATCGTTGCGAAAAGTAGAACCGACTTCTACTTCTCGCAACGACTGCCGCAACAAAAAAATCGCGAGAAATGTTTGTTGCGGGGTATGTTACGCTAGGCAATTTTTCATGCAACTTGTGTCGCAACAAAATTGCGAGACAAGTTGCACGAAACATTGCCTAGTTTAACAGCGCCTTTAAAGTGATAATTACTAACCAAGACGGCTTCAGAACAACAGGCTGTGAAAAGACGCTTCATAAGCCATTGGAATGGAAGCAGTACATACAGAATATTAAATGGCGACGGAAGACCGCCTTTCTTGTAAACCCAGTTGAACCACAGCTTTGTCCTCCTGAACTTCCACTCGGTATCCATGTTTTCCTGTCAATCATTTCAAAGCCATGTCAAGGGATTATTTTGCTAGATGTTGGAGAAGAAATGGTTTATAATGTACCATGTACCATATGGCGTGACATTTTTGCGGGTTCTAAGTTTTGCGATTTTTCTGATTTTTGCGACCTTTTGTACGAATTCCACCAAAAAAATGTTCTGCAAAAATTTACTGCAATTCCCAAGATTGGCCATTTAACTCATGCAAACACAAACGAGGTAATGTCAACAGACCCCAAAAATGGGCAACCCACACCTAATACATCCAGTTCGGCCGGGTCCACCTGGAGAAGACTAATAGCGATCACAATTATTGTGATATGTTAACAATGTGTAATTATAATTTAATTACTATACATCATCGTCGTGTTAGAAAAACAACTATTATTTTATAATCTTTAACACGGTTGGTAATAATTGTTTTCAAAGTTAGACCGTATTCGACTTGATATGCATCACAAAAATAAATTCCTTTCAGATCCCAAAATAACCACATAATATATGCTGTCAAACCCGTTCAAAACCTGCTGATTAGCTAAAAATAGAACTGCATCTTAATGTACTCCTCCCTACCCTTATGACATCCCATCGCATTTTATTTATGGCATATGGACCATAAGTTATAACGTCATCTACGTTAATGTATTTCACTCAAATGAATGAAAATCACCGCAGACAAAGGATTAACCGGTCCCCACTATACTACTGATATGCTAATAAACCTGTTGTTGAGGTATACAGTAACAGTGTAAATAATGATTGGAATGTGTTCAAGAGATACTGCGGACGCTCGAGGAAGCTGCAAATACTTTAGGCCTTCTCAAAGGCTTGAACATCACTACTAATTGTTATCTCCATACCGACAAGAGAGCATTGGCACTTACCGTTATTTGGGTGTAGGATTCGTTTAGTATTGCAATCAGCATGTTAAGAGCCACAAGAACCGCTACGACGTTGTACGCACCAAATAATGTCATGCCTGATTTCCAGATAACATCGTACTCCTTCTCTTTAATCTTTAAAGTTGAAAGTTCAATCTCACCGAAAAGCGCCCAAAAGATTACGCTTGCACTGCTTTCTATCCTAAAAAAAAAACAGTAACACGTCCTTGTATTCATATCAACCGAAAAGGAGACAAATCCGCTGGCAAAAGACTTATTAGTTGCTTCCAATCGCATTCCGTTAGATCCTGACGTTGTAATAGTGACTGGGTACGAGCTATTGAGTCAGCGTTAAAGCACACAATTTCATTTAAGGGAATGTGTTGAACTGCTCACCCAACTTCCCATGTAAAATGTTCACATGCTTTATTCAAATTAATTATACGCACCCATTCATATTTCGAGAATCTGTCGCATTTTTGCTGTGGTGCAAGAATTCTTTAGCTGCAGCATACTGTGTATACAACTTTGAGAAGCTTACGACAAAAGCCAGAAAGACGAAGACGAAATACAAGAAGAACTTTGCAACACCTATTAACATACGTATAAATGCATGTAGTAGTGGGCCAGTGCTCGCGTTTGCTTGAATGAATGAGAAGTTTCGGATAAATGCCAGCAGGACTCCCAAGGTGATAAAACATTCTGAAGACAACATGACCCTGTAAGATGATTTCATGGCATTGTTATTCCAGTCTGCTGGATGCACCGTGCCCGGTAGTGTTGCTCGTCCAGTCCACCAAATGACGTAGTGAAGACCAAATGATATCACTGTCGCCACAGACAGGTAGTTCCAATAGTGGGAAAAGTAACGAACTCTTCCTTGTTGGAAAACATCTTTGATGGCATCCACAAGGTAACCAATGATGAACACAAGAATTACCCAATCTGTTCAAAGGAAATCGGGAAGGAGATAGACGTAAGGTCTTAAGCGTTTGAGAGTTACTTTTTACTATATAAACTTCAGTAAAATACATGGATTTCCCCCAAGGATATCTCGACACATGCACATAGCTAAGAGAACGTGACGCCAATAGCCACTGTTTGCACTCATTAAATGACGACCGAGATGAATTAATCGAAACATCTTCGGATCTTCCTCAAAAATCTTCGGCAGTTTTCGGAAAATTGCTTTGAAATTTTTCTTCTCGTGTTCAACTCAATATCTCACTCGTTCGCGCACCTAGTCTATATTTTCTCCTACTTCTATAGTCTTACCAATAGAGGAGTAGCCCAGAAATGTACTCCCAGAACCTCCAGAAGATGTAAGAGCCAGTAAGAAAAGAAATGTTTGATAGGAACCGCAATGGATGAGAAACGTCACACAAGGTGAACGGAACATTTTGGCGACCTTATGATTGGGAAAAATGCTGACAAAGACAAGCCAAACCATGAAGACCAAAGGATACAACAGGAAAGCTAGTAGGATCACCGCGGTCTGTTTCCAAGCACTTTTCTCCAACAAAGGAACATTTTTGTAGACTTCTGAATTCAATATCAGCTGGCTGTAAGGATGGCTAACGAACTGAAAGTTGAAATTATGCTGTTAGTATTATCACTTAATTTACACAGAACAAGCCCCTTGTTGCCTGGGACAATAAGGTGTCATACATGTGTCATGCATATGTCATGTGTGATGTGTGTCATGACACGTGTGTCATTTGTCGCATGATATCGATACATGTGTCATGCATGTTTTATCACGTTTAGATTTCAAACTTTGTAATGAAATAATTCTTTCTGACGAACATTTAACTTGAAGAATGTTTTATCGTTAGTGAACTGAATAAACAAGAACTTTTTTTAAACAAACCTTTTTATTTTTGGTATTGATAGCAAATTCCAGCATGTTTAAAGAACGTTTCCCCAAGTCAGGCAGCGTTTCTTCTTTGTTGTTCATATCCATGACGCATCTTATCTCTTCCATCGTGAGGCATTCATTCAGGAGCGCCACGGCAAATTCTTCACAGCCATCACAAAGTTCGAAATATTCTTTCCTAAATTCGTACTCTTGTTCAGCCATGGCACGGAGTTCTTTGTTGAGGACACAAGCGCGATGAACTGGGCCTGGACCCCTCTGCACGTTTTGAAGAAAAGACGCCGCGATGAACACAGGGCTGGCAAGTGCACGGTATTCATTTAAACGGTACATAGCGAGTCCAAGCTTCTCGTTGACCACTTCATTAGAGCATGAACACCACTGGGCACTTTTTGTATCACCAATGGTGAAACCATGTTCCAGCAACAGGTTGACCATTTGGAAATTCTGCAAACAGGCCGCCAGGATCAGCGGGGTTACGTAACCGGCGTGACGTTTTAAAGAGCACAGTGCGTGTGGTGATGGTTGGTGCTGTTGATCGTAAAATTGGAGCAGTATTTCCACTGTTTTTATGTTACCACCGTGTACTGCGTGAAGCAAAGCAAACTCTAAATCGGCCCCGCCACTCAGTAAGGCTCTGATTATGTCGTCTCGAACGGACACATTGAGGTCTCCTGCCAGTTGTAAAACTGTTTTACCAGAACTATCCAAACAATTAAGGTCACATTTTGCCTCCTGAGCGGAACTCACAATGCTCCTAACGCTCTCTAAATTTCCTTTTCTTATTGCCTCGTAAAGCTTTCGTTGTAACTTGTCAATTGGCGGACGACGACCACCATCCACTGCTATCTCTTGAAGAAAAATATTTGTTCCTTCCATTGAAATTTATCCACTAACGAGGGGTCATCTGAAATTCAGTGAATGGCGTCAATATGGTAATAAATAACATTGTTATATGTCTCTGTGATAAAGTACGTTGTTATTTACGAAATTGTCTCCTTTTTTACCCGCGAAATTTGAAAGTCTTCATATCAGTAGATTTTCCACACTGAAAACATTTTCTTTAAGCTTTTAATTTGAGATCGCTTTTTGAGATATTGCTAAGCGCGTGTTTAAACTTCTGAAAGTCATTCTTATATGTTTTGATTCAAAAGCTATGTAACACTGCAGCTTAAATTTTTTGATCGCCGAAGGCCGTGCACACTTGTAATAAAATTGCAAAGAAGCGTGATCTCATATACTCAATTAGGACACGCGATTCTTTTCTTTTCTGATAGACTCTGTGGCATACAAAGGCTCCGTCCTTTGGAACATGTTGACTGTTGAATCCCGCACTATCTCGTTTATGATACTTGCCACAAAGACCTCGCGAGAAAGTTTAAATATTCAGAGACTTTCAACACTTTTTAACTTTAACGTAACATCAGCCTCGACCGCTAGTTTTAGACTCGAAGATTTTGTATATATTTGAATTTTCTTTAAATTTTTTAAATTGTTAACATTCTCAATGTTTGTATATAGGTTGGGCCATAAACTCGTTATTTTTATTCGATATTGTTTTCATTCTTATTATAGTTTTTATTTTATTGTTATTGTAGCTCTTATATATAGATTTCTGGGGCCGTATTCACGAAAGCATCCTAAGTCCAAAGAGCCTCGTAAGATATAACTTAGGAGTTAACTGGTATTCACGAAGACCTCGTAACTTAAGATATGTCTTAACTTTTGTCCTAAACTTAGGAGGTCAAAATTGACCTCCTAACTTATTAAAACATGTCTTGACGGGGGCTAAATTCGATTGCTGACGAGTTTTACGTCGATTTTCAGTGTGATTATTGTGCATCGCAATAGTTACCGATTAAATAACCATTTTAAAGCATTATATTGCTTTCCTAAGAAAAAGTATATATTTTCTAGCAATGCCAAACAACACGGTTAGTTACATATAGGCCTTCGTGTCATTAACGGGTTCCACAGTTCTTTCTCATTGCAGTGTTATATTTCCGTTTTTCGTGAAAATAAGCCCTTACACAAGAAATATCGAAGTAGACCCTATTAAAAATGATGATGGAATTGTTTGTTGCTTTCGCTACTGACCACAAACGAAGATATTTATTACCAGTTTTGCTATCTTAAATTCGAGATTAAATAAAGATTATTGTATTGTCATTGTATTGTCAACAATTTAAACAATACAAAATATTCATTCATGTATTCATAACTTATTACTCATAAGATCGCGCCATATAAACTATCTCTGATTGGTTTACTTTTACTAATCGATAACTGCCCGCGACCATTAAACTTAGGAGACTGCTAAGTTACGATTACCTTAGGATGGTCATAAGATATCGTTCGTGAATAACACTTAGGACATATCTTATGAAGCTCCTAAATTTTCTCTTAAGTTATATCTTAAGATATATCTTAGGTAGGATTTCGTGAATACGGCCCCTGTACACGACCCCACAAACTTTTAGCTTTCATGCAAATCGTGTATAAATGAAGGTTATCCATCTATCTATCTGTCGATCTATCTATGTATCTATCTACTGAAGAGTACCTTTAAATCCCCAGTGAAACTTTTCTCGATGAAATAGCAAACAAATTAAACGTCGCAGAATAATATCTCAGTCGAGGGCTTGTCTTTAACGGCAAATATTTATTATTTATATTATTTCTTGGCGAAATTCTCCTCTTCCAGGTAAAACGCTGCGAAATTTTACACTGGTCTTCACATATCGGTAAATTATCGTGACGCTTTCATTTTCTTTTCCAGACTTGTCCACGTCAGGAAAAAGGCTTCAGGCCAAAAAGTTGGGTCTTGAGTAAAACTAGGTTAAGCCTTTCATTCGAAGCCCGAGACAAGTTCCCAGCGCCGATCTCGCGTTAATCAGATGAAGCCTTTCCACTGCTTTTCACGCATTTGACTTCAAATGTTTTCCTTTTCTTCCTATATATTAAAGATCTATAAACATCTCATTGACGTCATTTTCCGGTTCATACCTCGTGTCTTGAACTTGGCTAAATAAATAGGAGGTATTAATCGAGAAATGCGCGATAGCATGAATGATGTTGTAAGAACTCTCACAATCACCCAAGGTATATTTTTGCGACTGCCATGAAAATAAATTAATTATAAAATTATGTAAAGTAATGAAGTTGTCTTTCAGTAGCATCGTGTTGCAATGAAATAAAATAATGATAATAGGCCATACGCTACTGTGATTGTATGTTTTAACTCTCAAGCTTTCGTCGGACACCGACATCACCAAAATTATCATCAAAATTATGTTAAAACTAAAATGTTAAAACTATGTTAAAATTATGTTAAAACCTTCACTATCCAGAGCAGCCGAATTCAAAATTCAAAATTAATTAAAACAAGCGGCATCACAGAGAAGAGCCGCTAAATAGAATTTATTTGGATGGTAATGATTTTATGGGACTTACTTATATCTTAAGGGCTCCGCCCACGCAATTTTTGAACTTGTCAATCAGCGAAACACACCTAAAATATTACGCAGACGTTTTGCAAAAAAACGTCATCGTATATTTTTTAAACATTTCAGTCCGTCCACAGCAGCACCGGGCTGCTGTGGACGGACTGAAATGTTTTGTGCAAATTATTTTGATAAGCAATAAAATCCGTCCACAGCAGCCAAGTTAAAAAAATAGTGACATCGGGGAAAGTGCTGCTTGTTATCTCTTATTTGAAACACATATGTCAAGATATAAAATTCCAGGGTTGCCAAAAGTTGCTGTCAATAATAAAAAAATCGACAATTATGCTCTCCAATGTGGACTTTCCGGTGCTCTTAAGAGTGAATCCACAGGTATAATAGACAAGTATACACCAAATTGAAGAAACGTTGTCGGGTAAAAAGCATAAACCATGAACGATGCGACCCAAAGGTTTACTGGGAAGTTGGAAAATTTAATCTTCGTCTGTGACAGAATATACATTATATTAACACAGAACACATAAATCATGCTCTTAAATGCCTCAAACAAAGAAAACATCTTGATTATCAAGAAATAGAATATAACTAGCTTGCCAATGCTGCCTACCCAGAATCCCATTTGGTCTCATCGTTCATGGTTTATGCTCTTTTAAATGACAACGTTTCTTCAATCAGGTGTAAACTCGAGTGAACTTTCCGTAGTGCTCGTGTTACGATCTGATTGGTCAGTAAGAGTCGACAGAATCATGTGTTACTTTTCTGGAATGGGAAACTCGTCGAACATTTTTGTAAAAACCATCGTTCGATCGATCATAACTGTACTCGATCTAATAATAGTAATAATAATAACAATAATAATAATAATAATCAGATGATAATAATAACTCTACCTCCCTCGTCGATTCTTCACTTTCAATAACAGGAAGTCAATTTATCAGCTTAGCTTCTTTCGCGACAGCTTACAGTTTCCAGTAGTTCCAGCTAAAATCACACTCTTCCTTCGGGTATTTTTGGCACAAACAAAATTTGAAAAATTGATGTTCCCGATTGATTTGATAGTAACCTGTGTTAGTCACATTTAATTTCCCACTTTCAGCAACGAAACAAGTTTATTCTCATGTACCACAAGATCCCAAAACAAAAATTGTACTTTGTTCTGTTACTGAGACATTTTTAGACAAATTAAAATACACTTATTTTAAAAAGCGTTGTCGGCAGGAGTTGAAAACGTGGGCCCCCACTTTTTAAATTACAATCCATTTCTATCCTGTCTATTCGTAGCCAAGGACACGTATTCAATTTCTTCGAAAAAGCGCCGCCCTCGAATAAGCGCTAATCAATACACCACTGCGCCCCATGCATGCCCATTTTCAGGCCATTCTAAAACAACAATGCAAACCAAAGGTTACTGTATTTTTGCAATGAAAATAATGAAATGCCATATTTACTCAAAACAAGTAGCCCGATGGGCTTCGAAACTGGCTCGTTTTGTCTCAGTTTTCACCCGGTTTTCATTTTAGAGTTTTATATTAGCAATCCACAGTATACAATCTAGAATATATTCATATGCACAGTCCAGTCTACATTTACATTTACATTCCACAGCCCGCTTCAAGCACTCCTTAGGGACAGATTATTTTATTGTTAGGGGAGGGAGGAGGGGGGGTGGGCAATTACCAAAAAAAAAAAATTCCTGCATAGCAAAAGTAAAGAAACAAATAATGCACAGAGAGCCAATGGAAAAAAGGTATGGAACAATCCCGAAAAAAAATTATTGCACAACATCAAAATCATAATCCAATGCCCAATGTAATAGAAATAATTCACGGTTTGGGAAGTATTAGACTATAATGCGGGTTTGAACGGGAATCAATAAATTAAATATTCAAAGCGAATACAGAAAAAATGGTAGCTTTAATCAAAGTGTCTTCCCCGTGTCTTGACTGATGGTGCAATGTGTGTCACGCAAAATTCGTTGAGGTGGTAGCGGTGCGTGACATGTTTAAAATAAACCATAAAACTTTCTTGCGCATGAGTAAAGGCTACTGGTAGCCTCTTGTTTACAACATAAGAAGAAGGAAAATGACGAAACGAAACATATCAAGTAAAAGGAACTTAAAGTAAAAGGAACTTACATTATTGCCGGGTTTGTCGAGAGTTCCATTCGATAACGATTTCGTTTTCGTTTCTTTTCGAGCAACAGATAAATGGAAGTATTAAATATAAAAGTTAAAGTTGACCTTTCATGCACGAGTGATTGCGAAAGACTGATTAAAGGTTTCAAATGACGTCCAGTGCAGTAACGTTCGTGACGGATCACCTAGTGTGACCGAAAAAGCGGTTGTACATGTAAAACAAATCATAACAATATATTGAATTAATTCTCGTACCTTAGTGGCACTTACAAGACCCTTAAAGCTTCTTAAAGCACGACTTCACTACTCGAAGAGTTGTTGTTTTTGTTCATTTTTGTTTACAAGCTTTAATAATGATTAGTTGCAGACCCCATGTGCCTATCGAAAATATTGGTCTATGATTTATAATAAAAACAAATTATCAATATCCACTGTAACATTGTATGTGGCTACGATTGTCGTAGGGTTTTAAAACATGCCTTCCAAATCCTACAACTTTTTTCGTGTTGCACGCAACAGTTGTGAGCGAGTTGAAGGCTGATTTAGACAAAAGGATTCGTGTTGTATGTTTGGCGTGAGAGGGCTGCATGCGACAGTTGTATGCCGTCTAAATTAGTCCTTAAATAGCGTACTCTTTTCACTTGAGTCTTGGCAGGTCATTTTCGACGCACGGGCAGGAGAAAAGCCGCGCCAAGGCTACAAAACTGGCTTGATGTATTTCCCTCATAAGAGGGTCGTGAAGGGGTAAAATGGGAGCTGGGATTTGCCTTTTTTAGAGGCTGGGAAATGGGATTTTGTGCACTGGGACTGGGATTCATGAAACAAAAACAATAGAAAAATGCGAATGGGATTTCAATTTGAGCAACACAGGCTGGGATTGTGGGATTTGAGCTGGGATTTGAAAAAAAAAATTGCTGGGAAATGGGATTAGGACCCCCCTTCACGACCCTCTCATAACATCAGCTCCAACATTTGAATGGAACGTTAAAACTTTCGAAAACGTTTGCCGAATAATTCGTGTTGATCTGAGGCAAAATTCAGTCTTATGTTCATTAACTCTGCGCTCTTTTCTGTTATCTAGTAAAAAAAATATCGCTTGTTAAACTAGTGTTGAGTGATCTCAGGACTTCTGGATAGTTTTATTTTAAGTTTAGTTTACGTTATATACTGACAGGAAAAGAAAAATGGAACGAAAAATTAATCCGCGTTATGTTTTTAACAGGACCGCTATGCTGATGCAAAAAGTTTGCCACCAAAGGAGAAAGAACAAAATTACGTCTTGACTGACTCCGAGGAGAGTGGCAAAAGAACTGTGTGATAAATGTCTGCATGGTGATTGGTTAACGATAACGTAAGACAAATGGCGACTGAAATTTGACAACTGCTATGCAGATCTTGTTTAGAAAAAAAATTAAATCGTAGTTGTAAGGCCGTAGAAAACTGTCATGAAAGCACATGCGAAATCCAGTCACAAAATAACTTTATTTTTTTTCTCTGCTGTTCAGGAAGTGAAGGCAAAGAGGTTGATTAATGCATCACCGTATAATTTCTAGATATCTTTTGTGTTTAATTAAAGAAGCAAGCGATGTGTTGGCTGTTCTTATGCAATGCACGATACGATCAGAGATGACCTGTTTTTGCAGTTTTTTCTCCAAAAAAGTGTAATTATTAGGCTTTGAAATCATTAATTTATTGGTATCCGAAATGGGTTTTTCTGCGTTTTCGAGAGGTCATGACAGAATACTTCTGTTCAATTGTATAAATACTAGCATCGAAAAAATACACAACGGAAACATTATACACACAGTATAAATTGAAGAGCCAAATGTAACAGACATTTTAAAAATCAAGGCATTTACACAGGCAACAGGAAGACAGCGTTTTCTGTGGACTATTACTAGTTAACGCTTAGATTTCATTGATTCAAAGCAATTAGATGATTTGCATTTATTTTCTTTGCAGATAACCATTCCCAAGAAGCACACAACTTATTGGTGCTCTCTGATAAAGGCCCCTGAAATCAACACAAAGCACCACATAACGAAGGTGAATGTCAAAGTGCGCTCCTTTGAAGGATTTTTGGATTTGCGGTTTCCAAAGGGAAGCAAAATGATCCAAATTTTATACCTTCGTTTTCTCCGCATTTAACGATCAGTTTGAAAAGCTATATCAAACACTCGAAAGGGTATTTCATCAGGTATCCGAACATTTCAAACTGGGCTAAATATAACTTGGCTTCACCTCGTTTTTCAACCCAATTCTCGGTGTTTGGATATCCTTATGAAACACTCTTTCTCTTGTTTGATATGTTACATATCAAGTTATATAACCCCGAAAATTTAACCCCCTTTGTCCTTGTTTATGTACTTGCTTCTTAGTTCTATTTCTCTTTGCAGTTCGAGCCATACGCCACAAAAGGAAACGAAGGTTTCATTCACCACTTCATTCTGTACGAATGCTATGGAGACTTTAACGACACCCATTTTGATGCTAGCTTTGACTGTCTCGAGAACGCCAACATGGCAATCAGGCAATGTATTTATAACAGTATAGTGGCTGTTTGGGGATTCGGCGGTGAGGTAGGGAGATACACGCCTTTGCTGCCTGTATAAATCATAATACAGGTAAACTGTATCTTTCAGTTCCTTTTTATCTCGTGATACAAGAAGAGGAGCAGTGCGCAGCTCTTACAAGGTCTTCTCTGATTTGCTGAGAAAACAATAGAACGAAAAACACAACAATGGACCCTAGCCCTGAAAACAATAGAGCTGCGTGATACCCAGGTCCTATGAAATTAGAGGTTGTAAAGAGCTGCGTGGTACTGGACGAAGCGTTGAGCGAGATATAATATACGGGAACAGACATGCATTCAGTTGTCTAGACAGTGTTTGTTTCACATAATGCATAATTCAGGTATTATGTCACTTGAGTTCTCAGAAGCTCACCTGTTAGAGCATTCGACTAGAGTACGGAAGGTCGTGGGTTCCATTCTCACACTCGTCATTCATATATTTACTCTAAGAGTTTATTCTACGTGACTGCGCGTTCGGTTTTCGCATGATAGCAATAATTATCAAAGCCTCAGTTTGTGTTATCCGCCTCAGCCTTCGGCTTCGGCAGATAACACAAACTTTAGCTTTGATAATTATCGCTATCATGCTCAACCTCATCCAATAATTGTTTTATCATGCATATTCCTGAGCTGCACTTGTAAAGACAAGAGCGCGCACAAAAAGTGATCAATGCCTGCATGCATAAAACTATTGTCTGTAGGTATGACGTCACTTCTACATATATAAAATTCATTGTCTGTAGGTATGACGTAACAGAAACAGCAAGTAACAATTAGCTGCGTGCTTATAGCCAATCAAAATCGAGCTAGTGACACCAATGTATAATAATTATATTTAGTGTGTTCATTGGCATACTTGTGGTTGGGTGTTTTTTGACCTGTACAGATGTTTGAAAGAAAATTTTCTTTCAACGTTACAGGGTAGGGGAAGCCTATAACTCCATTTGAAACATAGCTATAGACTTCAATTTATCCTCTAGTAGCTATATATATATACAGATATAAAGGGGAAGTCACAAACATCTCCTCGGTTTGGCCAAAACCTCACGCATACGCACAGCCAATTATCCGTGGCGTGACAGCCATGAACAGCTGTTTCGTCCTTGTTGGGGCTCATCAGCATGGTATAGCCCTAGGCATGAAAACGGGGCTCGAAAGCCACCGCGTATTTCTACCCTTTACTCTAGCGGTGACCCGAGGATCCTTTAAACGTCAGCACCACATATCACATGTGGTTGCTGAGGCTGGGGACATCAAGTCCTCGGCAATGCGTGAGGAGACGTGGATCATCGCTTGTGACTTCAAGTAAAATTAAAAGTAAACCAAGTCTGTGTACTATTGGGGACAACCGTTTCAACCTAAACCAATTTTGGTTGATTTGGTTGCGGTGTCCCAATAAAACACTTTTCTGACTTTTCTAATCGTTTTTGGTCGAAACGCGGTTTGGCTTAGGGATAGTCATTACCAGGCGTTCTTTATGTAACGCGGGTTAACTTCGCCATGATGGCGGCCGGAATCCGTGAAGTTGCTGCCCTGGCTCTTGCCGTATCCGAAGTTGTAGAAGACGAAATTCCGTTTGAATTCGACGTTGACGGACTTGATCGATTAGCGCTGCCTTTTTTATAAACTGAGCGCATATCTGCCTCTCGTATAATCGGTTACATTAAAGATGTTGTGTCCAATTTGACCGCCACCATGTTTAAACGATTTTTTTGTGCGAAAATCACATAATCACGCGCAAAATGATTACGACACGGCTGATGACAAGCAAAAATTGTCGTTCGCTAATATGCCAGCGGGCGCTATCCATCGTTTTCAACCGTTTCAACCAGCCTCTAAGCTGGTTGAAAAAGTTGATCAACCAAACCAACCAAAAGGTTTTTTTTTTCAATAGAATACGAAAAAACCCAACCACCGCTTAAAAAGTGCATAAATACTCTTAGCTATTCAGTTGCTAAGTTACTGATAACTTTTTTAACAATTTGTATGTCACCATTCAGGCATTTTATTTCCCACCAAAAGCTGGTTATCCGATTGGAACAGCGGATTCTCCCAAACAATATATGTTAGAGCTTCACTATGATAATCCGAAGGGGATTGAAGGTCAGTACAAACACATAACTTCTTCACTCGTAAATACGCAGTGTTGTTCGCGTTTTAACAGACGGGGACAAATTTCATCGATCACTCGATAGCTCGATCGCTTGTTCGGTCGGTATGGAGTCCTGGGGACTAGTAAAGTTGTCATGTGACTCACGATCGTGTACGATCGGACTGCGTTGTGTTTATGCCATGTGCTTGCTGTAATAGTGGAGTTTACACTCGGTTTATGTATTAAAGACACTACAGTCGGCTGTAAAATTTTCTTGGTTATTCTGCTCACTAGTGAATAAGGCTTCGAGCTCTGTAGGACTTTAATAAAGGAATTGTAAAGTGAAAACGCTACATCACGGTAGTCCTAGTTGCCCGCTATAGTGAGATGTCTGCTTTATTGAGAGTTCAGTTCCAGACAAACAAATAAGAATTGGACCGCCACTAACCAACCACAAGGCTGTTGTCTGCCTCAGAAAGGAGTACACGTTCGACTGTATTACGTCACTGAGATGACGTGAGAATTACTTCGTGATTTGTCAAATCAGCCATTTTGGATCGGCAATCATTATTTATATTTTTCATGACGTCAGGAAAAAAATCATCAAACGGAAAAATAGAAACGGAAGAACAACTGCAAAAACATCAACGTTTTCTTCAAAACAGAGCTATGCGCAGTTTTCAAATTTGGCTAAAATTTCTTGTTAAAACATGGTCGTTGCCACGGCGATCAAACAGTTAAGTATTACATAACAGTTTACTTACATTAGGTTGTGTCCCCGGGGCTGTACGTGAGGTACTCAACGAAGTTTTGTGAGGAGGTGCTCCGCCTCGAGGTCGAAACCTTTACCTTTTTATATACCGTTTTTGGCATAAATGGTAACTGTTTTATATACCTAGTTGACTTATACATCCCTGACACATGTTGTAATAATAAAGGAAAAACAAAAGAAGCGTTTTTGGCTAACATTTGAGCAACGTTTACTCACTTTTCACTTCAGCATAAACAATAAAATACTTAAATATACGAATGAGCTGTTACGTGCGACCTAAATGGCAGTTTTCCTTACCCTTTTTTTATTTCAAATTGTGAAAAAATCCCTACCCTTTTATATACCCCCCCCCCCCCCCCCCCTCGGGCCGGGGTTGTGACATTATTAGTCAGCTGCTTTTACAAGCATTTGAATTTCACGCATTCACAACCAACCCAGCTCCTCCAATGGCTTAAGTAACTCCAAAGTTAAACATTCTTTCTTTATTGACAAAGGACGCACTGACAGTTCAGGAGTGCGATTGTACTACACTCCTAATCTTCGTCAGTACGATGCAGGAATATTTTCTGTCGGAGACGCGAGCACTCCATTTCTAGTCATCCCACCAAAACAAGAATCCTGGTTGACTGTCGGCTATTGCCCCAAAGAATGCTACCAGGTAAGACGTCAAAAGCTTTTAAAATCGACCCATAGTGTAGAAGATAAAGCTGCGAGGAGTTCTATAATTGTTAACTTACAAACGTTTTTTTACAGAAAAGAAAATAGCTACTTGCGAATAGTCACTCCCAATACAAATTTCACTTGGTTTGATTCCTCTTTATCTCATGAATACGCGATCGCGATCAAAGCGTTGAACGAAATATAGAGCCGTTTTCAATTGAGTGTCGTAAAACCAAAACCAAAGTAATTACTCTGACCAATCACAGCAGTCGTAAACAATCCAATGAACCAATCAGAGCTCGAAGCAATTACATTTCGGCGGCGCCAAGCACGGGAAAACGCGTGCTAGCAATTCACGATTGGTTTTGGTTTTACTTCTGATTGGTCGAGAAAGTGGCCAGCCCCAAAACGTAGCAATGCAAAACCAAAGCAATTGTGTAATTACTTTTCATACTCAATTGAAAACTGCTCTAATATACGAGGACAATTATGCACATTTTTTATTCCCCAGTGTATTACATCATCCAGTAGTCTAGACAGTCTTGTTTCACTTTCACACAATGCATATTTATGTCACGCTAAGATGTTTTGGTCGTTTTTAATTTGTTTTTCTCTTCAATTCTTTGACTTCAAACTCAATGGAAGAATGGAAGAAATGCAAGATGCGATAGCCATAATTCAGAGAATCGCGGGATTGTAAGTTAAAAGTCTGAGTAGAGCAATTCAGAAACATAAAAAATAGTTGAAATTTCGAAACAAACCTTTATTCCGGTTAAAAATGTTCTCAAATAATACGTTGAAACACGGTTGAGTTCACCTCCGGTAAAGCTTATTTCAGCGACAGAACTATAATCCAGTGCTCACCACTAATTTTCAGGTCTGGATTCTTAATAAACGATCTTCATCTTTCCGCTTTAAGGTTATGTTTTAGCTCGATCTAGAGGTTCATCACATCTGCTTTGGACGATTTTGTCATAAAATAATTCTGGATTTTCAAATGAATTTTCAGGCACCACATCGCTGAAAAGGTTGGGAAAACTTTCGCTGACGGCGTCATTTTTATCCGTTTGTGCTCTTATTGGCATTAGAAATTAGCCAATCAGCGAGAGAGAATTTGCAGTTATTGTATAAAAAGGACAGTATACGCCTTATTTACATTCGTACATACCTTTCCCCGATTTCTTCCATGTACATGTGGTCTTTCCTTTTACTTACCATGAAGGGCGTGCAACATGGACCAAACACTACCGAGATGGAGTTGAATTGCCAGAAATTGTACGAGATGACCACTATGATTTTAACTTCCAGGTAAGTTTTAAAACATCCTAGTAAAATCATGTTAACGAAACCTTTAAATGTTAGCAATTCTTGGTTTGTACTTGCGTCACATATTGTCATATCAAAATTCAGAAGCATTAAAAAACAGATTTCGATTCCAAAATCAGTTTATAAAATTGTAGAGAGTTTAAGGTCACTGAGCTTTTGAGTGACGATACCTTTTAACTTTGAGAAACTTGTGTACCACCATAAACGATCTAACGGAAAATCGAGTGTCACAGCTGTAGTAAAGAAAGATTAAAGTTTCAGATGAGGTAAGCTTTATCGAAATGGGAGTTGCCATAGCAACGTTATGACGTCATTCCCTGTTTTACATAATATCGAATTACTTTTCACAATGGGATAATTTTGGAAAACGCTCTCTGGATCTTCGACCTGACGTACTTGTCCTAAGGTCTGCAAAATTTTAAGAATTTCTATGAAAGCGTTTTCAAGAAAATTTCGAGTGAAGTTTGAAGGTGTTTAAATATAACCAAAAACAAAACAATTTTGAAATATTATTTAAAATCATGTCTACAAGGTTTGATGAAATAACATTTTGGTCTTCAATGAATTTTATACCATCCAAATTTTTATATATATAAAACTAAACTTGTCACACAGACGCGAGAAACTAAGCCCGTAAGACGGAAGTAAGAACTAACGGGGAGACCCAAAAACCGTCACACAAATAGAAACGGGAAGACTAAAACACAGACGCGATAACTAAACTTGCCACACTCTCGGGAAAACTAAGTTTGTAACACAGACGGGGAAACTAAACTTGTCACGCAGACTTGTAACACGAACGGGGAACGTCGGGAACCAAAGTTGACACGCAGAAGCGGGAACTAAATTTGTCACACAGACACGAAACCTAAAGCTGACACACAGAAGGGGAACCCAAACTTATAACACAGACGGAAAGCTAAACCTGGCACACAGATGGGAAGACTAAATTTGTCACACAGACTCGCCACACAGACGGAAAACTAAAGTTGTCACACAGACGCGAAAGCTAAATTTGTCACACAGACGTGAAAACTAAATTGATCACATATACTTGTCACACAGACGGAAAACTAAATTTGTCACACAGACGCGAAAATAAAATATGTCACACAGACGGAAAACTTAAGTTGACACACAGACGCGAAAACTAAATTTGTCACACAGACGCGAAAACTAAGTTTGTCACACAGACTTGTAACACAGACGGAAAAGTAAAGTTGGAACGCAGACGCGAAAGCTAAATTTGTCACGCAGATGCGAAAACTAAATTTGTCACACAGATTTTTCACACATACGGAAAACAAAATTTGTCACACACCACTGAACAAAATGAGGCAGCGTGAAAGGTCTTAGTTATATCTAATTCTATTATTTGAATTGAACTCCGATCTTTTGATAGATCCTGTAAGACTCCTTTGGATTCATATAGAGATAATGACAAAAGATGGGACAGACATGCCTTACAAAGAAATTGGTATTGATTTACACTAAAGAAAACATTATTTTTATTTTAAAAAGCGTTGATCCTGACCTTAAATTTCCGAGAAAAACATGTTTCTTTTATAATTATTTGAGCTGTACACTAAAGACAAGACAAAGATGTATAAGTATCAATTCGAAAATTCATGAGAAATAAGAATGAAGACAATTGCACTCATACGACTTTTCGCTTGGGTTGTGTGGCCCGTATCTACTTTCAGACCATGGAGTACTTTCAACCCGGACACTGACGTGGATATTCATTGTCAGGCCAAGGGCATTTCTAAGTAAGTAAGTAACTTCTCACGTTTGGCTTTTGGCACCTTGGCCTTTTTTCTCCCACAATTAAACGGTACGCCGCTGAAACTGACTTGCTTTGTTACATAATACGCCCTATACGGTGCTGCATTCACATCTGTAAGAAACATTGATGTGCCCATAATAATAACAAAAATTTATATAGCTCAAATTTCATGTACATGATCAAATGCGCTTTAAAAACGACCCAGGTCGACACATCCACCCCAGGACGGCAAATCCGCCCCAGGTCGGCATATCCACCCCAGGTAAGTACATCCGCCCCAGGACGGCACATCCGCCCCAGGTCGGCACATCCACCCCAGGTCGACACATCCACCCCAGGACGGCACATCCGTCCCAGGCCGGCATATCCACCCCAGGACGGCACATCCGCCCCAGGTCGGCACATCCGCCCCAGGTAAGTACATCCACCCCAGGACGGCACATCCGCCCCAGGTCGGCATATCCACCCCAGGACGGCACATCCACCCCAGGACGGCACATCCGCTCCAGGTCGGCACATCCACCCCAGGTAAGTACATCCGCCCCAGGTCGGCACATCCGCCCCAGGTTAGTACATCCACCCCAGGACGGCACATCCACCCCAGGTAAGTACAGCCCACTCGCCTTGGCGGTTTTCAGTGGGGCCCTGCAAAGTTGAAATAAAATAACATGTGGCTGGCATTGTAACAGCACACAAGCTGGTCAAATTAATAATGCAATACCCCATGTATAGCCATAAAATTCAATATAAATTATTGCAAATATGGGCAACAACATACTAAGACATGTTATCATAAATGCCATTACAATTAACAAGGTACACTGGTAAACAGATCATGTACAACAGAAAAAAACAGACACGCACACATAAAACATGAGCGCAGCAGGGTAAGCATGGCAGACCATACACACATGTCGCCGCAACAGTTGCAAACCCCATATGCTGCAAAATATACAAGAGGGGGGCATTGGGGGGTTCTGAACACCGCAATACCGCCAAAAAAATTTACAAATACCGTAATATCGCAAAAAAAATCGCCAAATACCACAATACGTCAAAAACCTTGTCCAAAATCGTTAGAATACCGAAACCGCTACTCTGTTCATTAAAATTTCCGCAAATATCTGCTTAGATTTTGTTTTTCGAATGTTAAGGCAAGTTAATGACTTTTAATTGGTTGTAAAACGACCAAAGTGTTATCACCTTTCATGTAATATAAACTGGCGTGACGGGTTAGAGGATCTTAGAACTGTTTCGAAGCGTTTTCGAAACGACAAGTTTGACAAGGACGACAAGAAACTGAAAAAGGATCAAAAAGGGTCGTACAACACTGGAGGATAACTTTTAAAACCGACCAAAACGCTAAAAAACCGAATCCCGCAGGTTTTGGGAATACCGCAATACCGCAATTTTATATTAGAATTACCGAAATACCGCATGAAAAATTGCCCAATACCGCAATACCGCAAACCCCAATGTCCCCCTCATACAAGAGGCGTATCGAAAACAAAATGTGGTTGGCACTGCAACAACACACAATTCGCTCACGCCTTATAATAGTATACCTGCATAAAATAATAATGACATGTGGCTGGCATTGCAACAGCACACAAGCTTGTCAAATAAAGATACAAAAATGCAGGTTGAAATAAAATATGTGGCTGGCATTGCAACAGCACACAAGCTGGTCAAATTAATAATACAAACATGCAAGTTGAAATAAAATAACATGTCTGGTCAAATTAATAATACAAACATGCAAGTTGAAATAAAATAACATGTCTGGTCAAATTAATAATACAAACATGCAAGTTGAAATAAAATGTGGCTGACATTGCAACCGCACATGTATGCAAGTTAAAAGAAATTAAATGTGGAGCTAAAGCATGCTTCTGGCATGTAAAATCGCCCCGCGGTATAAACTACGAAACAGCGAATATTGCCCGGCGGGATTCTAGTGCACGCGCCGTCAGCTAACAAACACGAGCGAGAAAGGGACGAGATTTCACGATGTTCCCAAGTAAATGCCCACGGAAATTCCTCGAGTACAACAGAGACATAGTGGTTGAGAAGAGTGGCTCGATCGTTGGTATGACCTGAAAAACTCCGACCACCCTCACATGGAACTCGGCTCGAATATGCGAAACAAGCTCGTGAATCGAGGAACCGATCACCTCGTGTTTGGCGCCGCTAAGATCGTTAGTACCGATCTCCAGAATCAAAATATTTGGACAAATACTCGCTATAAAAAAGCAAATCGTTCCGTTTGACCGCTGAAACTGTCCTGCCGCCGACGCCATGCAAATCAACAGTGACAGAATTACTCAATTTAAAATTCCTTTGAGCACGCTCATCGAAGCCTGCATCCAGATCTAGCTTAAGACGCTTCACAAATGAATGGCCAAGGATAAGTACCTTTGGCAATTTAGCATCCATAAGGACAATATAAACAAAGGAATTATTACGTACCTTAAAAGTTCTAAAGGCTGCCTGGTCAAGCGAGAGATCTGCGAAGATTGTCCTCTCAAAGGTTAACCTCGTGCTATTGAAAATACCTCACAGGGGGGTTACTATAATTGACTCCCCCTCCGCATGAATTGTCCACGTGCTTCTGGCGTGCTTTATACATCATTACATAACAATTAAACGTGCAAGACATAAAATTTTTATTGGCTAGCCAATAACTCCTTTTTCCGATAATTTTATAAGTTTCAGTAAAATCCAAGATGGCGGCAACCTGTGCGGCCATTTTGGATGACGTCACAGACTCCCAGCAACACCATAACCCATCACAGGCTATCTATTAGAGGTAAAATATTTCCGAAATATTGTAACACCACAAAACCCCAAGGGATGGGTTGCAACAGCCTCCCCCGCCCACCTTGAACCACGATAGGGGTCACAGTTTGCGTGTACGTCCGAAGGTAAAAACCTGCTGTTGAAACCTCGTTTCAATTTCTCTTCATTCAGTCCGTCTGTAAACGTGTCTTTGCCAAATCCTCTTGTTGGTATGAACATAACTTGGACAGATGAAATGGTGTCAGATTTGAGAACGAGATTCGAGAAAGCCAAAGGATTCCTGGCCATTTCCTGTAAAGGCAAGGTACGTACAACTGTGACTTATACTTCTGACTTAAATGACGACATCATAAAAAAATGGTCCCCCAGTTTGAGATTAGTGCTGTTATCAAACAAGCTCTAATCATGTTCAGACTGGAGTAAAGGGGGAGGTAGGGGGGAAGGATGGTGCAGTTGAGGGGGGGGGGGGGGGGTGCCCGCGCTGAATTTAAACGTTGATAACTTAACAATTACATCAAACAAATATCCACCAAACGTCGTGAAGTCCCGGTGTGGATAGGGTAAGCAATAGAATTTACTTTTTATACCTTTTTTTTATTAAGTTTAGGAACACTAGTTTTACACACGAGGCGAAACTGAGTTTCTTTTTTCTATGATAGAACACTGGCTTTTGATTTTTAAAACTCTCTGTCTACCACAATGCTCTGTGGTCGTTTGTTTACGTTTTGAATATTCTGTAAAAAGGAGATGGAATCGCACAATTTGGCTGCCATGTAATGAAATATATATTTGTTTGCATGGAAAAGGTACAATCTTTTTCACGAATACAACCAAATTTCGTGCTTTTTTCAAGGATTGTAACCGATGTAAAAGTAAAATACAACCCGTTACCGGGCGTTGCGACATCTCTGGTCGCGCTGTCACGCAAGTATATTTTTATATAAACCTCTCGTGTCGTAAAATATTGCTTTATTTATTGTATTTTATTTGGCACCCGCGGGTTAATTGAATTTTGTAGTCACGTACAGATATGCTGGCCGCCGCGGAACGTTTTAATAGGCCTGCTACAATTATCAGTATCAAAACATTGTTAACCCTCAGACGTACTAGGGAGTGGATGGCAGAGCTCATTTCAGGCTATCTATTAGCTGGAAAACATTTTCGAAATATTTTAACACCGCGAAAGCCCAACCACGGTGGGGGAATAAATTTTCGTGACGTCCGAGGAAAAAAACTTAACCCTGAAAAGAAAATCAGTAAATCGCTCTCATATTCAACACAATCTTAGACAAGTCGACTTAAAGAAAAAATCTACTTATAATGTTTCAATTCAATGCGGGATTACTTACTGAATTTATCATGCACTGCAACAGGCAAAAGGGATAATCTTCAGTTCTTGAAATTCACTCGCAGCCAGTTACATATAACCACAATAATACTACCATCCGTTTTTATTATCTCCGTTAGTGATAGGAATTCGTAAAAGCTTTTCGTGCCACTTCCTGTAAATCAGTAGACTTGTTGCATGGAGATTTACTGAGAAGACGTACTTCTCATACCGCTCGTCGTTCAAATGATCAAAACATCATAAATGAAAGTTTTGTAACCAGGTATCGTCGTATGAAAGAATATCGATAATCAGAGACTTTCTATGTAAAACGATTGACGTTGATTGATGGTGCAGATTAAGAAGGATTCTTAAAGGGGACGAACGTGCCGTCAAAAATAGCCCAATTTCGATTTTTTAAAATTGAACTTGAAACAAAAGACATCACTACGAGGCTTAGGGGAATAAATCATATAAATTCCCTAAGCCTCGTAGTTGAATTTTAATACATCGAAATCGGGCTATAGTGGTTTCGTATCATACGAAACCCCCTACCGATGTGCGCATTGCATTGTGGTAGACAGAGAGTATTTGCACAAAATTACAAACATCACATTAAAATAATCTATCTTGCAAAAAAAGCCAAGGCCTTGTCATTCCGCAACTTTTCCCATAAAAAACCTTTGAATTTATCAAATCTTCAAACTGCCACGTCAGAAATATCAAAAACACATTCCTATTTGTTGCTATGTTGTTGCTTCTGTTGTATTCGACAGGAAGTGAAGCCGTCTTGGTTTCCAATTCCAAAGGTCACCAAGCCATTACCTCCAGCAGAGTCAAAATGCGCTCAGCCCACCCCTGAGGGTCCTGAAAGTAGCTCGTCCTTGTTGGCTGCCACTTACAACCTTGTTGCATTTCTGATGGCCCTTCACCTGATGTTTTTGTGAGAAACCAACACCAGTTGATTGTTTTCTTTTCCTACAGTCATTTCTCTCTAAGACGGACATTGTTGGGACCGGCCCCAACTGTCCGTCTCAGACTAATAGACACTCGAGCTCACGTGACACCAGTAATTCTGAGATAATAAAGCTGAACCTATGCACAGTGAATATACGTCTGTTTTAAGTCTGTTTAAAAGTGGTTAACTCAAGCAAAACATACAAACTGGAACAGAAATAATATTAGAAAAGTGGACTTGCTTGTTCATATTCAGCACATACTTTTCCGTTTTGGAGTATTTTTCACTAAAAATACACTTTTCAAGTTGTCCATTGATAGTTTCAAAGTGTCGGTTGTCCGTCTTAGTGAGGTATCTGTCTTATAGAGGGTTTTGTTACAGTAAAATGACCGAAAAACGGCAGGGACCAACACCAGGTGTCCGTCTTATAGAGGTGTCCGTTAAGGGAGAGTTGACTGTAGCTAGTGAGTGTGAGATCACGTCGTTTCATTACTTTGTAGAAAGTAGATTTATGCTAAGCAATAAAGCATTGAAAGGTTTCATTAAAATGTTTTTTTTCATCGATGATCGTCTGACATTGATTACTGAACAGACCCTAGCGGATAGAACAGTGAATCTAATGAAATAAAAACGCCAAAGAAAACACCTGATCATCGCGCAAGGCATGCAGTAGGTCCTCAATCCTATTGAATTTCGTGCGATTTGCTTCATTATAGGAGCAGCCGCGATTTACGAGCCTCGTGAGAAACCCATATAATATAAAAGCTCTTGGCAGGCTACAGTTGTAGGGCTTTTATCTCGTGAATACGCGAAGCGTTGAACGAGATATATTATACGGGGACAGATATGCAAATTTTCACTTGTTCCATCAGTTGTAAACTTTTTTTAATATCCCAGTGTATAACCTGATGATTACTGTTGTGAACTTTTTTTAATTCCCCAGTGTAATTACGTCATCAAGTTGTCTAGACAGTCTCGTTTCACACAATGCATATTTACATCACACTTAGATGTTTTGGTCGTTTTAAATCTGTTTTACTCTTCAATTCTTTCACTTCAAACTTAGTATCGAAAATTAAAACCAATCGGTGGACTCAATTTGACGTTGTTTCACATTCGCGAGATGGCTCTCAGAGCCCTTTGATTAATATTAGACTAGCAGTAATCACAGATTATGGAGACGCGTTCGAAGGAATTTCCGGCGGAAATGAGCCCCTGAAAAAAAAACAATAGGGGCGGCCATTTGGAAGACCGGCCACCAAAAATTCTCAAATTTTACTGCACATAAACCACAGGACAACCAACACGAAATTAGGATTGCGTTCTTTGAACGCGACAATAATTGTATTGGTTAACTGTAGTAAATTTGTTTGCGCAGTGCAGTGATAAGACAGCTGTATGCATTCTCACCGTTTGTTTGCTTGCCATGCAAATAAATCGAAATATTTCTAAGTCACTAAGGGTGCTATGGAGGACTCTGCATGGAGAGCCGTTCTCGTGATTTTATTTTTATTTTTTCGTTCGTGAAATTGCTAAAGATGCGCTATATGCCAACATGACGCCTTGTTGGTTTGATTTAAAGTCCTTTACGGCTTTTATGTTCCTACCTTATGTAACCGACGCTTTTGCGATGCACAAGCGCGAAGAACAAGCAACGAGCGAACACGGTGTGCGAGTCACATGAGGTTGGGACAAATAAAGAGATGCGCTTCTTTTTTTCTTGGGACCCTCGCGTAAAGCGCGCTCCGCACTCGCTCGTCCCTTGCCCATCGAGTTCAGTCACCGCAAAAGCGCCTGTTATACAGGCTAATTATGTACCCTTGTAAAATACCGGCACAAATGCTTACACTTAGGCTCACTATTTATCTTTTTTAGTAGATCGATCAAGGGATAATGGTAATGTTTGCTACCAAAGTGCCCTTATGTTCTACCTGGAGCCCGAAAACAAGCCCATTTGTGCCGGTATTGGACTTTATCACCCTTACAGGCCCCCCTTCACCCAAAATGCTGTGCGCGCGGTGATCACTCTCTGCGCTGAATTTCGGGAAACACAAAATTCACTCTTGAGTGCGTGTAACCAATCAGATCACGTGTATGAATAATGGGGCATTTCAAAACAAAAACAAACGACAGCAAAGTCTTTTGGGTGAAGGTGGACCTTTAAGGTGAAGTAATACGGGCAACAAAATCGTGCAACTTGTCGTACAGCAATAGTTGTGTTGCAGGTTGCAGCCTTGATGTTGCGTCTATTACCACTTACGCGTGCAACAATATTTCATGTTACAGAAAGGAAGACGTCGCTTCTACTTTCAGCAAAATGAAAATTTGTTGCGCACGTAGGTGGTTCTACGTGCAACATGCAACGCAACATTGTTGCCCGTATTACTTCACCTTAAGCGACATCCCACAAACCTTGGCTTTAATGTGCCTAGCTTGTTTCACAGTTTAAGTTTAAAGTAAAGTGACAAAAAAAATTATCTTACTCTTACTCTATAGCGACCGTGAGTGGTCAATTTGGTTAAAGTGCACCTAACCCCCAGTCATTTTTAACCCGTGAATACGCGCAAGCGTAATGAACGGGTTATCGGTAACGGCGGCCAATTCACTCACTCACTCACACATTCGCTTGCTCGCTCGCTCGTTCCATCACTCAGATGTAAACTTTTTCCGCATATCTACGTTAAAATAACAAAATTTGACCTCGTTAATTAGTCAAATTTAGGTGGCGCAGTGTGTAAGCGATCAGACTGTGGAGTCGAAGAACTTGAGTTCGATTCTCGTCGGGACAATTTCCATTTTTTTTTATGTTTTTTTTTTCGAACTGAAAATTACTGGTTTTTTTGTTTGGTTTGTTTGCGTTCAACGAAAGTCGTTACATTTAATTTAAAAAAAAACCCGCAATATTACGTTACCGCTCACTCGTTCCATCACTCAACTTAGTACAAATGGGCACTTTCTCGATATATCAACAACAATGGCTTAGCAGTCTATGAATATTCCATAAAACGATTCGACACAAAAGAAAAAATTAACGTAACAATGGATAAAAAGAACGAGGTATTGTTGTGTTTCATTTCGTTGTTGATATATCGAGAAGTTACCTACAAATGCATTTCGCAACCGAGAACAACTTGAATCCCCGCGTTAATCCAGCGATAACAATCACTGAATTGTTGTAAACGAATATAAATAACAACAAGTAGCCCGATGGGCTTCGAAACTGGCTCGTTTTGTCTCAGTTTTCAACCGGTTTTCATTTTAGAGTTTTATATTAGGCCCGGTTCAAACGTCGAACTTCACATGTGCCGAACCTAATGCAAATGAGAAAAATCTATTGTTCTTGCTCATTTGCATTAGGTTCGGCACATGTGAAGTTCGACGTTTGAACCGGGCCTTAGCAATCCACAGTATACAATCTAGAATATATTCATATGCAGAGTCCAGTCTACATTTACATTTACATTCCACAGCCCGCTTCAAGCACTCCTTAGGGACAGATTATTTCATTGTTAGGGGAGGGAGGAGGGGGGGTGGGCAATTACCAGAAAAAAAATTCCTGCATAGCAAAAGTAAAGAAAAAATAATGCACAGAGAGCCAATGGAAAAAAGGTATGGAACAATCCCGAAAAAAAAATTATTGCCCATCATCAAGACGGAAAAAAATTCATGATCAGAAAAATTGCCCACACCGCCCCCCCCCCCACACACACACACACACACACACACACACACACACACACACACACACACACACACACACACACACACACACACACACACACACCTGTCACTATTATAGCGGAGCTCTGCCGGGCGAAGGCCCGCGCGGAGCCCCATAGAACCTATGGTTCTCATAGAACCAGAGAACCATAGAACCCATGCCCGTCATTTTTCATGGTCATGGCTAGCGGAATGTTTCGCGGGCGCGTCGTGTGCCCGGCGTACGCGTAGGTCTAACTCGCGGCCGCGTATACCGTCGCAAAACATGCGCGTATGACCCCACACAACGTCCTGGATCTTTGCAATTTCACGTCACCTGGGAAACACTTTTGATGTTTTGCTCATTGTTGAGAAAACCGTTTAAATTAAAGTCGTTATTCTCCTGCATTTTTTCGCGGTTTGCTACTCAAGACAAGGAATACTAATTAAGGGATACTCAGAAGCCGCTATAGTGGAAAAAGAAGAGCTTTCAGGGATAAAATCTTGCTTCGAGAATGGGAGCAATGCGAGGAGATTTTGTCACTTCGGGTTTCAGAACTGAAGAAGCGGAGATTTTCCAAGCAGTGGAGGGACTTGAAGGTAAAACAAAATACATTTTTCGATGGGAATTTATGTTGATATCAATCTGTGATTGACTTTTTCTTTTTGTTCTCGTTAACGTGTTCAATTAAATTCAGTTGTTTTGATTTCTTTCATCGGAGACATCTCGGCGTTTTGCTTTTAAATATAAACTTATGGAGATTTGAATAAAATTTTTCGAAAGAAGATTGTGTTGTCCATTTTTATGTGTTTGTTCATTCATTACATAGGTTGCAAAGCGATTTTATGTAAACAAAACAAGACTTGGATTTTATAGTTCTA
Source organism: Cladopsammia gracilis (assembly GCA_022457155.1). NCBI lineage: Eukaryota > Metazoa > Cnidaria > Anthozoa > Scleractinia > Dendrophylliidae > Cladopsammia > Cladopsammia gracilis. The sequence continues at coordinate 1,546,602 of JAJGOT010000154.1, forward strand.
AATTTCACTCGCGCGGTCTTATGCAAATATGTTTGTGTATTTTTTGCAATTTTGATTTCCAAGTCAGTTTCTCGGACAATTTTTTATAAGCAACAGGTGTATTTTATTTGGAAATTAGTCGTACTAGTTATTCTAGACGGAGAAAAAGTTGTTTTTGTGAACTTTTGTACGGTCTAAATGTACTGTGCAAACGGTCGCGTGAGTCTGTTTTTGAGAATTGCTAAAATTAAAAGATAGCCCGGTCGTCAATTTTATTCTTGTGCTTCTGACCTTTCACCTCAGTTAAGTTTATCGTCGGCTTTCTGTTCAAAGAGCGACGCTCTTAGGCTCAGCCTATCTATATTTATTACCTCCTGAGTACCCCTAGGCCTTTTGATATTTTACATAAGCAGATGTTAGTTTTATTCTTTCTATCTTTCCATCAAAAATGTTTTTTAAAGCAGTAGAACTGATACCAGACGAGTCGAGGAAGATTCAAACATACATAGCTTTTAAGAACAATTTAAAAACATTAAAACTCACTGGACTATGAGGGTGATGTGCGGCAATTTTAAGGCACGTTTTACTACTTTTATATTTTGTATTATATTATACTCTTAGTTAGATAAATATTGTAACGATTTTAATTCGTAACCATTTTTAATTATAGCTTAACTTAAGTTATACACTTAAACAGAATTTATTGATTGATTGATTGATCGATTGATTGATTGATTGATTGATTGATTAAAGATTAAAGATTAAGGGGCCGATTACATGGCGAATTTCAGCCCGGGCTGTAATTTCAGCCCGGTAGGCGGGCTGGAATTTTGTTGCGATTGCACGGCGAATTTCAGCCCGGGCTGACAGGGAGTTAGGAAACTAGGGAGTCTGATAGCGCCGTTATTCCACTGAAACCTGATAGCCGCCAACTTGTTTCATTGAAAACAAGTCTTTGCGCATGCCCAAGTGCACTTTTCTACCGAGGTGACCTCGCTTTTCAGCCCGGGCTGAAATTCTATTCTGATTACGAGGTTTTTCAGCCCGTTTTCCCAGGCTGATGAAACCGGGCTGGAAATTTCAGCCCGGACTGAAATTCAACCCAGGCTCAAACTTTCTTCATGTAATCTCAAACGTAGTTTTAAGAAGATTTGTTCAAGAAACCGGGTTGAAATTCGCCATGTAATCGGCCCTTAAAAAAGGCTAGTGAAAAGGTCTTTGTTTTACTTAGCCACCAAATTTCAACATAAAATTCAAACCAAGCTGTGTAAAAGATTACAGAATCAAATATGTGAATGAAAATTATTTTGTAAGTATTTGAATGGTTCTAATGCACTAAATGCTACTTGTCTTTCGTAGATCGTCAGCGCGAAACAAAACTTCAAATTACTTCTTTCGTACAACGGTGTAATTATCTGCGCTAAAGCAGGATAACGGATAACATGAAGGGACGCAGGCGGCTTCTACTGTAAGTACCGCAAAGGAATGCCAGAAAAAAATTCCTAACATACCTAACATACTTTAACTTAAAAAGCACCACTTTTCTTCCCCTTTGAGACCAGTTTGTCATAATCCGCCTTGATGTCATGGACGATGTTATTAAATCGAAAACAAACCAATATTAATCCTTTAACTTCCAAGAGTGCCAAACATCAAAATTCAAGAAAAATCCCAAATTTTATTTTATAAAATATTGAAAAACAAATACATGTACAAATGGTACCATCCAAAAGTACTGCAAACAAGGATTCATTTCATTTTCATATCTTGTAAGAGAGTAGAACCGATTAAAGATTAAAAAAGACTAGTGCAAAGGTCTTTGTTTTACTAAGCCACCAAATTTCAACATAATTAAAAATTCAAACCAAGCTGCGCAAAAGATTACAGAATCAAATAAGTCGAATGACAATTATTTTGTAAGTATTTGAATGGTTCGACTGCACAAAGAGCTCTCTTGACTGCACTAAATGCTACTTGTCTTGCTCAGATCGTCAGCGCGAAACAAACTTCAAATTACTTCTTTCGTGCAACAGTGTAATTATATTACATCATCAAGGATATTATATTTTTTTCCGGCATAGCATAATCTGATCCCAAAACTCTTCCCCCTCCCCTCCCCCCTTCCCCTCCCCTCCCCTCCCCTCGGCTTTGGAGACTGGCTTGCCTCGCGCTGGGTCTGGCAAGTTGATATTTCGCATTCTCTCGGCTAGCCAATCACAACCAAGGTATTCAACAGGCATACATTTCTTTGTTTCTAGAAAGCAATTGGCAAAACAATAAGCATTACAATGCAATTCGTATTATTATTTCTTTCCTACCAGGCAAACCAAAAGCGTATTTTCGGGAGTAATTCTCATTGATTTGCAAAATATATATTTTTTCTTAATCCATCCGATACTTTGACAAAGTAATCGATGGTTTATTTAGAGTTGTCATTTTACACCAAGTTTGCTCTTGGACAAAATGTTGATTTTATTGATCATGGCAAGCTTCCGGCTTATGAGTTTTGGCTTCCGGTTAATCAGAAGTCTCCAGACACGCAATAACAACCTTCCCAGACTCAGCGCGAAGCAGGTTAGCCTTAAGAACCGAAAGGGAAAGTGGGGAACCAAATTAGACAAAGCAATGTTTTTCTTTAGTTGTTATTGTTTTCGTGATTTCGCTGTTGTTTGTTTGGTTTCTCTTCTTTTCAGTGTTACTTCTACAGCAAAATTATAGCAAAAAAATTAACGGTCTTACGACTTAGTTTTATTAATGTTTGCAATGTTACTTGACTGACTGGTCTCCACGTTTTGTTCCGAAGTTACCACTGTAGGCTCATTGTCTTCTTCTACGTCACTCGACTCGGCTCCAGTCTCTAAATGGCACGATCTCTTTGCCAGGTACCTTAAGATAAGGAGGCGAATAACCTCTCGTCTCTGAGAAAAAAACATACAAATCTTTATTGGAGCACGTTGAGTTTCCAATTCAGATAAAAAGTAAAGAAATATGTCAATAGCAAGCTGGACTATTATCAACAAAGTCTTGAAAATTAACATCTGTGACGTATCATGCGATATACAGCGTTACACAATTTGCAATTTGTGTATTATTCGGTGACAGACGCATTGCCAAACGAATGGATTAAATAGTTCATTAACCCTTTTACGGCTGAATTTTTTTAAAAAAAGGGTATTTTTTACCGTTAAATCGGTTTTTTGGGAGCAACATGGCCAAATGTCAACAAACATTGCTACAAAAGCAATTTGTTACACTCGCGCTACAGTATGAACAAGATTCCGTCTTGAAAAGTGTAATATTTAGGTTAAGCGCATGCGCATAAGCAAAAAAGACTTTTTTCCTGCTTCTTTTACTTTCCCTTTTTCTCCCCCTTTCTTCTCTTCCTATCTTCTACTCTCTATTACCTTTCTATCGGCTGGAAAAGGTTTGGCATAAGCGCTAAAAACGCTGTAAATGAAACATTGTTCAATTGCAGGGGTATTGACCTAATTTACCACCAAATTTTGCACCAATATTTGAACATGTTTTTTTCGAATAACTCTGCTAGAATTTGGTCCATATTCAAAGTGGAGGCTCGTGTGCATGGATCTATCCTCGGTGTATCAGTTGAGCATCAAAATTATCTGGCAACGTACAAATTGATGACGTCACAAGTAGTGCAATGTGTGCTGCTCCAAATGTCGACAAAAGTCGACTTTGGCAGCGAAAGTGTTAAAATGATGATTTCTTAAATAAATAAAATTGTGGAATATTGTTTACCTGTTGCTCGTCAATCCTTCTAAAACTCCTAACCTTTATAATCGTCTTAGGCGTCATCTTTATCAGCTTTTTAAAAAAAAGCTGCAAAAAAAGAAACAAAATTATGTCATCGAACATTGTGGAAAGAAGCATCCTGGCACGTACTATAACCTATATTAGTAATTAGAAAGATCCAAAGAAACTGCGTTATATATTTAATGTGCAGTATTTGTCCACATTACCGTTTTCCAAGAGAAAATAATAGAACAGAGAGGGACTCCCAGTAATGGGTTTGGGATATCTTAATTGCAAAAAAAGTTATATTTAGTTACAATGCGGACCAAGGCGGAAACAATTTCCGGTGAGCTGGTTGACTTCCGGAAGGCTTGCTTTCTTGAATCAGCGCGTCAAATCGAAGTGGAGTCAACAAATTAAAAAAAATGGCGACCAAACTTCCCACGTGCTCCATAATTCGATTGTGCACGCTAAAGCATGAACCAATAGACCAATTTCGATATATTAAAATTCATACTTGGCTCCGAGGCTTTGGAGAATAAAACAAAAGAAATCACATCGAGGTTCAGGGATGAATAATTAATTTGTTTTGTTTTATTTCCCTAAGCCTCGGAGCCAAGTATGAATTTTAATATAACGGAAATGGTCTATTGTTAAATAATACAAGTCTACTGGGTTTTTTCTATCGGTTACTATGTATTTTAATGTGCAAGGGCAGGACCCCCCCCCCCCCCCCCCCCCGTAAATTGCTGAAGAAAACATTGTGAGACCAAACGAAATTTATTTTTATAGTTACTAGATAAAGTGTAATTCACATGCAAGAATTGAAGAAAATCTGTTTCGTGACCAATTTTGATTATGAGGATCTTAGGGAGACAGCCACTTAATGACAATAGTTCTCACTAAAACTTCATAAAGTGATAATTACTAACCACGACGGCTTCAGAACAACAGGCTGTGAAAAGACGCTTCATAAGCCATTGGAATGGAAGCAGTACATACAGAATATTAAATGGTGGCGGAAGACCGCCTTTCTTGTAAACCCAGTTGAACCACAGCTTTGTCCTCCTAAACTTCCACTCGGTATCCATGTTTTCCTGTCAATCATTTGAAAGCCATGTCAAAAGATTATTTTGCTAGATGTTGGAGAAGAAATGGTTTTGATTATATAAGTACTGAGATTTATTCATAGATTGGCAGTGATGAAAAAATCGTCCTGTTTCTAGTCACAGCCAATCAGTGACACTAACGATAAAATTTCACAAGTGAGAAAACATCGTTCGCTGCGTCTGATTGGACGAACGATGTTTTTTCACTAGTGAAAAGTGATCGTACGGGAAACTACGTCATCCTTGGCGCGAAAACTGGGAAACCGCCTTTTTTCAATATGTCGGAAAGATTTGCAGACGCCGGTTCGGTTGATAGTTTTATTGCAGAACAAGAAAACAAAGCCACGTTGCAAAAAATACAACGAGATGTAAAACTTTTTCAAACGTTTTTAGAAACCAAGCGTGAATGAACTTAGAAAAGTTGAAGAATTTCCAGCAGTGGCTGAACGAATACTTGTGTGAGTTCATCATTTTGGTCAGAATCAAAGATGAGAAAGACTATGAGCATTTTTCGCTCCGACGTTTATTGGCAAGCTTTGAGCAACATCTAAAGAAAAAATACTCTGCCAGTATCATGAATGAACTCGTATTTGAGAAGACAAGAAAGTTCTTCTGTCCAAACAGAAAGAGTTGAAGAAAAAAGGAAAAGGAAATAAGCCAAACGCTTCGATAGCTTTTTAAAACAAGTGATGAATTGAATACGCTCTACGTTGGTGCACGAAATCCTGAAGCGCTTTTAAACACACTGTGGTTAAATAACACCATGCATTTTGGACTCAGAGGCTGCAAGAGTCTGCAAAGAGCAAAGAGGTATGTGCTAGGGTGATGTTAAGTTGAAGCCTTATGTCGACAGTAATGATGAGTAAGCTTGACTTTAAATAACATTGCTTTGAATAATTCAAAGTAAATAAAACTAGCTTTTAATATTTCCATGTTTTCGATTTGTTGAAATTTTGAAAAGAAAATGTTGAATCTTTTATAAGCTTTTGTGTAAATAAAACTCATTTTCACCTCCTAGAAATTTTGAAAAGAAAATGTTGACTCCTTTAATCTTTTGAGCGAATAAAACTCATTTCAGCGTCTAATCGCTGTTGTCATTATTGTTTGAAAGAAATCTCAGTACTTATAAAATAAACAAATAACTTCATGGTTGGTTCGCTTGTACGATTTTTATTCACTCGTTGTGAAGAATCACAAACTCACTCACTCGAAGACTTGCTCGTTCGTTTGTGATTCTTCCAACTCGTGAATAAAAATCGTACGTGCTCACCAACCATGAAGTAATCTCTATATAATGTACGATATGGCGTGACATTTTTGCGGGTTCTATTATTTGCGATTTTTCTGATTTTTGCGATCTTTTTTAAGAATAAAAAAAAATGTTCTGCAAAAATTAACTACAATCCCTAAGATTGACCATTTAACTCTTACAAACACGAACGAGTTGATGTCAACAGACCCACAAATGGGCAACCCACATGCCAAAACACATCCAGTTCGGGTCCAACTGGACAGGAAATGGCGATCACAATTGTTGTGATAAGTTGACAATATGTAATTATAATTCAATTACTATACATCGTCGTTTTAGAAAAAACCTGTTATTTTATAATCTCTAACAAAGCTGTTATTAATTGCTGTTGGTAATTGTTTTCAAAATTAGACCGTATTCAACTTGCTGTGCATCACAAAAATAAATTCCTCTTAGATCCCAAAATAACCACAAACTGTCAAACCCGTTCAAAACCTACTGATTAGCTAAAAATAGAACATCTTAAGGTATTCCTCCCCACCCTAATGACATCCCACCGCGTTTTATTCATGGCATAAGGACCATAAGCTATAACGTCATCTACGTTAATGTATTTCACTGCAAATGAATGAGAATCACCGCAGACAAATGATTAACCGGTCCCCACTATACGGCTGATAGTAATAAACCTGTTGTTGAGGTATACAGCAACAGTGTAAATTATGATTGGAATGTGTTCAAGAGATACTGCGGACGCTCGAGGAAGCTGCAAATACTTTAGGCCTTCTCACAGACTTGAACATCACTACAAATTGTTATCTCCATACCGACAAGAGAGCATTGGTACTTACCGTTATTCGGGTGTAGGATTCGTTAAGTATTGCAATCAGCATGTTAAGAGCCACAAGAACCGCTACGACATTGAACACACCAAATAATGTCATGCCTGATTTCCAGATAACATCGTATCCGTTCTCTGTAATCTTAAAACTTGAATGGTTAATCTCACCGAAAAGCGTCCAAAAGATTATGCTTGCACTGCTTTCTATCCTAAAAAAAAAAACAATAACACGCGCTTGTATTGGGGCAGTACGCAGCTCTTACAAGGTCTTCTCTGATTTGATGAGAAAACAATAGAACAAACAACACAACAATGGCTAACAATAGACCCTAGACCTAAAAACAATAGAGCTGCATGATATACAGGTCCAATGAAATTAGAGGTTGTAAAGAGCTGCGTGGTATCTGCTTGTATTTGTATCAGCCGAAAAAGAGACAAATCCGCTGGCAAAAGATTTATTTAATAGTTGCTTCCAATCGCATTCCGTTAGAGCCTGATCATGACGTTCTAACAGTGACTGGGTACGAGCTATTGAGTCAGCGTTAAAGCATACAATTTCATTTAAGGGAATGTGTTGAACTGCTCACCCAACTTCCCATGAATTTTCTTTCTAAATAAAATGTTCACATTCTTTATGTAAATTAATTATAAGCACCTTTTTAGATGTAGAGAACCTGTCGCATTTTTGCTGTGGTGCAAGAATTCCTTAGCTGCAGCATACTGCATATACAACTTTGTGAAGCTTACGGCAAAAGCCAGAAAGACGAAGACGAAATACAAGAAGAACTTTGCCACATCTGTTAACATACGTATAAATGCATGTAGTAGTGGGCCAGTGCTCGCATTTGCTTGAATAAATGAGAAGTTTCGGATAAATGCCAGCAAGACTCCGAAGGTGATAAAACATTCTGAAGTCAACATGGTCCTGAAGGATGGTTTATTTCTATTGTTATTCCAGTCTGCTGGATCCAACGTGCCTGGTAGTGTTGCTCGTCCAGTCCACCAAATGACGTAGTGAAGACCAAATGACATCACTGTCGCCACAGACAGATAGCTCCAATAGTGGGAAAAGTAGCGAACTCTTCCTTGTTGGAAAACATCTGTGATGACTTCCACAAGGTAACCAATGACGAACACAAGAATTACCCAATCTGTTCAAAGGAAATCGAGAAGGAAATAGACGTAAGGTCTTAAGCGTTTGAGAGTTACTATTTGTTATATAAATTTCAGTGAAACACATGGATTTCACCCAAAGATATCACAACATATGTTAAAATATCAATCGTGTTTATTTTCACTATGAAAAATGAGGAGTTACTGACGTAAACCACCATGTTTGCCCTTGTGAAATGTCAAACGAGATGAAAGGTGTTGGTGTCGTTTTAATCGAAACATCTTCGGATCTTCCTCAAAAATCTTCGGCAATTTTCGAAAAATTGCTTAACCGGGCACCTAGCCTATATTTTCTTCAACTTCTATAGTCTTACCAATAAAGGAATAGCTCAAAAAGGTACTCCCAGAACGTCCAGAAGATGTAAATGCCAGTAAGAAAAGAAATGTTTGATATGAACCGCAGTGGATGAGAAACGTCACACAAGGTGAGTGGAACATTTTGGTGACCTTATGATTGGGCAAAATGTTGACAAAGACAAACCAAACCATGAAGACCAAAGGGTACAGCAGGAAAGATAGTAGGATCACCATGGTCTGTTTCCAAGCACTTTTCTCCAAGAAAGGGACATTTTTGTATACTTCTGAGTTTAATATCAACTGGCTGTAAGGATGGCTGACGAACTGCAAGTTGAAATCATTTCGTTAGTATTATCACTGAGTTTACACGGAATAAGCCCCTTATTGCACGGGGCAATGAGGTGTCATGTGTCATGTGTGTCACGACACACGTGTCATTTAATAATTCTTTATGAGGAAATCTAACCTGAATAATATTTTAACGTTGGTAAATTGAATAAATAAAAACGTATTTTAAACATACCTTTTTATTTTTGGTACTGATAGCAAATTCCAGCATGTTTAAAGAACTTTTCCCCAAGTCAGGCAGCGTTTCTTCTTTGTTGTTCATATCCATGACGCATCTTATCTCTTCCATCGTGCGGCATTCATTCAGGAGCGCTACGGCAAATTCTTCACAGCCATCACAAAGTTCGAAATATTCATTCCTAAATTCGTACTCTTGTTCAGCCATGGCACGGAGTTCTTTGTTCAGAACACATGCACGATGAACTGGGCCTGGCCCCCTCTGCACGTTTTGAAGAAAAGACGCCGCGATAAACACAGGGCTGGCGAGTGCACGGTATTCATTTAAACGGTACATAGCGGGTCCAAGCTTCTCGTTGGCCACTCCGTTGGAGTCTGAAAACCGCTGGACACTTTCTGCATCACCAATGGTGAAACCATGTTCCAGCAACAGGTTGACCATTTGGAAATTCTGCAAACAGGCCGCCAGGATCAGCGGGGTGACGTAACCAGCTTGACGTTTTAAAGAGCACAGTGCGTTTGGTGATGGTTGGTGCTGTTGATCGTAAAACTGAAGCAGTGTTTCCACTGTTTTTATGTCATCACCGTGTACTGCGTGAAGCAAAGCAAACTCTAAGTCGGCCCCGCCACTCAGTAAGGCTCTGATCATGTCGACTCGAACGGCCACATTCAGGCCTCCTGCCACTTGTAAAACTGTTTTATTAGAACTATCCAAACAATTAAGGTCACATTTTGCCTCCTGAGCGGAACTCACAATGCTCCTAACGCTCTCTAAATTTCCTTTTCTAATTGCCTCGAAAAGCTTTCGTTGTAACTTGTCAATTGGCGGACGACGACCACCATCCACTGCTATCTCTCGAAGAAAAATATTTGTTCCTTCCATTGAAATTTATTCAACAACGAGGGGTTACCTGAAATTCAGTGAATAGAAAATACGGCAATAAATAGCATTGTTATATCTCTCAGATCTAAAGCACGTTGTTATATAGCTGGCGTTTTTTGCAATACAACGCGCGCGTTGATTGGTTGATTCATGGTCACATGACATTTAACAAACGAACTGTTTCCCGCCAATTGTCCTAAGCGGGCAACATTTGCGAAAGCAGGCAAAATTATGACGTCAGAGGGTAATATTGCACTGTTGCCCGCTAGCGCACGTCATCAGACCGTGACAAAAGGTGGCATGATATGATGCGATTGATGTTTACTTCGAGTGCTCGGCGCGTTTTCCAAGCTTTGTTTTTCCACGACGAGAAAAGCTATATAACAAATCACTTAATAACTGATCCCTCCGGAAACAGTGAATTTTGCTTCCCTCGAGTCTCGATGTCACTGTTACCCTCGGGACCAGTCATTTCAAGTAACAATGCGTGTAAGAACTAGGCAATGCTCTGTTGTACCGCGGCATTTCGCTTTCCCCACATAAGGTTCAAGTTTATGTTTTTCCTACTAAGGGGTGGACCATTAGAAATCCTGGGAGGGGGGGGGGGGCAAAAACATTTCAGTGTATGAATTTTTGTTTTCGGTCTGAGTTTCCTGCAGGATTTTTTTGTGGGGAGGTGCAAGCCTGCAGGTTTTTTTTTTCTTCTGAGATCTTCTTTATAAATGTGTGCAAGCTCCAATTTTTTTTATACTTGGCCCAATCCGATTTTTGGTATTAAACGCTGGAGAGTAGATTTAAGTCAGACTGTCCAACCTTTGCATAAAAAAAGGGAAAAAATAGAATTGAGGTGGAGTGGTCGAGCGCCGAAGGTGCGAGCCGCTTGGGGGGTCTGGGGGCATGCCCCACCAGAATTTGAAATTTTGATGCTCTGAAACTCCATTTCTAGTGTTCTGAGACAACAATTTCTGTCAAAAATGTTTGGCAAATTGATGTGGCTTCTCGTCGCTTTGTGTCTCTTTGTGTGGCTCCACATACAAGTACTCGATTTCATTTTATATTTCTTGCTGTTTCTTTAATTTCGACTTTTTGTATAGTAAGTATTATGAGAATTTGACGAAGAACCGGACGTCAAAATCGGGATTTTTCCTATCCCGATCACGTTGGTCGGGATTCGGGATTTTCAAGCAAAATCGGGGTAATCTCGACAAAATCGGGACGGTTGGACAATCTGTAAAGTATTTAAAAAATACTTGCGTGTAGTAGAGCAGGTTACATATTTCATGATGTTTACAGTGTTTTCAAATATGTACATAAACAAGGTTTTGGTTATATTAAGATATTGATACATGTACCAGATAGACCTTTGAGGCAGGTAATTTTTGACAGCATTTGACTCAACCTGAAGTTGCCTTTTGATGAACTTTACTACCAGAGAGCATGTCATACTCTCATATGTTCGAGTTTAAAATAAATAAATAAATAAATATATGTATATATAGCCAGTTAGCTCGCAGGATTTTATTTTTTTATGGTCAACTGCTTGCAGGAATTTTTTTTCAGACAATTTCCTTTGCAGGTTTTTTTTTTTGTAATTGTCACCCCCCCCCCCCCCCCACCCCCCCCCCCACTCCCCCCTCCCAAGATTTCTAATGGTCCGTCCCTAAGAATACATCAACCTATGGACAACATTTTTTTTTTTAAATAAAATGTACTGGAACTTTATTTAAACTGATGTTTCTTTTGTGCTGCAAGATTTCATCCAATCGTCAAACTTCGGAACAATGGCCAAGAAAGGCTTCTAATTTTACATGTTTCCCACATAGAATTTTAGTTGCATTAAAACTCAGAATATATATAGTTTTCAGTAAAAGGGAACCAATTAGTAAACTAGAGAGTAATAAATGCACTACCTGGTTGAGTGATAGTAGATTTTCGCGTTTTAACCAATGAGGTAGACGGTTTCAACAATATCACAATTAACACCTTTCTGCATTCCTTGCCGCAAGGTTGCCTAGTTTTTTGCGGAGCTCTGCGGGCCGAAGGCCCCTTGCGGAGCCCCATACTCATAGAACTAAATCTATGCCCGTCATTTTTCATGGTCATGGCTAGCGGAATGTTTCGCGGGCGCGCCTCCGTGACATGTGTGTCTGTCTGTCGCGCAAGGCCAACTCGAGGGCACGTATGACGTCGCAAAACATGCGCGTACGACGCCACACAACATCCGAGATGTTTGTTTTCATTACGGATTTCACAACCAAAGAAGCGGAGATTTAAAGAATTTCCAAGCAAGCGAGGGACTTAAAGGTAAAACAGATTACATTTTTCGATGGGAATTTATGTTGATATCAATCCGTGACTGACTTTTTCTTTGTGTTCCTGTGTAGTTTTGGAGAATTGTTTTTAAAACTTGCTTAAATTCAGTTGTATCGATTTCTTGAATTTCATCCAAGGCAGCTCGGCGAACTCGATGCGCTATAAATGGTATGCGTTTTGCTTTTAAACATAAACTAATGGAGATTTGAATAAAATTTCTCGAAAGAATATTGTGTTGTCCATTTTTATGTGTTTGTTTATTCATTGCATAGATTGAAAAGCGATTTTATAGTTCTATCTTAACTCGCGTCGCCTTATGCAAATAACCTTATGTTTGTGTATTTTTGCAATTTTGATTTCCAAATCAGTTTCTCGGGCAATTTTTATTCGGAAAGTAGTCGTACTAGTTATTGTAGACGGAGAAAAAGTTGTTTTTGTGAACTTTTGTACGGTCTAAATGTAATGTGCAGACGGTCGCATAATACTGTTTTTGAGAATTGCTAAAATTGAAAAATAGCCCTGTCATCAATCTTAATTCTTGTGCTTCAGACCTTTCAACTTAGTTAAGTTTCACCTTAGTTAAGCTTGTTCAGGGAGCGACGCTGTTAGGCTCAGCCTATCTATATATATTCCTAGGACTATTACTTAAAGTGTTGTTTGCGAATCCGTATCCACCATTATATTTAGATTTCTGTTCACGACCCCACAAGCTTTTAGCTTTTATACAAATCGTGTATAAAAATGAAGGTTATCTATCCATCTATCTATCTATCTATCTATCTATCTGTTTATCTATCTACTGAAGAGTACCTTTAAATCCCCAGTGAAACGTTTCTCGGTGAAATAGCAAACAAACGTCGCAAAATAAGATCTCAGTCGAGGGTTAATTAAAAATTTATATTATTTCTTGGCAAAAATTCTCCTCTTCCAGGTAAAACGCTGCGAAATTTTAAACTGGGCTTTACATATCCTCAAATTATCGTGGCGCTTTCATTTTCTTTTCCATACTTCACCACGTTAGTGAGGAAAAAATCTTCAGACCAAAACGTTGCATTCGAAGCCCGAGACAAGTTCCCAGCTAACAGCGCCGATCTCACGTCAATCAGATGAAGCCTTTCCACTGCTTTTCGCGCATTTGACTTCAAATGTTTTCCTTTTCTTCCTATTAAAGATCTATAAACATCTCATTGACGTCATTTTCCGATTCATACCTCGTGTCCTTGAACTTGGCTAAATAAATAGGCCGTATTAGTCGAGAAATGTGAGAGCATGAATGATGTTGTAGGATCGATCTTTCTCGTCAAAACTCTCAAAATCACCCAGGGTTCATTTTTGCAACTGCCATGAAGAAAATGAATTGATTATATAACTATGTTAAAACCTTCACTATCCAGAACAGCCAAATTCAAAATTCAAAATTAATTAAAGCAAGCGGCATCACAGAGAAGAGCCGCAAAATAGCATTTATTTGGATCTTCATGATTTTATGGGAGTATCTAAAGGACTCTGCACGCGCAATTTTGAACTTGTCAATCAACTAAACACACCTAAAATATTACGCAGACGTTTTGCAAAAAACGTCATCGTACATTTTTTAAACATTTCAGTCCGTCCACAGCAGCCAAGTTGAAAAAAAATGGCATCGAGAAAAGTGCTGCTTGATATCTCTTATTTGAGACACATATGTCAAGGTATAAAATTTCGGGGATGCCAAAAGTTGCTGTCAACAATAAAAAATTAACATTGACAATTATGCTCTCCAATGTGGGCTTTCCGGCGCCCTAAAGAGTGAATAGACAAGTAAGAAACCTTTTTAGGCAAACCCACTTTTAAAAACATATGAAATGTGAATCAAGTTGAAGGCCAGGACTTCGACATGATTTAGTTGGTAATACACGACGTTTCTAGATGGCGCAAACTGGAGTGAACTTTTCGTTGTGCTCGTGTTACGATCTGATTGGTCAGTAAGAGTCGACAGAATCATGTGTTACTTTTCTGGAATGGGAAACTCATCGGACATTTTTGTAAAAATCATCGTTCGACCGATCAGTACTAATCGATGATAATCACAGATAAAAGTAATAAATCTCTACCACCCTCGTCGATTCTTCACTTTCAATAACAGAAAGTCATTATTTGAGCTTCTTTTGCGAGAGCTTACAGTTTCCAGTAGTTACAGCTAATGAATATTAATATATGAAAAATGTTTATTTGAATAGCCCTTTTCACGGTTAACCTTTCTCGTTTCATTACAATAAAATTCAACATGATTGCAAGGCAGTTTCGGGCAGAAACTACAAAATTGCCCGAAATTGCCTCGCAACCACGTTGATTTTTATTGTAATGCAAATGAGAAAGGTTAACCGCGAAAACGGCTATTGCGGATAAACATGAGTGAAATTTGTGATCCTCACAGTGTGCTTCTCAACTTACGCAGTTGAAAAAGCAACTTGAAAAAAATTCAGGCTTGAACGGGATTCGAACCCATGAATTTGCGATACCTTGCGCAAGGTCATGGGTTCGAATCCCGTTCAAGCCTGCACTTTTTTCAGCTTGCTTTTTCAACTGCTTAAGCGGATAGCACACTGTGAGGATCACAAATTTCACTCAAATTACAGCTAAAATCACGTTCTTTCTTCGGGTATTTTTGGCACAAACAAAATTTGAAAAATTGATGTTCCCGATTGATTTGATAGTAACCTGGGTTATTCACCTTTAATTTCCCACTTTCAGCAAGGAAGCCAGTTTATTCTCGTATACCACAAAATCCCAAAACATAAATTGTGCTTTGTTCTGTTAGAAATTTTTAGACAAATTAAAATCCACTTATTTTAAAAGCGTTGTCGACAGGAGTTAAAAACGTGGGCCCTCACTTTTTAAATTACAGTCCATTTCTATCCTGTCTATCCGTAGCCAAGGACACGTATTCAATTTCCTCGAAAAAGTGCCGCCCTCGAATACGGTAGGGTCGTACCTCTCATAAACCTCTATTTTCATTGACCGTTCTAAAACAGTACCTGCTATTGTTTATAGGGATAGGGGCGTTGTTTAGGTCATTCATATATTGTTTTGGTGAGCCAATAAAACAACTCGTTCAAAGGAGGTACGACATGACCCCTCGACTAAGCGCTAATCAATACACCACCGCGCCCCCATGGCCATTTTAAGGCCATTTTAAAACAACAGTGCAAACCTAAGGTTACTATATTTTTGCAATGAAAAACCGTCGGGCGCTTATTTAATCTTTCGACTTTTCGATGCGACGTTTGATTAGGGCCGCTCATTTATTTTCTAGTTCGTGCAGACACTGAAAAAACTGTGTGCACAGATCATTGGAAAGAGACCAAGAGAAGTTGGGATTGTTGAGCCTGCGATGTTTTTGGCGTTTACAATGGAACTAGGCAAGCACTAAACAAAGAACCCTTAAAAATATATATCTTATTGGACGGTTTAATTATTAATTGCGGGCGACAAGAGGAGCCCGCAATCCTAATCTCAACGTTGCTATTACAAACGCATGCGCGGCAGTTACGTAGTTTGGCCCTGACTTTCCACTACGAATGCATGGAATGCATGGAATGCAAAGAACGCAATTTTATCACGCGCATCACGCGGATTTGGACCTTGGATCACTTGAAACTCACGAATAGCAGCACCGCTGT